>WOXC01007837.1:0-225000 GCA_011680675.1 Gymnobelideus leadbeateri | reverse complement strand
ACATAGTACATTGCGTATACTGGTAGAATATACAAATATGGCAGTCCCAAGACCATTATTATTTTTTTTTGTTTGTTTTTGTTTTTGGAGGGGGGAAGACAGGGCAATTGGAGTTAAGTGACTTGCTTAAGGTCACACAGCTAGTAATTGTTAAGTATCTGAGGCCAGATTTGAACTCAGGTCCTCCTGACTCCAGGGCTGGTGCTATATTCAATTCATTACCTAGCCACCTCACTACCACCATTTCTGATGAGTTAATTCTTCCAAACAGTTTTTGGAAATTTATATTTTTAAAATATTTTTTCTGAATCCTGAGAAAAATCAGTTTGGAATTTTTGAGAAAGTATTTGGATTCTCCAGTGAGAATAAATTGCTACCAATCAACATAGAGACATTACTGGTTTGACAGGATCTATTGACATTAAGTTGAAAGTAAGATCAAGAAATGTTGATTCTTAGAGTCAGAGGTTAAGGCTGACATTTCTGGGCACTATGAAGAAGCATATAGGAGAGAAGCTCTCTACTCACTCTCTACTCACTCTCTACTCACTCTTGCTTATAACTGTTGCAATATTGTGTGTGTATTTAAGACCCTGTTTGCTTGCAACAGTGAGCCATTCTTGGAAATAAAAGAAATATCAATAATTTATACAGAGCAAGATGGCTGAGTAAATGCAGGAATTTGTGTAAGCTCCCACACCAACCACCTCCAGTACCTGTAAAATATGACTCTAAACAAAATTTTGAGCTACAGAACCCACAAAGTGACAGAGAGAAACAAATATCCTACTGAAAGCAGCCTAGCAGTCTGACAGGAAGGGTCTTTCTCACGGGTCTGGGAACTGAGGTCAGTGAGCAGCAGGGGCTTAGATGTGGTGGCCCTGATCAGCTGCACAGATGGGCCAGAGCAGACTTGAGGAGGATGAATCGCTGGCAGCTGTGGCATTTTCCAGACGTCTCAACCCATAAATGCTAAAGAAAAAGTTAAATGTCAGTAGGGAACACTGTTAGAACTGGGACACAGAAGAATATGGTCTAGCCCCTGCCCCTGGGGTGAGAGGCAGAGGCAAGGCTTCTGTAGCTACTGGCACATGGCTGCCTCTTGAGCTCCTGGTCTGCAGATGATAGGGGGACCAAGCAACTGTCCAGACAGTAATCATTCTTGCTTTGACCTGCTTTGATCTGGGTCACAGTCTTGGGTGGTGGTCCTCTCATGAGGAATGCCAGTGGCCAGAGATTATGGTGGCCATAGAGAGAGCACCTTCCTCAGACCTCTGACAACATTTGCAAAAACTCCAGCCATTTGGGATACAGCTTTCTCCTCTCTGGAAGCAGAGTTCTACTGTGGCAAAGAGCTCAAAACTCAAGTCTTTGACAAGCAAGATGAACAAGCAGAGGAAGCACCTTAAGACCATAGAATCCTTTTTGGGGCACAAAAAGGATCAACACATGGAACCAGAAGATAATGTAGTCAAAACTCCTGCATCAAAAGCTTCCAAGAAAAATATGAATTGGTAATAGGCCATGGAGGAGCTCAAGAAGGATTTTGAATATCAAGTAAGAAAAGTGGAGGAAAAATTGGGAAGAGAAATGAGAATGATGCAAGAAAATCATGAAAAGTGAGTCAACAGCCTGCTAAAAGAGATCCAAAATTATACTGAAGGAAATAACACCTTAAAAAATAGACTAACTCAAATGGCAGAAAAGGCCCAAAAAGCCAATGAGGAGAAGAATGCCTTAAAAAGCCAAATTTGCCAGATGGAAAAGGAATTTCAAAAACTCACTGAAGAGAACATTCCTTCAAATCTAGATTGGAGCAAATGGAAGCTAATGACTTTATGAGAAATCAAGATACTGTAAAACCGGTCAAAACAAATGAAAAAAAATCAATGCAATGTGAAATATCTCATTGGAAAAACCACTGACCTGGAAAATAGATCCAGGAGAGATCGTTTTAAAAATTATAGGAGTAGCAGAAAGCCATGATAAAAAAAGAGGCTAGAAATCACCCTTCAAGAAATTCTCAAGGAAAATTGATCTAATATTCTAGAGCCACAGGGCAAAGAGAAATTGAAAGAATTCACCTATCGCCTCCTGAAAAAGATCCCAAAAAGAAAACTCCTAGGAATGTCATAGCCAAATTCCAGAGTTCCCAGGCCAAAGAGAAAATATTACAAGCTGTTAGGAAGAAACAATTTCAGTATTGTCGAAACACAATCAGGATAACACAATTCTAGCAGCTTCTACATTAAGAGCTTGGAATGTGATATTCCAGAGGTCAAAAGCGCTAGGATTAGAACCAAGAAACTGAGCAGCAAAACCAGCAAAACTGAGTATAATGCTTCAGGGGAAAATATGGCCATTCAATGAAATAGAGGACTTTCTTGATGAAAAAACCAGAGCTGAACAGAAAATTTGACTTTCAAATAGAAGCAAGAGAAATAGGATAAGGTAAACAGGAAAAAGAAATCATAAGAAACTTATTAAAGTTGAACTATTTACATTCCTACATGGAAAAATGTTCATTGTAACTCATGAGACTTTTCTAAGTATGAGAATAGTTGAAGGGAATATACGTGTGTGTGTGTGTGTATATATATGTGTGTGTGTGTGTGTATATACATATATATGTATAGGAAGGTGTGTATAAATTCTTGTGTGAGTATGTCTATATGAATGTACATGTATACATAGACAGAGGGCACAGGATCAGTTGAATATGAAGGGATGACATATAAAAAATTAAGAGGGGAGAGAGGAATATAATAGGAGAAGGAGAAAGGGAGTGATAGAATAGGGTAAATCATCTCATATAAAAGAGGCAAGAGAAAACTGTTACAATGGAGCTCAGAAGACCAGGAAGGTGAAAGGGGATGAGTCAATCTTACTCTCATTAAATTTGGCTTAAGGAGGGAATAACATACACATTCAATTGGGTAGCTTACCCTACAGGAAATTAATGGGAAAGGGGATAAGAGGGGAGATGATAGAAGGGAGGGCAGATTGGGGGAGAAGGTAGTTAGAGGCAAACACTTTTGAAAAAAGACAGGGTCAAAGGAGAAAATAGAATAAATAGGGGCAGGATAGGATGGAGGGAAATATAGTTAGTCTTTCACTGTATAACTACCATGGAAATGTTTTGTGTAACTACACATGTACAACCCTATTGAATTATCTTCCCAGTTGTGGTGGATGCAGAGGGAAGGGAAAGTATCTAGTAATCAAAGTTTCAAAAACAAATATTAAAAATTGTTTTTTACATGCATCTGGGAAATAAGATACACAGGCACAGAGTTCTAGAAATTAATCTTGTCCTACTAGAAAGGTGGGGAATATGGGGTAAGATAGAGAGAGCAGATTGGGGGAAGGGATATTTAGTAGGCTCACTATTTTGGGGTGGGGAGTAGGAGAAAGGGTGAGAAAATTTGTAACTCAAAATCTTGTGGAAATGAATGTTTAAAATTAAAAATAAATAAATAAAATAAAAATAGTTTATACAATTTTTATATGAATGTGCATAGTGGTTTTCCAAGCTATTATGAGCTTTGGAAGCAAAATAATTCTTCAAATTAGCAATTTTACACATGATTCTCTGTAGTGTTACTAACCTTGTTAAGAGATTGTAATGTTAGGTTATATAATACCCAATAATGCTCTTGAGCATTTGCCTGTGTTTAAATATCGTACAGTTCTTTGTAAATACAACTAAACTTACTGATTCTTATTTGTTAAAATTTTTATATATCCATAATAATGAGTGACATATATGAGGAAATTTGGAAGTATTTTAAGAAAAACAACAAAGGAAATTTGTTCCCTCATTTCCAGATATGTTTTAAATATTTGTTATAATATATTGTTTCAGAGTAACAATAAACTTTGTATTACTATTACAGTAAGTTTTTCATAGAAAATTTCAAAAACTTCAAAAAGTATATAACCTTGTAACAGAAGAAATGATTCACCATTTGTCATTATAATTACTCATTGTTATTTAAACAATAATAAATAAAATATGAGCAAATAACATTACTTCCAGGCTTCTCAAGAAGTCCCTGGAATTTCCATTATTCATTCCCAAATCCAAGAGATTAGTATGTCTTAGGAATTTAGAAACACAAGCATATGTCACCAATTAAATTGTGGCATATTCATTCCCTTTTATATTGTCTTCCCTTTTGTTTCAAGTGCTATCTCATGATAGGTTTAAGTCAGTTTTGCACAAAATTCCTTTTCTCTTTTGTTTTCTCTTGATTTTTGAGGCACTATCATTCATAATCTACCATCCTACTCCATAATGTTTTGCAAATGAACTTTTAATCTACACTGTTCGTGCTTCGTCTAGCCTGAATCTCTATGATTGGCAAAAACATAAAATGACTGTTGTTTGAAGTAATTCCTAGATTATATTGACCTTTTCATTGTGGTTATTTAAATTTTTTAGAAAAGTCTGACAAAAACTATATTGTGCTCGCACACATCAAGTCTTAGGTGGAAAAGGTGTGTGTCTAAAATGGAGGTACACGTGGGAATGCTTTGCATCACTTCATATATAAAAAAAAAGTATCATATTACCTGCTTCCTCAATAGTCTGGAGAGGGGGCAGGAAAGAATTTGGAACTGAAAAATGAAAATACAATAAAATAGAGATGCAAAAGGGTTTCGATTGAAGGGGTTCATGGTTTTAGAAAGCAAACAATTAAAAAAAAACCCCAAACTAAAAACCAAAACATATACTACCAAAACTCAGGAGTCCTTCATCTGTGTTTTTACAGGCTCGTAGGCAGGAAATTATAGCATATTTTTAAATATAAAGGATCTATAACTAATAAACATAACAAAAATCAAAATGAAAACTTAAAAGAAAGACCTTTAATTAAACAATATTAATATGATAAGAGATAAGTAGGATTATGTGAACCATAAAAATAATAAATGTTCAGCACATTTTGAACATAATCTCAATCAGCAAGATGCCACTGCTTTTCCAGATTCCCTAACGGGGCCCTGCTAATTCCTTGCCAAAACTAGCAGTGGATTTCTTCCTTTTAATCTCCCCTAATGCCTTATTCTATTATTGTCACTGCTCTCTCACCATGCATTGTCCCTTCAAACCCTCATTTTCCAACTGAGCAAGTCAGAGAAGCCTGAGTGGTGGTGAAGAAGTCTAAGAATACAAACTCCCCAAAAAGAGGGGGAAGAAAGAGGGGTACCTCCTTGTACACTCCCCTCAAACTTCCCCAGCAGCTTCTTCATCCATTGAGTCACTGGGTTGAAGAGAATAAGAACTATGTAAGGTCTTGGGAGCATTGCTTCAGTAGACTGGTAGAGGAGGGTGGGAAAGGTGAAGCCCCTGCTGCACTACAGGATGCCCTCCCTTCTGAAGTGGCTGTACATCATTGTATGGTAAGTGCTTCCCCTACCCCAATTCTTTTCTTTCCTTACATCAAGGGAATGGAGAAGGAGAAAGCTATGTTCTGGGTTCTTGACCAAATGAAATAAAGAGATGGGATGGGACCGGGGGAAGTGGACCACATAGAATGTTCCCTTTATCTGCAGCCTGGACAACGCCCTGGGTGATCCTATGTATGAAGGAAACCTCTACTCAAAGAATATAAGCAGGATATTGGACAACCTGTTAGATGGCTATGACAACAGGCTTCGACCAGGATTTGGAAGTAAGATCATTCTTTTTTCTCAAGCAACCTTCTTCCTCCTTCTATTATAACCCTGTTTGAAAGGGAACTTTAACTGAGTTTTATTCAAGTTTTTGTTTATTCAGCCTCATCTTATACAGCCTGGGCAAAGTAATTAGGCAAATCCAGGAGTCAGGCTCACACTGAATATTTTAGTTTGGGTTGACATAAGTGAATTTTCACAACTGAATGGAGCTAGGTATTCCTACAAAAGGAAAGACTGAGGGAATGGTGGGCATACTGACTGCAGCATGTAGCTAGATTTTTTGTGTAGCCCTTAGGAAATTTCCTAAATCTTATTCAGATGAGTAATGTATAAGGGGGGGGAAACCCCCCACTCTTTATCTTCATTTTAGTTGCTGTCACTGAAGTGAAAACTGATATTTATGTGACAAGCTTTGGTCCTGTGTCTGATGTGGAGATGGTAAGTGTACTTGGAGGTATAAGTGCTCTAGGATAATCTATGCTAAAAGATTTGTTCTTCAGAGAGTAGGAATGAAGACCAGAAATCATAAGATTTACCTAGTATTTCCAACTAACCATGGACCTAGGCCAATGATGCAGGATTTACTTATTTATGCTGAATGCTTAGCATTTAGAAAATCATTAATTGATATTACCTGAATTAATTGGATTGAAATATTTTCCATCATTTTGGAAGGCAGACTAGTTTTTAGAGTAGATTGTTGAATTTAATCTCCCAGACAGTTTCATTAGGGGCCACACATGTATAATTTATTGAAGGAAACAACAAACAATCAAAGGCAGTTAAAATTGTATTTCCAAGCGAAAAGGTGGGGATTACTAGGTTGAGTGAAGGATATATAGGATCCAAGTGCATAGCAATGAGATTGAGGAAGCATTTAAGGTTTGAGATTTATCTATCTTTTGAAATCTATCCCAGAAGAATTTATGGAATGGCACAGGGAACCACTCAGGAAGGCTTGATGCAGTCAACCATTCACTTTATGGATAGACTAGTAGGTGTGAGAGGGACATATTTATAGTAAATGGCACTAAAACTCTAAGCTAGCCCTGGAGAACTAAATATTTTGTGGTGTTCTAGTAGCATTTTTAACCCATCCATTAAAACAATAACAAACATCTCCCATAATCATCCTCAAATAGCTCCAGCAATGCTAGGATTTATAGTGGAAGTGCCTTTTTGGTCTTCCTCTACTTTCTTTTTCTAGTTATCAACCATTGGAGATAGGGGAAGGACAGGAATCTGAGATCTGAGAGATTTCTACTTTGGGAAAGTAGAAAGTAGAGATCTCTACTGAAGGAGTATGGGCTTGCATTGCCCAGAGCCTTAATGGTTTTTAATAATATGAAAATTCAGCACATATTTGTTTAACATTATTAATGTTGGCAATTGCTATACATTTCCACAGCACTATTATTGAAGAACTGACTGGCAGAGGGGTGGGGGAGGGGTGGCCAGAGGGGAGGTCTAGAATTTTCTCTGAGATTTATTTTCTCCCCAAAGTGCATCAATACTGTTGAATCTCACCACTGGGATCCAGAGCTTGACTGCATAGATTCAGACCTTGTTTGTCACATTTTATCTACCCACACAAACAAATGCTGGCAATAAAAGCCAGAGATAAAAAAGGGAGCTGGGAAATCAGATGCAAACATTGTTGCCTAAATCCAACTTTGCAAAGGTATATTTCCTGAAGTCTTAGGGGAAAAAAGAATATTATCTCTCTTGGTAAACATTTTCTTGTTACACTCATTTATGTATTTTCAAAGTACCTAGCATATTATTTTTGAAAACAAATTTTAATGAGCTATAAATTAATTATAATGCATTTTAACTATATATGTAAAAGATTTCCTGACTAGATATTAGAATATTGTAATTAATAATGTATTTTGAGAACTATGTAGTCAAACTTTGATCTGAGGATAAAAGGCACTGGGCAAGCAAAGTTTAGCTTTACTGAAGACTTTACTGAATAGTGAGACCACACTCTGGTACCCCTTTAGTAGAAGGTTAAATGCCAAGAAAGGATATAAGATATATTGAGAATAGATGAACATTCTGAACCTAGGACAGAAAATAATTTTTAAGTTATATTCTCCATTAGAATGATGGAGATGAAGATAACTATGGCTATTGGGATGGAGATGGAGAAGAAAATGGATATGTAGATGTGGATGTGGATCTGGATAGAGTTGGACATACGGGTGGGGATAGAGATGAAGGTGATTTGAAAATGGAGGGGAAGAGAAAGTGAGGCAGAGAAACAGTGAGAAACACAGAAGTTGTTTAGTTAAGAGAATTGTTTTTGTCTTAGGTTATGTATAACTTTTTTCTGCATGTGAGCAGGGTTAATAATAATAATAACAAATATTCCAAGAAACAAGAAGAATAATGATGCAATAAGAGCAAAGCATTTTGAATAGGCTATTTCCTCAAAGAGTGGCTATCTTCTAGTTATCTCTTAAAAGAAAGAAGATTTACTATGAAAGCAGTGAGTGAAAAGGTGTTTAACAAATTAGCAGGCAGTTCAGTGACTGTTTTGCTTTATCACAGGAATACACGATGGATGTTTTCTTCCGTCAGACATGGACTGATGAGAGGCTGAAGTTCAGGGGTCCATCTAAGATTCTAAGTTTGAATAATTTGATGGTCAGCAAGATCTGGACACCTGATACTTTTTTTAGGAATGGAAAAAAGTCTATAGCTCACAACATGACAACCCCAAACAAGCTCTTCCGTATCATGCAGAATGGAACTATTCTCTACACAATGAGGTGAACTTCGAACAGTTCTATTTCCTTAGTCCTCAGGGCCTTCTAGATAACAATATCACAGTATTTCCTTTTTCCATGTGTTTTAGACTTACCATCAATGCTGACTGCCCCATGAGACTGGTTAATTTTCCTATGGATGGGCATGCTTGTCCACTGAAATTCGGGAGCTGTAAGTCTTAAAAACCTCACATATGCAAATAACCTATTCAACATAAGTTATTATTTGAGTAACTGAATCTGTTTCCCAGGGAGCTGGAAAGGAGTATCACTATAAAATACACAAACAACTTGCAGCTACTTGTGATTCTCAGTATGATTCAGGGAGCATAATTAATTCATCACATCTTCTGGGTGTATATAGTAATGCAGGTTCTAAGAGATGCTTTTTAGCTTCCCAGATAAAATGCCAATGACAGCTCAGTTTGTTACAATTGCCTTTCCTTCCTTACATAAATTGAAACAAAAAATAGTTTATGTTGATCTGGGAAAATACTAAAGTTCATTGCTATGCTTAATATGTTCTTAAAATTCAGATGCTTACCCCAAAAGTGAGATCATCTATACGTGGAAAATGGGCCCTCTTTATTCTGTAGAAGTTCCTCAAGAATCCTCAAGCCTCCTACAGTATGATCTGGTTGGACAGACTGTGTCTAGTGAGATAATAAAGTCCAATACAGGTAAGAATCTGGCCCATGTGGTGGCAGCCCTTACCTGGTAACCAGACCACAGTTTTCCAGTGGTATACCTTATTGACATTACTTTAACTATTTATTATTCCTTAGCTGACCTTGCCCTCTTGAAAGTTCCAGAAAGATTTGCTAAAAATTGATTTCTCCACTAGGTGTGTAGAGCTATGCAGTCTGGCTTGACCTTGAAGGATGCTGCTTTTGTCAGTACGTGACAAAAATATCCAAAGAATAAATGGATGTACTTCTTTGGTCTATCGAATGATCAGGTCCTCCTCTTTCCCCCTTTTTTTGTACATTGAGCTTTTCCTGTTATTTTCCTTTTCTATTTTTTCTCCCAGGACATGCTAATTTAGCATCCTGTTTGATTTACTTTAAGCTTCCTTCTTTTGTATGGTGTCAACAACAATAACCCTGATATACGTGTCTTCTTGCAGGTGAATATGTAATCATGACAGTTTATTTCCACTTGCAAAGGAAGATGGGATATTTCATGATACAGATATACACTCCCTGCATTATGACAGTCATTCTATCACAGGTGTCTTTCTGGATTAATAAGGAGTCTGTGCCTGCTAGAACTGTTTTCGGTATGCCTTACTGTGTCTGCCTTCATGCCATTTATCCATTACCTCACATCCTTTCTATATTCTTGGGCAATTGATTTTGCCATGTACCAATGAAAAACTGATTCCTTACTCAGAGAGTAACCACTCACCATGACCCTCATCCAAGTTGTGTTCTTGACCACCTAAGGGACTATTTTTCCAAGAATGGTGGCTGGTGTTCTTCCTGGGTCCTAGTTTGTGTTCCAAATTGGATCGAATAAATGAAACATAGAAAATAAGATAGGTCTGAATGTGGAATTTAGAAGACACTCAACCAAGGGAATAACATAGTAAAATATGGGGAATATATGGGGGCAGCTAGGTGGTGCAGTGAATAGAGCACTGGCACTGCAGTCAGGAGGACCTGAGTTCAATTACAGCCTCAGACACTTAAGACAAAACCTAGTTGTGTGACCTTGGACAAGTCACTTAACCCCAATTGCCCTCCAAAATCAGAACAAAAACAAAAAAATTATGGGGAATATAGTTCTGAGATACTTATCCTTCCTTTCCCCCCGCCCCCCCAATCCTGTAACTCCAGCTCGGTAGGTAGACATTATGTAGTTTATATCCATTGATTGCATCTGAAAGAGCAAAATGAGTACCATAAATAAACAATCTAAAGCTATAATAAAAAATAAAAACACAAACATATAAAATGTGTATAAATGAAAATATGGTAAGTCAAATAATAACTTGATTTCTCCAGAAATATACATTTTACAAATTTTTTTCATAGACATCTGACACTTTCATAATTTCTTCATTTTTAATTTTCAGTGTAAGCCTGCAAGCTCAGTCAGTCAGTAAGCATTTATTGAGCGCCTACTATGTGCCAGGCATTGTGATAAGAGCTGAGGATACAAAGAATGATAAAAGACAGTCCTTATTCTCAAGTAGTTCAGAATGTAAAAGAGGAGATAGATTGAAAATAACTATCTGCAAACAAGAAAAGGAGGATAAATTAGATATAATCAGCAAAGGGAAGGTAAGAAAAATAATAATAAAAAATAAAAAAATAAAAAAGGAACAACAGCTGATTATATTAAATACTTACTGTATTCCAGGCACTGTGCTAAGCCTGGGGGTTACAAAAGTAAAAATTAAATAGTCCCTGCTAAAAGAAATCCCATTAAAAGAGGGGATATAATGTCCATGTGTTTATGTATTTATAAATATATATATATATATATATATATATATATATAAAACATTTTCACTATAAACACACAACATATCATTGGAGAGAAGGCACTGGTACTGGGGGAATCTGGAAAGTCTCTATCTAGTGCTATAATACAACAAATTTTATGGAGTTCTTGACATAAATTATCTAATATAAGTTTCACACTAGGTTTCTGAAGCAGCCACAAAAAATATAATTATACTGGTTTTATAGGAGGGGAAACTGATTTTCAGAAAGGTTAAACAATTTTGCCAGGGCTAGTAAGAATCAGGGGAAGGATTTGAACCTGGGTCCTTCTGACTCCAAGTTCAGCACTCTATTCAATTTACTGCACTGTCTTTTATGGATGAGGAAACTGATGTGTAGGGAGGTGAAGTGGCTTTCTTTAGACCAAACAACTAGAAAGTTGCAAAGATGGAATTTGAAGCCAATTCCAACTCTGAATTCAATGTTTTCTCAGCTATAACATGCTACCTCTAAAAGAAAGTACCAGATGTGGTAGTATAAAATTACTTAATATAATTTTGGGTAAAAGGACAACAACAACAACAATAATAATAATAAAATTATTAACTGACATTTGCAAAATGTTTTAAAGTTTACATAATATTTATTTTCCTTAAAACCCTATTAGGGTGATTTGTGTGAGTATAATTATCCTCTCATTTTGCAGTGGAGGAAACTGAGACTCTTAGAGGTGAAAAGAATTTGCCGTGGTTACGTAGCTAAATTAAGTGTCTGAGGATGAAATATAACCCAGATCCCCTGCTGTTTCTCACATGATTATAAGTTTCTCAGCATATAGGTATATGTCATCCATAGATTATCAATAACCATACAAATGAGAAATGTATTTCACACAGAGATGTGTATATATTGGTTCACTTAAGGTATTTTTTTTACCCCATTCAATATATCATTATAAACTTACATAGCACACCCCTAGGTGATAATATATTCTTCCATCTAAGCTTTTAAACATTTGTCATTGCTTAAATAATGTTAAGCTGAAATATTAGACTGTTGAAAAAGGTTGTATGGGATGATCTGGACTGTCATATTATTATTTCAATTCATGTGCATCGGCCAACATTATTCTGTTTGCATAAGGTTACAGAAATATCTTCTTATCCCATTCACAAAAACTGTAGAGCAGTTGATTCATTGTTAATTAGTTAGGTATTTGACTTTGGGGTATTAATTTCTCTACTTTGGACCTCAGCTTTTGCATCTTTAAAATACATGCAATAATGCTTCAGTTTCCTACTTTACAGGTGGTCATGATGATCAACTGAGTCAATGGACAAGAACATATTTTTAAAATCGATATTATCATGATCTTGTCATTGTTACTGCTAGCAACATAAAGGAAATGCAAGATGGAATTGAGGATCTCAGTATTTAGAACTGAAAAGGACTTTAGAAATGACCTCATCTAAACCTCATTTTACAAATGAGAGTACAGAGATTCAAGAAAACTAAGACTTGCTCAAGGTTACATAGTGGCAGAATAGTTTGAATAGGTTCCCAGTCACCAAAACAAGTGTTGTTTCTACTGTAGTACTTCGTCTCACCAAGTTTCTTAGAATATAAAGAACTATAAAGGTTTGACACTGCCCAATTTTTTCATTGTCTGTATTTTTTGATTAGTTGACTAATAAGAACTATATGTTCACTCTTTAAATAAAATGACCAGTTGTTAACTTCAAACTTCTCAGTGGAGAGATTACAGACATTCGATGACCTGGGATTGAATCCTGCTTTCCCATTTATGAGCAAGTCACCCACTTCTCTGAACTTCTTTTTCCTAGATGACCCTTCTCATTCTAAAACTCATTCTAGTTTTCTTTAAGCAAAAAGCAGTGAGATTCTGCCTTAATTAGAAATGAGACCAAAATTATACAAATTCAATTCAGTTTGGTTTAATACAGTACAGAGTTATTGTATCATTTGACAGATCAGTAGTTAAATGGTATTTTCTTTCTATTAAATAAATTAAAAAAAAAAACACAATATAGAATTGAATTGGATGATAGACCCCTGAAGCAGAAAAGTAGTTAACACTTTAGGTACAAATTTGCCAGAGTCCAGAATCACTTCAGTCTAACTTGATTCTAGACTCAAGGAGGTAAAAAAAAAAACAAAAAAACTAAAATTTTCACAATTAAGAATTTTCACTGAGAGAACCAAATATAATAATATTTTAAACGATAGCTTTTTTGTGCAATAGCACTGTCCTGGGTATTAGAAGAACTAGGTTTGAATCCTACGTCTTCTCCTCCCAACCTGGGTGACTTTGGACAATTTGTTTATTCTTCCTGGCACTTAGTTTTGTCATCTGTAGAACTGAGAAGATGGGCAGCCATATCTCCCAAGGTCACTGCCAGTTTGAACATTCTACAGTAAAAATGAAATACTATCCTGTTGTTCTTTAACCAAGTCACAGATTAGAATTTGATAGACTTCAAGGGTTATAATGGCCCATCCCTCTGTTTTATAGATGAGAAAACCAAAGCCCAGGGAATCTATGACTTAAGACTATGGAATTCTATTTGTATGATCTTTAGTTATAAGTAACATTAAAATTCATAGTAAGATTAAATGCTTATATGATTTAGAATGAGACCTAATAGCACTCTCTTCTGAACCTAACTCTAAAATTAAAGAAAATTCATACTCTGATAAAAATTTATGGATAGGACTTCCCCAGTACAAAAAAAAATCAGTCTGTGATCAGTAGTAGTTTAATATTATGTCCTAAAAATGATTGAAAACAGAGGTATAACATAGCACAAGCTATTATGAAGCTTATTTCTGTACGAATATCTTGCAAACTTCTTGAGGGAAGGGCCTGCTGACATAATGAATATTTTTAATGCCCTCAGTGCCTAAGGTAGTGTTGAGTATATAATGGGTACATGATAATTACTTGTTGAAGCAAATGGGGATAAAATTATCAGCTATATCAACTAGATGCACCTGAGTTAGTCAGAAAATAAAATCGACTTCACCTACAACTTATAGAGATTTCCCCCAAATAATCTTTGAAAAATGGTAGTGATAATTAACATTAAAAAATAGGGAGTGATATAAGTTTTTCCTGAGTCCATGCATGAATAGTACTGTGAGTTACCCAATTGGAAAATTTTTTAATAAAGCATATACAATATAATGTTGATATATAACCTAATTAAGTACTGAAATTATCTTCTTTATTTATTCAATTATTTGTTTTTAATCATTTATCCTTCTATCTTCTTGTTTACTTATTTACTATTAATGATATATGACTTGTCAGGAAGAGTAGTTTTGAAATTTTGTTCTAAACACTTACCTATGCAGTTATGACTAAATCAATGATCTTTTCTCAGCTTCAGCTTTTTATTTTTATTTTATTTTATTTTATTTTATTTTATTTTATTTTATTTTATTTTATTTTATTTTATTTTATTTTATTTTATTGCTTTTTGGAGGGCAATTGGTATTAAGTAACTTGCCCAAAGTCACACGGCTAGGTTTTTGTTTGTGTGTGCCTTAAGTGTCTGAGGTCGGATCCGAACTCAGGCCCTTCTGACTCCAGGGCCAGCGCTCTACTCACTGAGCCACCTAGCTGCCCTAGCTTCAGCTTTTTAATCTATAAAATGGAGAAAATAATACCACACATGATTGTCTCCAGGATCAAATGCATGTAGAACATTTTTGTAAACCTTAAAGTGCTATATACATGTTGTTAGGATTGCTGTTATTATTATTGTTATTAAGTACACTGAAGCTAGTTGGTACAGATAGAGATTCAAAACTGAAATCAGAAAAATCTTAGTTTAAATCTAGCTTCAGACATTTAGCAAACTTTGTGACCCTAAGTAACTCAATCTCTGTTTTAGTTTCCTCATCTGTAAAATAGAAAGACTAATTGCTCATACCTTCTATGATTGTTGTGGGGATTAATAAGATGACATTTATAAAGTGCTTTAAAAATTTTAAAATATCATTATTGCTTTTATTTTTATCAATATTTTCTTCTTTATTTCCTAACAGTCTCTTACATTTTTAGGAAAAGGGAGTAATGTCGCTTGAATTAAGTTAGTATAAAGCCAACTTTATCATGAATAAATAACTAATTATTTTCAAGACTATTTTTTTTTTTGCTTTTTGGAGGGTATTGGGGTTAAGTAACTTGCCCAAGGTCACACGGCTAGGTTTTTGTTTGTGTGTGTGTTAAGTGTCTGAGGCCGGTACCGAACTCAGGTCCTTCTCACTCCAGGGCCGACGCTCTACTCACTGTGCCACCTAGCTGCCCCTCAAGACTATTTTAGACCAATGAAACTAAGAATTTGGGGGACATTATTAACCATCTCATCCTATGAAATAGGAGTATTTCCACCTCTATGTACTTCTGTGCTGTTCTTAAAAGATAGATTAGAAATGACAGGAAGTTTCAGGAATGAATGATTCAAGGAAGACACAAATGTCCTTAAATTTCTATAATCATTCAATGTCAATTTAATCAATAGCTTTCAATTTCTTGATGTTTGTAGTCAACCTTCATAACATTTAAAAGCACCATTATAATTGCTAATCCTTTTTCATTAATTCAGCACTTCATGCTTTTCATTAACACTGTCTCATTTGATCTCATTATCAGATCCTCAGCTCTAAAATCATATTTTTTTTCTTTTTCCTTTTTAGGAATTACCACTGTTTTAACCATGACCACTTTAAGTATCAGTGCTAGGCATTCTTTGCCAAAGGTGTCTTATGCAACTGCCATGGATTGGTTCATAGCAGTGTGTTTTGCCTTTGTCTTCTCTGCCCTTATTGAGTTTGCAGCTGTCAATTATTTTACCAACCTTCAGAACCATAGAGGAATGCAGAAGGTACCGAAGACAGCGCTGCCCTCAGTCACAAGAGTGCCAATGGAGGATGAGATTGTTTTGGTAATGGTTCATTTTTCTATTATTATGAATCTTACAGCAAGAGATAACAGAGTAATGCCCTCTGGTACTTTTATTATCTTGAAGCAGTGTTATAGGGGAGCAAAACACCTAAGCCTGAAGTTTTCATTCCATTGAAGTCAAACTTCTATAGTTCAGAGGGGGAAAATCTCACAAATCTTCATTTTCCTTTACTTAAAAATATTTTACTCTCTTGATTTTAATATCAGATTTTAGGTTCCCCAAGGAGCCTGTAAGGATGTTTTTAGGCTTTAGATGTTTCCTTTGAACAGGGCCATGCACATCAACTACAGAGGGTAAAAAGAAATGTGTTAAAATAATGAATCTTCAGAGCCTGAAGGAAGCCAACAGGGACTGATATAGAATGGGAATGGGGGTATTTATCAGAAAGTTTAAATTGAGAAAAATGTGAAAATAAGGTTACATGTAAATGTAGAAAAATTAGAGCCAAATTCCAACTAAATAACCTTTTCTTTTCATTTAGCTGTTTGAAATATCTGGATAAGCAAATGTTTTTTAAAATTATTTTATTTATTTAATTAAATATTTCCCAATTACATGTAATTTTTAATTTAGTTTTGAGTTCCAAATTCTTTCCTCTCAATGCTTTCCCACTCCTTGAGGAGACAAGTACTTTTATTTTGATTATATATATGAGGTTATGTCAAGCATTTCTATATGAGCCACATTGCAAAAGAAAAAACAAACAAAACAAAATAATGAAAATTTCTAAAAGTTTTAAAATATGCTTCAATATTCATTCAGAGTTCATTAGTTCTCTCTCTGGAGGTGGATAGTATATTTCATTCTGAATCCTTTGAAAATGGTGTGTATCATTGTCTTGTTCAGAGTAGGTAAATCTTTCACAGTTGATCATCTTTACAAAATAGCTGTTACTGTGCACAATATTCTCCTGGTTCTGCTAGCTTCACTTTGTGTGACTTTACAGAATTCTTCCCAGGTCTTTCTAAAACCATCTTGCTCCTCAGTTCTTATAGCATAATGCTATTCCATCACAAGCATATACTACAACTTGTTTAGGCATTCCCCAATTGATGATCATCCCCTTGATATCCAATTCTTTGCCACCAGAAAAAGAGCCGGTATAATATTTTTGCACAAATGAGTCCTTTCTTAATCTTCTTTTATCTTTTTGCTATACAGATGTAAAAGAATTATTGCTGAGTCAAAAGGTGTCACAGTTTTATAGTCCCTTTGACCCAGAATGATTGGGCTAGTTTAAAACACTGCCAATAGTATAATACAACAATTTTTCCATCCCCTCCAGAATTTATAATTTTCTTTTTCTGTCAAAATAGTCAATTTGATAGGTGTGAGGTTTTAATTGTGAGGCTTTAATTGACATTTCTCTAACCAGTAGTGATTTGCAGCATTTTTATATCTATTGATAGCTTTAATCTTTTTCTTTTTAAAACTGCTTCTTCATATCTTTTGATCATTTACCAACTGAAGAATAGTTTGTATTTTTATAAACTTGTCTTAGTTCCCTATATATTTGAGAAGGGAGAACTTTATCAAAGAAACTTATTGCAAACATTTCCCCCATTTTCCTCTTTTCATTCTAATTTTGGCTTCATTAATCATGTTTTTGCAAAAGCCTTTTAATTTCATGCAATCGGAATTATTTACTATTGTTACTTAACATTGTGTATTATATAGCTAATCTATTCTACTGATCTCCCATTCTATTTCTTAGCCAGTAGCAGTCCTTTTTTCCTGATTACAATTTTGTTATGAATTGTTATTGACTAGTTTTTTAGATGATTCTCTAGGGTTATCTCTTTACACCATCATATCACCTGCAAAGAGTGATTATTTTGTTTCTTCATTGCCTATTTTTATTCCTTCCATTTCTTTTTCTTTTCTTATTGTTATAGCTAGCATTTCTCATATGATATTTAATAATAGAAAAAATAATAAACATCCTTGCTTTCTCCTGATTTTACTAGAAACCTCTAGTTTCTAGTTACTAGAAACTTCAAGTTTATTCTCATCACAGAAAATGTCTGCTCTAGGTTTTAGATATATACTACTTATCATTTTAAGAAAAACTCCATTGATTCCTTTGCCTTCCATTGTTTTTGATAGGAATGAGTATTGTATTTCCTCAAAGGCTTTCTCAGCACTTACTTATTTAACTTGTGATTTTTTGTTGCATTTGTTATTGATATTGTGAATTATGCTAATTATTTTTCTAATAGTGCATCAGTCCTGTATCCTGGGTATAAATTCACTTGGTTATAATGTATGATCTTTGTGGTATATTGCTATAATTTCCTTGCTAGTACTTTATTTAAAAATTTAACATTGATATTCTTTAAGGAAACTGGTCTTTAGTTTTCTTTTTCTGTTTTGGCTCTCCCTGGTTTATGTACCAAAACCACATTTGTATCTTAAAAGGAATTTGGTAGGACTCCTTTATCTTTTTTTTTCCCCAAACAGTTTTTATAATATTGGTACTTATTGTTTTTTAAATGTTTGTTAGAATTCACCTTTGAATCCATCAGGTATTGGGGACTTTTTCATAGGGAGTTAGTTTATGATTTACTCAATTTTATTTTCTAAAATTGGGCTATTTAAGTATTCTATTATTCTTTTAATCTAGGCAGTTTATATTTTTGTAAATATTTATCCATTTCACTTGGATTGTTAGTTTTACTGCCACATAAGTGGGCAAAACAATCCCTAATAATTGTTTTAATTTAATCTTCATCAGAGGTATGTTTCATTTTTAAAATTAATTTTTTACTTTGTATTTCTTAATCTCTTTTTTTGGTTTTCAGGTTTTCCATTTTGTTATTTAATTAGTAGCTTTCAATGTGTCATTTCTTTATTTTTAAAAATAGTTCCATGCTTGATTCATTGATCTGCTCTTTCTCTATTTTATTGATGTAAATATTTAGAATTTTTTCTCTAAGTACTAATTTAGCATCATCCCCCAAATATTGGTATGTTTTATTATCTTTAATAAAATTTTTGGTTTTCATATGATATTTTTCTTTGACCCATTCATTCTTTAGGATTAGATTTAGTTTCCAATTAGTTTTTAACATGTATTTCCATGATAATTTATTGAATGCAATTTTTTTATTTCATTATGGTCTGAAAAGTATGTATTATATATTTCTGCTTTGCTGCCATAATACATGTGAGAGTTTTATTCCATAATACATGGTCAATTTTTGTGAAGTTGACATCTATAGATGACAAAAAATATTCTCCTCTCTATTACCATTTAATTTTCTCAGAGGTCTCTCATGTCTAACTTTTCTAAGCTTCTATCTCCTTGACTTCTTATTTATTTATTGGTTATATTTAACCTGCTACAAGAAGGGAAAGTTGAGATCCCCCTCTAGAATACTTCTGTTGTGTATTTCATCCAGTAATTTAACAATTTATCTAAGAATGTGGATGCTATACCATTCAGTGCATATATATTTATTATTGATATTACTTCATTGTCTATGTTACCTTTTTAGCAAGATGTAGTTTACTTCTAATTAGGTCTATTTTTTGCTTTTGCTTTGTCTGAGGTCATGATTATTAGCCCCACCTTTTTTCTTACTTCATTTGAAGTATAATGGATTCTGTCCTAGCCCTGTACTTTAAGTATGTGTGTGAGTGTGTGTGTGTGTGTGTGTGTGTGTGTGTGCATGTGTGTGTTTGAAATTTGTTTCTTGTAGACAGACTATTTTGGATTCTGGTTTCTAATCCATTCCGCTATCCATTTTCATTTTTTTGGGTGAATTCATCCCTTTCAGATTCACAGCTATGATTACTTCTTGTGCATGTCTCTCCAACCTATTTTCTTCAGTTTGTCCAATTCTTTCTATTTTATCATCCTATTTCTCCTCTAAATTCTGTTTTGCTTCTTACTACTTGTTGCATTTATCTGCCCTCCTTTTCTCTTCTCCTCTTTACCTCCTATTTCCATGTTGAGCAAGAGAGATTTCTCTCATCAATATAATACACACACACACACACACACACACACACACACACACACACACACACACACTTCTCCCTTTTCGAATCAATTTAGATATAAGTAAGGTCCAAGCAATTCTTGCCTCCCCCACCATTTTCCTCTCCACTATAAAAGCTCTTTCTTGTATGCATCCTTCATGTAAGATAATTTTCTCCATTTTCCTCTCTTTTCTGCCTTCTCCAAGTGCATCCTTCTTTCTCATCTTTCTTTTGAAAATATCATCCCAGCATAATTAACCTACTCCCACACACTCTTTTTTATTTAGAATTCTTCTAACTGTCCTAATACAACTTTTTAGAAGATACATATGCTATCTTCCTTTATGGGAAGTTATTATGTATCTTTAACATTATTGAGTCCCTAATGATTATTTAAATGTTTTTCCTTTTTATGCTTTTCTTGACTCATGTTTGAAAGCCAAATTTTTTATTTACCTCCAGTCTTTTCATCAGGCATGATTGAAAGTCCTCTATTTCATTAAATAACATTTTTCCCTTGAAGGATTATACTCAGTTTTGATGGCTAGATATTTTTTGTTTGTAATCCAAGCTTTTTTGCCTTTTGGAATAAAGATATTTTTAAGCCCTCTGCATCTTTAATGTAGTATGATTCTTGTGTGAACCTGAATGTGGCCCCATGGTATCTAAATGGTTTCTTACTTCCTGCTTGAGGTATTTTCTCTTTAACCTTGGAACTCTGCAAATTTGGTTATAGTATTCCTGGCAGTCTTCACTTTGGCATTTCTCAAATACCAATCCATGAATTCTTTCAATTTCTATTTAACCTTCAGTTTCTGGGAAGGCAGGTTTTTCCTTTATAGTTTCTTGAAATATGATGACTAAGATTTTTTTATCATCTTTTACATAATCCAATAATTCTTCAATTATCTTTCCTTGATCTATTTTCTAGGTCAGTTGTTTTTTTCTCAGATATTTAAGATTTTTCTTATTTTTTCCTTATTTTCTTTGATTGTTTTTGGATATCTCATGGAATCATTATCTTAATCTTATACAATTCAAATTTTTAAGGAATTATTTTCTTCACTAAACTTTTGTATTTCTTTTTTCATTTAGTCAATTCTGTTTTTAACATATTTTCTTTAGTATTTTTTGTGCTTCTTTTAAGAAGCCACTAATTATCTTTTCCTAATTTTCTTCCTTTGCTTTTATTTCTTTACTCAATTTTTCCTCTACCACTCATTGGATTTTGGAAATATTGCCTTACCTCGTCAAGGAATTCTTGTTGACTATTGTCTAGATCACATTTTTTTTTCTTTTGACTTTGCATCTATGTTTTTTTTTTTTACTTCATTGTCTTCTGAGATAGTATCTTTAATTTTTATGGTCATATTCTTTTTTGTTTGCTTATTTTTTTCCTTTGTATTTCTTGATTTGGAAGTTTTCTTATTGTTGGGTTCTATTTCTGGCATGAAGAAGAAGGACTGATTTTATACCTTATTGTTTTCAAAGTTAGATCTAGTGATTTGGAAGTTTTTAGTGCCTTGAAAGTATGATCTGGAAAGAGGTGTGGTCACTGCTCTGTTGTTCTGTACTCTGGTCCTAATCCAATAAGGGTCCCTGATCCCTTGGGATGGCAATTGATAGTAATCCTCATTGATCCTGGTCCCTTGGGGATAGAAGAGTTATTGCTCCTCAGAGTTTCCACTCCCTTCTGACCAAAAATGTTCCTCTCTGCCCTTGAACTATTATTCAGAAGTTAGTATAGCCAATGGATTTATCCAACAGCATTGTTTCTAGTGCTTAGCACAGGTTTTCCTTTTAATCTCTTTCCAATCATTTGGAAAGAGATTACTCTTACTTACTCTCTCTGGCTTGGAAGTTCCCCAAACTACTGCTGTTTCTGTCTCCACCACTTAGTCACACTACTAGTTTTACTTCCATGTGGATTTTAGACAAAAGTCTATGTTATGAATATGTCTTTCCAACTTCTTATGTTGTCCTGGACTGGAAGAATATGTCATTCTGACCTTTTGTCATCTCTGCCACTCTAGAATTCAATTTGAGCTATTATTTTAAAGTTGTTTGAAGGGGAATTTTGGAAGAGTTTATGTTGATGCTTTTCTACTCCATCATGGCTCCACTCCTGGATATTGTAGCAGGTATTTCCTTTGTTCATTCATATGGATAATTTCATGTAGACAAAATCTGAACAACAATTTAGAAAATCCAAATGATTCATTCAGAGTTCTTTCTTAGCATTACAAAGATCCCAATACAGTTTTAAAGTGGAAAAGAAAAACAAAAATGACTGTTTAAAATTCATTGCTTATCAAGGTATCTGAAAGTTTCAGCAAAAAATGGCAGAGAATCCATTGTTTACCATATTTTTTCACCCAGGTTTCTATAACTCATGTGAAGTAAATCAAATCCCCCTTCCTTGTTCTAAAAGGGTGGGGGGGGGATTGCATTAAGGATGGAGAACTCTGACAATAATGTCAAGGTAAATTCTTTGTTGAAACCCCTGCTGCAGCTTTTTGCAAAGGAAATTCACGGTATTGTAAATTCATTATCATAGAGGAAATATTTAACTTTTAAAGGTATCTTAGATATCAACAAGTTATTATTTTACAAATGATGAAAATAAAGCTTAGTTGTGTTAAATTACTTACCTAAGCAAGTGAGAAACTGAACTGGTTTAGATACAAATTTTATATGATTTCCAATACTCTACTGATTACATTATATTACTATCTTTCAACTAGTGACAAGATATGAATTATAGTAGCAAAAAGGTCCAAATTCTGTACTACTTACACATAATTCTGGAAAACTCCCCTATTGTATTTTCTTTTGTATTGAGGCAAAATTATTTATAAAAGTTTTCTTTGACTCTATAATTGCTTTTGGGAATTAAATGTATATGGGCACCTAAAATCTGTTAGAGAGTGACTCTCTACAGACTAGGGATAGATCATTTGAAAAACCAAAATAAAGTTTTTGTGCTTGATGAATTTTTTTCTCAAATATCCAACTCTTTTTTGAGGATGGGTTGCTTCATTCAAAACTCAATGATTTCTTTATTAGCCAGTGCATTTTAATATTTTTCATATTGTCTTGCTATTTAGCACATTATACAAAGCAATATTTTAGTGTGTATGTATGTATGTGTGTTTGTGTGTGTGTGCATATGTGTATGTTAGATTATAAGAAAAAGACAAGAGAATTAATGTATTCTAGAATCTGGCTGCTCCTTAAAGAGATAAAAAGAAAGAAACATTGAATGAATGAAGAAATAGTATTACAGCTGTTCAATAGATGTGTGTGACCATGTACAAATCACTTAACCTCTCTGCCTCAGTTTCCATATCTGTAAAATGTGGGGATGAGACTTAACGTTCCCTAAATCTGGTGCTTTTAAACGTGTGTGTGTGTGTGTGTGTGTGTGTGTGTGTGTGTGTGTGTGTGTGAAGGACTTCTTTAGCAGTAGGGTGAAGCTTATGACATCCAACTTTCTCCCTGACAGCTTAATGTCTCTATGTCTTGCTTGGAGTAGATCTTATTATTTGAAGTATAATATTGATTCAATTGATATCTGAATTCATGCTCAAAATATTTTTTTTAAATCATATTTTGGTATACATTAAGAACTTCATACGCACTGAATCTAAATGAAGTTATGGTATCCTTCAAAAAAGATTTCCATTAAAGGAAAGAGCCTCTTGATAAATTTTGCTTATTTTGTGTGGGCGGAGCTATATAAATTAATATAACCTATGTACATAAAGTGATAAATGAGATGCTGTAGTTTGACTTCCCCTTTAACATGAAAGTCTTACTTTGTATTATTTAGGAAACATGGTAATGAATTTAAGGATAGGCAAAATCATAATGGGTTTAAGGAATTTCCCTGAAAAATGGCACATTTAAGAACAACTGTTCTTGACATGTTTACGTTGGTGTTGATTTAAATAGTCATTTTAAAGTGAACGTTAAATACTCTTATTTTCTCCTTGTAATTGGTTTTATTTTATATATCCCCTGTACATGGACAAGCCATGAATGTGAAAGCTTTGCAGTAATCAATAAAGGCAATGTTGCTGCCCTCTTAGCCAACTTAGTTAATTTTTGAAGCAATAAGTCATGTTTACACCCATGAGACATTTTCACACACCTTTTTTGCTCTTTAGTTAATATATTTCTTCTTAGAATCATTTATTGTTTTTTGTGATATATTATGAAGGTACTTTTTTTATAAAGTACACAAGAATATATTTGGCATACATATGGAAAGCTTATTATTGTAAACTCTCTTGGTAGCAGTTATATTGTACTCTCTGTTAAGAAATAAGAGCTGAGTCTTACATCTGAGAGGGAGCCAGTAAAATGTTTTACTAGTGAGTCATGCTGCACTGTGAAACATTTGAACCAATCATCATGGATCTTATCTAGCCCCACAACTTTTTGTGGAAATTGAGTAATTTGCCTAAACCTTCACAGGCTGGGAAGTGTCTGAGGTTAGATTTGACTCAGGTCTTCCTCAGTCCCAGTTCACTGTACCATGTTTTTGATAATCTTACCTTCTTCAAATTTTCTCCCTTTAGATTTAAATAATTCTTCAATTTCATTTCCTATGTCTTTTAATCTAGGTTTATAATGAAGATTTTCTTATGATTGTTTTGGGTACACAGTTGTCTAAATTGGTGCTGAAAGTTGTATTGTCAAAAAGCAGTATGAAGCCCTAGCCTATAACCACTAAGATAGGCTTCCAACTTTGTTATTATATAGTACTGATTATGAGATTATTATGTAGAATTATGTAGTATGTAAACAAAATAAATTTTTTCAGGTCTTTATTTTTTTTTCATGTCTTTTTCTTTTTTCCTGAACACTCATCATTTGCCTGCAGTGAGTCAATACCATCTGCACTGAAGCACTTCTAGTAGTTAAGGTATTGGCATTTGTAATTTTTTGTAGTTAATCTTAATTCTCATGGTAGCATAATATAATGTCTCAGAACTCATTGCATTCTCCTGATCACCAAGTTGATTATCCTTACAGTTTTGTGGACCCTCATCCTGCCAATTTGTGCCATTCTGCCCATGTCTTTGGCTCATAGCATAGGGGCAGTTGTATTATATTGACCCAGGGATTACCCCACTCAGTGATCAAGTTGCCCTTTGTTTCAGGGATCCTGAATGATCTTCACAGCCAGTATAATTGCTTCACACCCCTGAAATTCTTTTCATGTGTCTCTATTTCCCCTAATTTTCCATTGCCACACATTAACCCCTAACCCCATCACAACATGGTTGGACTTTTGGGGGGTTATTATTATTAATGAAGTTACTAAAAATGCCTTTCAAAGTATGGGAAGATAATTCACTTCCCATTTGGGGGCATCGGTGACCTTAACTGTAATGAGATGATTGGATTAAATGGTTTCTCAAGATTCTTTCACATTCTGGCATTCTATGGTTCTGTTTTGTTTGTTGGTTGGTTGTTCCGTCAGCTGGTTTTAAAATGAACATTTTTCCTTTTTGGAAAGAAATGAGAGCATTTCAGTGCCCTGTTTCATTTCAAGATTTTTTTCAAAATGCAGAAAAAGAGTTTTGTTTCTAAAAGGTTAACTCAAATTGTAAAGAAAGCAGCCACCCTCAGAGTCATAAGAAATGAACTTAGATTTTTTTCCCAGAGCATTTCTGTTTTATTTGTTCACTGAAAACCCTGATAATTTGTTTTACGTAAATGCATAAGAAGAAACAAAACAATATTATAAACTCAAAGCCATCCCCCCACCCTTAAATATCATGACATTTTAAAATGACTATTGTTATCAAAACAACACTATTTGAATAGACTTGCTGGTGGAATAATAAATTAATGTCATGAAGTTTAAGTGACATTAAACATTTGGGTGTCTCACATCATCATCAATTCTAAATCTTCATGTGAGTGTGACTTTAAAATGCTTAAAATGGGATTTGGTGAGAGGCTGCCAATTTTATTACTGATTTGTACTAGAAAATGTACCTTTTAAAAGTTAGTGTCCATGACAGAAAGACTATATTAAAGAAGAGCTTCTTAGGCTGTTCTAATTATCTTTCTGTTTTAAGACATTTGGAAGGTATTCTTTTTTCATTCTCAGTTTTCTAGTACTCTCTGTGGCTTCTGTTCAGCTCTGTCATGTTTTCTTGTTTTCTTTGTCTGACACACTGATTCATGTGTTTCAGAATTCTTGAATCCTAACTCTGTCACTAAGTGCCAAGTCATTCAATTTTCTGTGCATTACTGTCTTCATTTATAAGTGAGAAAGTTGACTTCAGTGACTTCTACCCCTCAACCCTACTTGAAATCTTTAATCTATCAAGTTGTGATTTTTTCTTTTTTAACTTATTTAATTCAATTTGATTGAAAACACCTTGAGGGCAAGGATTGTCATTTGTTTCTTTTTGAATCCCCAGCACTTAACACAGTGCCAGGTACATAGTAGGTGTTTACTAAATATTTTTTCAACTCATTTCAATTCAGCAAGCATTGTGAGAAATGGTGCCAGATGCTGGGATTAAAAAGATACCTCAATCTATTCCCCCCCACCCACCCACCCCCCCCCCACACACACAAAGAAAGAAACAGTACCTGCCCTCAAGGAGCTTAATGTCTACTTCAGGAAAACAACCTCTAAAAAAATAAAGAAATACAAAATAAATAATAATTCAAAGAAATTTGGGAGTGATGGGGGCGACACTAACAGTAAAGTGGATTAAAAATGGTCTTGTATGAGAGGAGGAATGCAAATTGAGGGAATTAAGAGGAAAAGCATTCTAGGTATGAGGGATAGTTTATAAAAAGGCCCAGGAGGAAATAGAATGTAATATATGAAGATAGCATGTAGACCACCAGTTTGACTGCAGTGTCCAATATACAAGTGGAAATAATAGGTAATCAATACAGAGAGATATGTTGGAACCAAATGGTAAAGGGTCTTCAGTCTCAAAGAAGTTTGCATTTTGTCTTAAAAGAAATTGGGAGCCATTGAAGCTTCTTGCCCAAGGTCCTAATTATACTTTAGAAATATCTATTGTGCCAAATCAAGTTAACCAGAATCTGTTAATCATGTACTAATATTAATCGCCAAATCTAATAGTTTTTTTTCCAATCTTCATCCTCCTTGACTTCCCTGAAATCTTTTATACTATCAATCAGCCTCTTCTCCTTAATCTACTCTTTGCTCTAGGTTTTTCTTGACACTACTCTTTCCTTGTTGTCTTCTTACCTGTCTCACTACTCCTTAGTCTCTTTCATTGGATCTTCATCCATGTACTAATGATGGGAATCCTCCTAAGCTTCACCCAAGACACTCTTGTCTTCTTTCTCAGTATTATTTCACTAGATATTCTCATCTTCTCCCTTAGTTTCTATTATGATCCCTATAGAGTAACTCTCGTGTATAATCGTCTATCCTGAATCTCTCTCCAATTGCCTAGTAGATAACTATCTGGAGATCTCTTAACTCAATATTTCCAAAACTGAAACATAAACTTTCACCTCAATGCCTGCTCTTTTCCAATCTTCTCATTAATGTCAAGGGTACCATTATTCTTCTAGATATGCAGTTGTATAACCTATGACTCCTCACTACTCCTCACTGTTCACATCCCTTATATTTAATTAGTTAAGACCTGTCATTTCAGCTTTTGTGATTACTCTCTTACATGCCCCCTTCTTTCCTCTGATACTGCTACCACTCTCATATGGAACCTCATTACCATTAGAATGTGAACTCCTTGAGAGAAGAGATTATTAATCTATGCCTTTTGTAATGTCTGTAGCATTTTGCATAGAGTTCAGTCAAAAGTACTTAATAAAGTACTTTTAGTAAAAGTACTTTAATAATAAAATAATAATAAAAGTACTTCAGTCAAAGGTACTTAATAAATACTATTTGATTTGATTTAATCTATTTGATTTGATTTAACTACTATGGACCAGCAGCTGAGCTAAGTGTTGGGGTCACTAAGAAAAAAAAAATGAACTAGTTCTTAAATTCAAGGAGTTCACATTTAATGAGGTAACAGGCAAACAACTATTATAAACAAGTTATCAAAAAGCTAAATAGGAGATAGTCATTGGGGAAGGGCATTAGCATTAGAGAGGAATGGCTTCTTGCTGAAGGTTTAATTTTACCAGAGACTGAAGGAAATGTAAATAGACAGGAGGTGTATATTCAGGATGAGAGATAGCCATTAAAAATGCATGGAATCAAGAGATGGAGTGTTTTGTGTGAGGAACAAAAAAGAGGTTTGTGTCATTGGGTCATAGAATACATGGAGGAGAGTAATCTATAAAAAGAGTGAATAAGTTGGAAGGAGGCAAGTTATGATGACTTTAAAAGCCAAACAAGATCTTTAATTTGATCCTTGAGATAATAGCAATCCATCAGAGTATATTGAATTAGGAGAGTGACATGGTAAGAATCATACTTTAGGAAGATCTTTTTCATTGCTGAGTGGAGGATGAACTGGAGAGGGGAAACACTGCAACATTTAGAAGGCTTATCCAATGGCTTATCCAAAGGCTTATCCAGATCAAAAGAGATGAAGGCCTGAAGAGATGAGTGGTGGCCATGTGAGTAAAGAGGACAAAGATTTGCCCATCATAGGGGAAGAATCAGCAAGATAATAGTTAATCTATTGGTTATGACAAATGAAGAACAATCAAGAATTGAAGATGACACCAAATTTGTGACGTTAGTTTGCTGGGAATTTATGTCTTCCACACATAGGGAAGTTGGGAAGAGGGATAGATATAGGAAGGTAAGATAATGAGTTCTACTGTTAACCTGTTGAGTCTGGAATGACTATGAGATGTCCAGGAGGTAGTTGGTAATGTAGCACTGGAACTTAAGAGAGAAATTCATGTTAGATATGTAGATTTGGGAATCATAGAAATGACAATTGCCCCAATGAGAGTTAGTGAGAAAACAGTGACATCATAAAGGGAGAAGTGAAAAGGACCTAGGATGGATAGACACATTCATAGTATGCAGGATATGGGTGATCCAGAAACAAAAGAGCTTGAGAATTGCTCCAATTTGTAGAACCAGAGATGATCTAATATCCTGGAGGGATTGGAGTTGAACAGTGTCAAATGCTATGAAAAGGTCAAGAAAGATGAACATCAAGTAAAAGCTATTATATTAGGCCAGGACAGTGGAACCTGCAACTTCAAGGCTACATGTGGCCCCTTAGATCCTCAAGTGTGGCCCTTTGACTGAATAAAACTTTACATAACAAGTCCCCTTAATAAAAGGATTTGTCCTGTAAAATTTGGACTCAGTCAAAAGCATGAGGACCTAGAAGGCCACATGTTCCCTACCCCTGTATTATGCAATTAAGAGATTATCTGTGATTTTAGGGATTTATTTCAGTCAAGTGGTGGGCTTGAAGCCAGATTAGAGTGGGTTGAGAAGTGAATGGGAGATGATGTGTAGTCAATGAAAGTAAATTCTCTCCTCATCTTTCCTCCTCAGGAGTTTGACTGAAAGATATAGGATATCTTGAGGAAATGGTGATGTTAAGTGAAGAGTGTCTTTTTTGTATGAGAATGTCTAGCTGCTTTTAGGCTGTGAGGAAGGAACCAGTAGATAAAGAAAAACTGAAAATTAGAAAGGGAGTGGAGATTACTTAAAGAAAGCAATCACCTGGAGGAAAAAATGGGCTGGGACCAAGTGTACAGGTATAGGGGTGACCTTGGCAGAGACTGAATTTGAATTGAGCCTTGAAAGATGGGTAGGAACTGAATTATTGGAGCTGTGGGTTTGTGGATAAAAAGAGGGATTATTGTGAGGAAAGGCACATAGATCTTGAGCAGTCCAGCTTGTTTGGAGAATGAGGTCAATGAAGCAGAACTACCAAGAGACCAAGCTAAAGTCGGTAAATTGGGGTTAATTCATAACTTTAAAGTCATTCCTTGAATACAGTGAGAAATAATTCAAGTCAACTACCAAAAATCTTTGAATAAGAAAGTACCACTAGTAGGGATGTGATTTAAGAAGGTTAACACAGAAATTTCATAAAATGCATTAGAATGGAAAGGAAGAAGAGTTGTTTCAGAGCATTCTTGTCCAGATTAAGTGGTTACTAAGTAAGCATAAATATATGTATAAATTTATGTATATAATGTACAAATTTATGTAAAATACTTTCAATATATGAAATTGCTCCATCATTGGATCACTTAGGTAAGATTCTTCAATTTAGAAACAAAGAGTAACAAGTGGTTAACTTTTGTTTAAACATCCAAACACATTGATTGTACCTTAGCAGTGTGTTCTTAAGTAAATGGATACCGTAGCATGGCACTTCTTGAGATAATCAAGCTGGCCTAAAGGACTCAGCTTACCTCCAGTGACATAATAACAACTTGCATTTACTGAGCACAATAATTAGTAAGCACTTTCATTTTTGGAAATCTTCTTGATATTTTTCATTAGCAACATCATATTCATCCTAGTCAAGGGACCCAGAATGAAGCCATCCCTTATAAAAAAATTAAAAAAGAAAGTGAAAAAAAATTCAGCAAAAATAACTAGTACGTTGATTGGTTTGGCAGTATATGAATGACTCCACTCTGATAGTCCCTCACATCTACAAGACTTTACTTTGAAAAAAAGGGCAATGCATTCCTGCATGCATTTTCTTATTTGACCATCTGCAACAAACCTGTGAGGTTGTGTGTGCAAGTCTTATTATTTCCATTGTACAGATAAGAATGCTAAGGCTGGGTGAGGATAGTGCACTTGTCCAAGTTCAGATGATTAGTAAGAGGCAGAAGTGAGACTTGAACCCCCAGTTCATGTGATTTCAGGTTCCATTATATTATCAATATATGCTGCTTTATTAATGAACTATTAAAAACAGTTGCTTCTATGAAAATTATAATACCTATATAATAGATAGTGAAGCCTTGAAATCACTACATTTGTTGGGAGAAATTGAAAATGATATACATCATTCTTGTTAAGTAAATTTTTCAAGTAACTGAATCAGAAATTTTATGTTCAGCATATAAAAATCATATAATGTGGGCTTATGCTGAATTGTAACCTTCTCATTTTACTTGTCCATGTCTGTTTATAGTCTATATCATAATCTAACATTTATTGAACATCAGCTGAGTATATACAGAATATAGTACTTGAATTGAACAGAACTACATTTTCTTAAAAATACCATTCAATTTAAGTTTTCTACTAATTTAAAAAAAAAACACTTCTTGTTACAGCAATAGAAAGAAGACATGAAGGCTGATAATATGTCTTTAAGTCTTAGTACTGACTCATATAATCTGTGCAACCTTGAGCAGAAATCCCTCCAACTCTGCACCTTGACTTTCTAGTGTCAACAATTTATTTCTTATAGTTTTGTGTGCATGTACTTGTGTATGGATGTACATATATGTATATATGTATGTGTATGCACAGACATATATACACACATACACACTCTACTCCTCTCAGTTTAAGGATAAGAAAATTAAGTTTTAGAGAAGAAATGGGATTTGTTTATGGTCACACAAGTATAAAATTTGAACTGGAGTTGTACTGACCCCAGATTTTTTGTTTTTGAAGATATAATACAAAACGCCTTGCCAAGTCAAACCTAAAGATGGCCAAATTAAAGAGGGTTGTATCTGTAATATATTTTTCTCTTAAGCCCTTGAACCTAAGGGATTACAGCATATTTATGAATACTTTTTTTCTCTATAAATAAAATAACTTGAAAAAAAAGACATCTATCAAATGATGCCCTTTTCTTCCTTTAAGGAATTGGTAAGTCCTTATGGCTAGTTTGATTTAGGATGCCCTTTATAATAATCGCATTACTTAAAACCAAGCATTGTCTAAAAATATAGATAGCAGGATGGCACTCAGTGGCAGGTGTGCCCTCTGAAAACTCAAAACCATAGGTGCTCTATCTCCTCCAAACAGTGACAGCCTCAAGCTGAGCCCTCATCTGCACTCTGACAGAAGCCCATTTTAATACTGACTGGAGTCTTTTCCCTTGTGCTTTGGAAGGTAAGTGCTCATTTCAAACATAGAAGAATGGTTTACAAATTGACTTTCCTTTCCATTTTAGAAATCTATTGGTTTTGGGTGGATTTTTTTTTTTTTTGGTCTTTGGAGTTCCTATTGCCAGTTCTTTATTATTTATCCAAAGGTCAGTTAACTAGAAAATGGAAGGAGAAAAAAAAGGAAGGGAGAAAGAAAAGAAAGAAGGAAGGAAAAAAAGGAAGTTGGGAAGAGAAGAAGGAAGGAAGAAAGGAAGGAAAGGAAGGAAGGAAAGAGGCAGGAAGGAAGGAGGAATATATTAAGTACACCCTATATGTCAGGCACTGTACTAAGCACTTTATTAATTCTCTCTCTGTCACTTTCCAACATAGCCAAATCTTCCCCATCAGAAATTAAGCATTTTATTATACCTTACTATCTCTTCAAACTATCATTTTATATCTCTTTTCTAAGCTGGAGTCATAGAAAAAAAAACGTAACTGCTTACATTCATTGCTTTTACTTCTCTTACTCCTCAATCCTTTGAAATTTGATTTACAATTTCATTTTTCAACTGAAATTGTTCCTCTAAGGTTTCTGATTGCCAAATCTACTAACTTTTCTCTGTCTTAATTTTTCTTGATATCTGTGTAGCATTTGGTACTTTTTACTATCCTCTCCTTGAAACTTTCTCTTCTCTAGGATTTTGTGATACTTTTCTCTCCTGGTAAGCCTCTGTATGGGTACAGAAGGTGAGGACTATTATCCTCCCCCACCTTAGATCACAAGTCAGTTAGTCAACCAACAAGTATTTATTATTTGCCTAATATGTACCATGCATTGTGCTAACATTGCACATGCTAAGAAAGTCAAAAGGCAAAATGCAGTTTCTACTCTTAAGGAGCTCAAAATCTAAAGGGAGAGATGACATTCAAATAACTGCTTCTTGAAGAAGACCAAGACATCTGGGAGGCAATTCTATGACTTGAAAGTGAATTGGATTTTAGTGAAGGAGGGCAGTGCAAAGCCACTAGTCTCACTTTCTCCTCCCCAGCCATCTGGGTTCAGTGGCAAGATAAAGATCAGTAAGACTGGGGATGGCCTCAGATGCTTATGGCTAAGTAATCGATGAGGCAAAAAAAAAAATAGCCCATTTTATCTACTTAAGAAAAATCAATCAATCTGAGAGGGTGCAAAGAAAACCAAGAGCAAAGCTGCTCATGCTTGGCTTTACAGAGGGGAAGATCCTCAAGTTTCTGGCCAAAACAGAAACTATTGCTATTTATGTTCACTCTGAGCCATCGAGTGCCCAAACAATGACCAGCTAGGGCTTGGGCAGTGACCTGTTTTTTTGTCAATCTATGAGAGCCAGAGTGATTTGGGATAGAAACCAGATACATACAGGATAAATTGGAGATAATCAATAGAAGGAAGAGACTAACATTAAGGGTGATCTGTAAAGGCTTCTGGTAGGTGGTGGGATTTAAGCAAGGAAATGTAGCAAGCCAGGGAAGCTCGTGAGGGGACTGAAAATGTGGATAGAAAAACCTATATTAAAACACAAATATTCTTGCTTTTTGGGGGAGGAAAGACTTATAATATTAGAAGAATCAGTTATACTTTCTATGTATGTATATATGTATCCATTTATCATTTATCTGCAAAATAATACTCTATATATACAGTTTGGAGCATAAATGCTACAGACATACACAATCACTTGAAAATGTATTTAAATTTTACATTTATTTGATCTTATGAATTTTAATTTATTATTTTTATGTTAATTTAATATACTGGATGATATTTTCTCAGACTAGTAGATCAGGAGATGAGGTCCTGTTGCTTGACCCCTTAGAAACCTTGTATTTCTCCATTAAACTTTTTCTATTGAAGTTACATCAACACTATCATGAATGTATCAACTTTATTCTATGGATGATCTTAAGATTAGGATTGTTGGGGTCTAGAGGTGTTGGGACCCTGAAATTCAAGGGCAAGCAATGCAGATACTACGTTGAATGAATTTTACTCAAGCCTTCTTTGAGCGAAAGACAAGGTTTATTATAACACCAGTCAGGGTGGGCAAGATTTTAAGACCCTGGACTATTGGTCAGATTTTTAAGAATCTGTCATTTGTGGCTCTTGTATTGACAAGCAGGCCAGATTGAATCTGAGCAGTTTAATGGAGGCAAGATGGAACTTTTATACAGAAGACTGTGTGAACAGAGAAGGGGTCCAGATAGAATTAAGGAGAGGCAGTCTAGGGTGGGGTCAGGGGACAGACAATGAGGACCATAATTAAAGAGCAGTTAATTAACTTGGAAGAGCCAGTTTCCTCAGGCTAAAGGCAGGGACCTGGGCCACATGGAAAAGTTCAGAGCTTGTCCTTTTTAATGTCCATATCCCAAATAAATGGTCCTTTTCCTTTTAGGTCTTCAGATCCCATTCCTATCAGGGTTATAAATGCAATCTTTTCAGTCACTAAGCAGCAGCTAATATTTTTTTTTGTGACCAGATCAATATATAGCTGACAGTGGCTATGTTGAATTCAGATAGGAAATCTATCAGTATTTTTAAAAAGATAATTAATAAATCTTTCAAATGTTTTTGTAAGCTTGTAGCATTTATATTTCCAAAGTTTTTTTAAAGGTTAAAGTGCACTAAGATTTTTTAGGACATCTACATACATTATATATACTTATATCTCTATTTGTACATATTTGCGTATCATATGTGTGTATACATACACAAATCTACTTTTTTTTGATACTAGATGACTTTATCTGGCCCTTTGACCTATCAATTTCCAATGTGTCCTTGTTTGACCTTTCTGTCAAATCCTGGAAGCCTAATACTCCCAGGAAATCACACTATTCATGTCTGATAGTGCAAACATTCAACTGGATTTAGCCCTGCCACAGCTGGTAACACCTGAAATCAAATGAGCCATCAACTGCCATCTCTCTGGTAACAAGGACTACAGACATGTGTCATCACATCCTTTTTATACATACTTAAACCCACACACGTGTTTGTTTGTGTGTAGCTCTGCAGGCATATATACACATATAAAAGTATATATACATGCATATACACTCACACATGTGTATATGTATACATATATATATATATATATATCCATACTTATGATCCAAATGAAGAGGTGACATACTATACTACAGTGTCATACTATATTACAATCTGAATTTTTCTTTCACTTTTTCCCCACAATGTGGACAGTTAGAATGACTTTACTTAAGAAAATACGGGTCTCATTTATAGCCCTTATATTGTTCTATGGCTCAATATAATCATCATAATGTCATCCATGGACAGGCAGAACTGGAGAATTTCGATACTCAATAATAAGTCCTTTCGATTCAACCCAGTAGTCCCTGGCTTCTCATACTGGCTATTATAGGCAGATCCTCTTACTTCCCACTTTCCTAACCCCTTTCTATATCTCTCATGACTTTTCTTTCTCTGTTCCATACTGTTGCAATGCCTCTTGGTGCTCGATTAGTCCATTAAATTGAATACTGAATCTATTCTGTAAAGAACAAATAAAAAATTATGCCCACAATGAAATTGCTCTGGGTTTCTTCAATCAGGAACAACTTTGACCTGATGTAGCACAGTATTTTGGAATTCTTTTTTGTATGTATTGATATAGCATGAATTGATTAAAATGTTTTATTTGGATTTTGCGTAGGATATTATTTTCCAAGACATTGTTGAAAACCTTTGACCATCATATATCTTCTTATTTAATGTCTTACTTTATAATGATAATTTGCAGATCATTAAACAAAACTGATTTCACGTCATAAAATTTCCATTGTTTTGATATATGCATAAAAGATAATTTTAAGAACTATTAAGATTGCATTTGCCTAGTGAATCAAATGTATTTTTGTAATCAAACAATAGGTACAATATAAGACAGTCAGACCTTTTTGTTTTCTGTCTCTCCATGTTTTGTGATGGTGGAAATATAGTTTTCTATATTATATAGTTTTCCTTTAGAAACTTGTTTGTTAATATCTATCTGTTAACAGTTAAACTCTTATATGCATGACCCATTCTCATAAAGAATTTATAGAAACGTGAATGTATACACTTGGATAAGAAGGGACTGATATTTCAGTCACCTTCGTTAGGTGACATTAACATTTTTATTGTTATGTATAATTATTATTTTTTTTTTGGAGGGCAATTGGGGTTAAGTAACTTGCCCAAGGCCACACATGGCTAGGTTTTTGTTTGTGTGTGCATTAAGTGTCTGAGGCCGGATCTGAACTCATGCCCTTCTGACTCCAGGGCCGACGCTCTACTCACTGCGTCACCTAGCCACCTCCTATAATTATTTTTCAATTTCTCTTTAAGATATCTTGGAAATCTGTCTTATAATACCTTTAAAGTTGTATTACTTCCAACAGAAGTTTATTCTGTGTGCATTTGGTCTGATTCAGGCTTCTCCACAATTTCAAGAAACATCTATAAGCTTCTTTCTCTGTGTAAGACACTCAATGTTGGATATACAAAAAGAAGAATAATTACAACTTCTTTCCTCAAGGAACTTACATTCCACTGAAGTTGATATACTTAAATATCACTTTTACTTCATCACATAGTAAATAAGATAATAAGGTGCAGAAGCTAAATGAAATAATTTTAATGATATTGGTAATTAGAAAACACCACCAAAAAGAACTTACTTTTATTTTTTTTACTTTTTAAAAATGTTTTACTCTTTTTTATTTTTTAGTTTACATCATTCATTTCCACAAGATTTTTGAGTTACAAACTTTCTCCCCATTTTTCCCTATACACCACCTCAAAACAGTGATCCCACTGAATATCCCCTCCCCCAATCTGCTTTCTCCCTTATCTTCCCCCACTCCCCATCAACTTTCCAGTAGGGCACAGTGGATCTCTATGCTCCAGTGCCTGTATATCTCATTTTCCCGTTACATGAAAAATAATAATAATAACATTATATATATATATATATATTTTTAAACATTTGATTTTAAAACTTTGAATTCCAGATACTTTTCCTTCCTCCATCGTCACCCACATTCACTGGGAAGATAAGCGATTCAATATAGGTTGTACATAGGTTGTACAATATAGGTGTAGCTATGTGATACATTTCCATAGTGGATATATTGTGAAAGACTGACTATATTTTCCTCCATCCCATCCCAACCCCCACTTGTTCTATTCTCTATTTTGATCCTGTCACTTTTCAAAAGTGGGTGCTTCCAACTTCCCTCCCCCCAGCCTGCCCTCCCTTCCATTATCCTCCCTCTCATCACCTTCCTCTCTACTCTCCTGTAGGGTGAAATACCCTATTTAGTATGTATGTCATTCCATCCCTAAGCCAAATTCAATGAGAGTAAAGTTGACTCATTCCTTTTTGCCTTCTTGTTCTTCTCCTGCCTTGAAACAGTTTTACCTTGACTCTTCTATATGAGATAATTTACCCCATTCTGTCTCTCCCCATCTTCTCTCATTATATTCCTCTCTCACCTCTTAATTTCACCTTTTAAGTATCATCCCTTCCTATTCAATTAGTCCTGTGCCCTCTGTCTACGTATACCTGTATACATGTATACACACACTCATATATGTATTCATATGCCCATATACCCTCCTATATAGACATATGTATATATATGTATATATGTGTGTGTGTGTATGTGTGTGTACATATACACACATTTCTATTCCCTTCAACTATTTTCATACTGAAAAAAGTTACATAAGTTACAATTATCATTTTACCATGTAGGAATAGAAATAATTCACCTTTGATAAGTTCCTTATGATTTCTTTTCTCTGTTTACCTTATCGTGCTTCTTGTATCTAAATGTCAAATTTTCTATTCGCCTCTGGTTTTATCATCAAGAATGTTTGGAAGTCCTTTATTCCACTGAATGACAATATTTTACCCTGAAACATGATACACAGTTTTTCTTGGTAGGTGATTCTTGGTTTTAATCCCAGCTCCTTTGATTTCTGTACTATCATATTCCATGCCCTTCAGTCCCTCAGTGTGGAAGCTGACAGATCCTGAATTATCATGATTGTGTTCAATATTAAAATTGTTTATTCCTGGCTGCTTGTAATCTCTCCTTGATCTGGGAATTCCAGAACCTGGCTATAATATTCCTAGGAGTTTTCTTTCTGGGATCTTTTTCAGAGGTGTTTGGTGGATTTTTTCAACCTCTATTTTGCCCTCTGGTTCTAAAACATTAGGGCAGTTTTCCTGGAGAATTTCTTGAAAGATGATTTCTAAGTTCTTTTTTTTTTTTTATCATGGCTTTCAGGTAGTCCAATAATTTTAAAATTATCTCCCCTGGATCTATTTTCCAGGTCACTGGTTTTTCCAATGAGATATTTCACATTGCCTTCTATTTTTTCATTTGTGGACCTGTTTAATAGTATCTTGATTCCTCATAAAGTCACTAGCTTCCATTTGCTCTAACCTAATTCTGAAGGAATGATTCTTTTCAGTGAGCTTTTGAGATTCTTTTTCCATGTGGCAAATTCAGCTTTTTTAAGGCATTCTTCTCCTCATTGCCTTTTTGAGCCTCTTTTGCCATGTTAGTTAGTTTATTTTTTAAAGTGTCATTTTCTTCAGTCAGGTTGTTGACTCTCATTTCATAATTTTCTTACATGGTTCTCAGTTCTCTTCCCAATTTTTCCTATACTTCTCTTATTTGTTTTACAAAACCCTTCTTAAGGTCCTCTATGGCCTGTAACCAGCTCATATTTCTCTTGGAAGCTTTTGCTGTAGGAGTTCTGACTTTGCTGTTTCCTCTTGTTCCATGTTTTGATAATTTTTGTCCCCAAAATAGGAGTTTAATATCAGAATGATCTGTTTGCTTTGCTTCCTTTGATTGCTCATGTTGCCACTAAATTACGTGAATTTTGAGCTTTTTTCCACAGTAGAACTCTGCTACCAGAAAGGAGAGCTTTATCCCAAACTCTGGGGTTTTTGCAGCTCCTGGAGGTATTAGCTGGGTGCCCTCACTGAAGCCTCGACCCACTCTGGCAAACTGGTCAAGCACCCTAGGACCTCCACCCAGGATAGTGATCCAGATTCAAGCAGGTTAAAGCAAGAGTGGTTAACCCTAAGATTGGTTGCTTTGTCCCCCTACAATCTGCAGACCAGGAGCTCTGAAGCAGCCATGAGGTGGGAGGCTACACTGCCAGGGTGCCTCAGCTGCTTCTCCCACCAGGGAGCAAAGGCCATATTGCACTCCCAAATTCCCAGGTCCCAAAGTGCGCATTGAATTACCTTCTCACTTTGCCTTTGGCATCTATGGGTTGATAATTCTGGAAACTGCCATAGCTGCTGGTGATCTGAATTCCCTCCAGTCAGTGGCTGGTCAGGTTGCTTTCTATGGATTTTTTTTTTTTTGGTCCTTTACATTTCATATTTTAGTTATGAGTTTTCTCATTTCCAGTGCTTTTAGAATGACCTGGTATAGCCAGATCTTCTTGAAGTATTCTAAATGCTTATTTTCCCCTCAACTGCTTTTTGCTATCTTGTGAGAGAATAGTGTCCAAATTGTTTGTAATTATACTCAGGAGTCTTTTGTACATTAGTTTACAAGGTTCTGTATTATCTTGTTTCTCTATCTGGCAGTGAGACAGAGTGTTAATGGAGGTAGATTCTGAGCTCTTTCTGTCTCTTTATCATAGTGAATGCTCTTCATTGCTTAAATTGACTAAGAAATAGTGATAATTAGAATCAACATTTTTGCCTACGTCAATTTCCATTTTCAAAACTGGTAGCTTGACTAAGAGAATGGGTTGTAGATGCTGTTATCATTGGCAATGTCTCCTAATAATTTAATATTTTCTTTGATCTTTGTTCAAACCAGTATGTCATCTGATAATAAGGGCAGCTGAAACTACTATAACAATAACCAGATTTTCCTGTCTATTAAGAAATTGTGGAGGATTCATTCATTTATCTATCTATCTATCTATCTATCTATCTATCTATCTATCTATTTGTTTATTCATGGTATGTACAACTTCCCATGCTTCTGGATGGCCCTTTTCAAGTGAGCATTCAACATACACAGGTACAAGATTTCTGAGTAGTATAAATCTTTGACTTTTTTAATGGTGAACTAAATTTCCTATGCTTAAAAAGAAAAAAAAAAGCAATTCTCATCGAAAAGTACTTGCTAAGTAAAATGAATATGCTTACATATTTAATATGCATACTCTAACTTTATTCTCTCAATCTGAGGAGTTAGAAATTAGGAGGTCTTTTGATGCAAGACCCATTGTGTTTTGTCCATTTATTGGGGAACCAGTAATCAGAACCACTCAATATCAATTGGATTTTATAAAGGGATTTAAAAAATTAAAATATATAGCAAAAATAAATATATAATCAGTACCCCCACACCATTGTGTTTGAGTCATGGTCTTCTCTATACTACATCAGTCACTGACTCAGATCTTACCAAAGAATTGGTCTCATCAAGTCAATGTCCAGAAGAAGCACACCTGTTCAATGAAAACTTTTTCTGGAATCCCCAAGGCCACTTGTAAAGATTACTTCTTGCTTCTTGGGACATAATGCTATACTGACTGCTAAGAGTTAAAGAGTAGGAAAGAGAGAGTAGCCAAATCTAAAAGGCATTTTTGGATACATCCTCAAACCAATTAAAGCCATGTGGGTAATTGAATGGAACAAGTTGTAGAATGTTCACCCATGCTCTACAGTCTCTCCAAGACTTAGATTTCATTAAGACTACAGGGGAGTCAGAATCCCAACTGCTCTTCATAGAGAGAATCCATCCCGGGTGAGTTGGGCATATTCCAGACCTTTATTATACTTAGTTTGGAGAATTTACCAAATCTTCTTCTTCCTAATTTTAGATAATAATATCAGAGATATAGAGTGGAAGGGACTTCACAGACTACATTGTTCAAGTCCCTTATTTTATATATGAAGAAATTGGAAGCCAGAGAATTGTACAAGGTCACACAGATAATATACTATTAATATAGAATCCAAGCCCTTAGACTCTAAAATGATTTTTCTTTTCATTCTAATTTTGCATATAAACCATAGATATTTTCATATTTGTCTATTTATGCTCATCATGGACACTGGAAGACAGATGATCAAGTGTCCTATGGACAAATGTTTTTGTTACTCTTGAAATATTACCAAACTACCTCAACCAGCACTTTTGTCCAATTCTCAAATGAAAATTTGGAACCCCAAAGTATGTGACTTCTTTATTTCTTCTGTTTTCATGTGTAGTAGCAGCTAGGTAGATCAGTGTGTAGAGCACTGGACCTGGAGTGAAGAAAACTTCAGTTCAAATCCAGCCTTAGAAACTTACTGGCCATGTGACACTATGGGTAAATTACTTAACCCGTTTGCCTTAATTTACTGGAGAAGAAAATAGCAAACCACTCCAATAACTTTGCCAGGAAAAGCCCATAAACAGTATTGGCATACGATGGTCCATGGAGTCTTGAAGAGTCAGACATGACTGAATGACTGAACAACAACAAAAGAAATATACAAATGGCTATAGTAGGGTCCCCAATATTGTGTCAATTCTTTGACTTTTAGACAAATATTTCATATCAAAAATGCCAGTAGCCGGGCAGCTACGTGGCACTGTAAGAGTGCTGTAGTCCGGATGACCCAGAATTGGTTCCAGCCTCAGTACTTAGCACCCACAAATAAATAATTAGCCCTGTAGCCTTGAGCAAGTTACTTAACCCGAATTGCTTTTAAAAAAATGCCAGTAGTTAAACAATTAGCTATACTTTGAGATCTTTTTATTCTCCAAAACACCCAATACCATTTCCACCATTCTAACCATATCACATTCTCCCATAAATGCACACAATGTGCATGGGAGAGAGTAAGCACACTCTTGGAGAAACTTGACAGCGAGATTTAAGTAGTAACATTTATGGACTTTGGGCAATTTATAATGCTGTAAGGTGGGCTCAAAGACCTTGGTCTCTCTGGATATTAGTGCTCAACACACATCACCTGCTGGCTAAAACCTTTTTCTCTTCTTTCTGCTCTTTTTTGTTGTTGTTGTTTTTGTTGTTGCTACATTCAGTCATTGGAGCAATGATAGAACCTTTAGCACACAGTCACCCTTGGTAGCCTGCTGAAAAAGAGTTATGTTCTTTCAGGAACATGAATTTCCCTCAAGGCAGACAACTGCCAAGCTCTTCAGATATGCAAATAGCAGGGGATTCTTCTTTATGAGTTGTCTCTCTGGAAATCCATGTCTCTTCCTATAGCAAAACAAATTTGAAGTCTATCTTTCCCCCTCTGTTTCTATTTCTTTTTTTTTCTGCTCTTACTTGGGGTTTTCCTACAGTTTTTCTTCTGATTTCCTATGATACAAATCAATGTGTCTTAATCAGCAGTCACCTATCTCTCACTTATGATTTGAAAAGTCAGCAATTATACCTTTATGTTAAGTATATGTCAGTAGTTTTGCATAAATTTCCCATAGTGCCAAAATATTTTTGTCTTACAGTTTTCACTTATAACCTTTAAAAATCTAAAGATTGGTACAGTGTAAATGAGATGATGAGCCACCACACCCTATAATCATCATGGCTATTTTCATTACTCTTAATTCCTTTCAGTACATTCATCTTAGTGGCAGTTCTCTATCAGGTGTGGTGAAAAATATTCTCCTCAATATTTTATCTGAAAGACCATGTTTCTTCTCATGCTGATTTTATCAGTGTTCCCTCAAGAAATAGTCTTTCTTCTTTTATCAGGAGCCAAAATATCCACATATCAAAGGGATAATATCTTACACATATATCAAGCCTAACTTTGTTTTTTTTTTTTTTTGCAACTTTTACCCACTGTTTGTAGCTCTGTCCTAGTTATTATTTCTTGAAGGTTTCTCCAACTATAGAACACATATGTCCTCCTTCAATCAATTGAATGTTTTCTACATGCCAGTCATCACTGTGCTAATGTCTGGAAATACAAAGTCAGAATGAAATAGTAAGTGAGCTTAAGCATAATAAAGGTTTAATTGAGCTTGTTATGGTAGTTTCAGCTGTCCTTATTATCAGATGACATACTGGTTTGAAGAAAGATCAAAGGAAATATTATGTTATTAGGAGATGCCTAATAACTGTCTATGATAACAGCATCTACAACCCATCCTTTTAGTCAAGCTACAAGTTTTGAAAAATGGAAATTGACCTCTGCAAAGATGTTGATTCTAATTATCACTGGCTGAGATAAAATGCCCACATATTGCTGATTATACAGGAGATCTACAAGAAATATTTTAGGATGTGTGATGATCACTTCAAAGTCTAGACTTGATGTTGTGAGTCAGTTTATTCTGGAATATTGTGAAGGAGATGATTTGATTCACCAACTGAGGCAGATAAGCACAGAATAACTAAACAGAACTTCCCCTGTGGAAAATAGTTAAGAGAAAATGAACTATAATACTTTGAATAGAGACTCACCCACAGAGAGCCTGTTATTTCCCCAAAAAGAGAATCTCATCTTTCACACTGAAGTCTATGCTTATAATTGCAGCCAAGTCTCTTTAGTAAATTGAATGAAAACCTTCAGGAGGAAGAAAGTCCAGTGAGAAAAAATTGTAACAGTTGTTGTTACTTATAGTCCAAATGTCACTGAATCTGCAGGTCCTTCTGCTACTGTAGACCAACCAACACTCAGGGAGGTGCCCAACTTATCCGGTGGCTGCTAAGTTTTAGGCCAGAAACACATGGGGTCTGTCCATGTGAGAAACATACCCCACAGGGCAGCAAAGTGGCAATTCTTCTGCCAGGGTGTAAACAGGTCTATTTTATGAGAGTGAAGATAACATATAACATGTGTTGTGAGGGAGACCTGCTGTAAGGTAAATCCACCCTCAAGTGGCGTGCTGAGAAATGGGCATTAAAGGACAAACATACCACAGAGATGCTCACAGCATGGATGGGAAAATACCCAAACCATACAGGATTGGGTTGTTAGCCCATGTTGCTCATGGTGGAGAAAAAATCATCCAGCATTCAACTTTATCACAAAGCAAGTAAGGAATTGAGTGACTGGGGGAGTAATGTAGACTCAGCATCAGAGCAGGGTTAAGCCAAGGTAAGTCATTTAACTTCTCAAGGGTTTGGTTCCTTCATCTGTAAACAGCAGGATTAAAAAAGAAGTTTTCTAAAATTGCTTTTTTTTTTAATTTAGTCATTTAGGAAGAAAATACTGAACGATTTAAAGTCAGGAGAGAAAAGGATATTCTTTGTTAATGCTAAAAGAGAAACAGAAGTCTATGGGAAAGTATAAAAAGTCTTTCTTGTCAAAGTAAAAGGACATTTAAAGGGCCAAAAGAGTGGTCTCACTCAAAAAATATGTTGGTGGATTATGCTTGTTGTTTGAAGGAGACATGGGTGCATATATTCAGGAGGCACCAGGGAAGAAAACAGTTAAGATGAAGCTAAATTGTTTAAAGCCCTGAATGCCAGTATAAATAATTCAGTCTATACTACACAGGAAATGGACAGCCAAAGTTTTTGTTCTTTTGGGAATTTTTGACTCAAGCCTATAGGGGAGTGCTTTATGTAAATGACCTGTCAATCTTGAGTCACATCTGTCAAAGGAAATTGTCAGAAAGGAAAGGTCTTGTGGGAGCACTGGTTTGTATTTAGTTAAGACTATGAACTTCCAGAAGCACTTAATATCAGTGCAGGTGATGGAGTTATTAGATCACACAGGAACTTGGTATCTATTTTTTTAAGAGAGAGACAGAGAGGGAGGAAGGGAAGAGAGAATGACATCAGATCATTCAATGATTCACTGGCACACATATTATATAGTAGTAACAATGCTTGACCTTAGACGGGAGCAAATATAAAGGACAAAAGAGAAGCATAGTATAATCCTGAAACTGCTTTGAAATGAATGAGCAAGATCCAATTTGTGCTTAGCAATTTCAGCCCCTAGAGTTAAGAGAAAAGGAAGAAAGGATGAGCTTAATGGTCATGTGGTCAAGAAAAACAAATACAACTTTGGACTTAAATACAGTTTTAGGGAAAGGGCAATAGTCATCATCTCACAATGATTAGTTCCAGGAGAAGGAGAGTAGCCAAACTTTGTTCTCTTGCTCATAAATGTCTGTGAATAATTTCCTATTTACAACCTCATCTTCCTCCTGGCTCCAATCCTTTTCCTGTGGTCCCCTTCCCTCAAATGAACTATGACCCTCTCTCTATCACACACACACACACACACACACACACACACACACACACACACAGAGTCCCAGTGTCAGCCTGACAGGATTCTGCAGTAACATTGAACAAAACATTCAGTTAACAGAGTTGGTACAAAGGATGAGGATGGAAAGTTATGATACTTAGGAAATAACAAAACTATTATTTTCTTATAAAATTGGCTTTAAAATCTCCTTTTTATTTTCCCCATTAAAAGTGGGTATAAGAACTTTTTGCTATTGTGTTATAGTTAAGAAATGACCTGAAAATAGGTAGAACAGTCTCTAATTCTTTTAAATTCAATCTCTGCTTTGTACCCCTGTAATAATAGAAGAAAACAAAACATAAAGGGGAACTGGAAAGGAGGAAAGGAGAGTGGGGTACACAAGCAAGTTGGTCAAGACAGCTGGTGGGGATGTAGAACAGTCCAAAAAGTGAATTTAGGTAGGAGTAAAGTAAGCATTATGGCTAAGGCCCCTTATGAAATGGTATTCCCATCCTGCAACTTACCAATCATGAGTGCAGGCCTCAGATTTGAATCATTTGAAATTGATGTGATAAAAAGTCCATAGAAATAAGTCATTGGTTTTCTAGGGAAATATAGAAAAAAACTTTTTTTATGAATTACTTATTGTTTTGATTATTACAGTGAAGATCTTAGTATGGCCCTATGTACATTGCCTTGAAAATAAAAAGAAGCCACTCCATAAATGCCTACCGAACAGTCATCAGTTTTGATAAGTATATCATTAACCACTGCGTGCCTTCTTTCCACAGTATCCTCATTCCAATTATAATTTGAAGAAGCGAGTGAACTCTCTGACTTTGTCAAAACTTCAGTCACCTGAGATAAAGAATGTTTTCACCAGAGCATATAACTCACAGTTAATGCCTGACATGCCACTGTCACTGCCATCACCACCACCACCACCACCACCACCACCACCACCACCAACCATGGGTGGCACAAGTAAAATAGACCAATATTCCAGAATTCTCTTTCCTGTGGCATTTGCAGGATTCAACTTGGTATACTGGATTGTTTACCTTTCTAAAGACACTATGGAAGTGAGTAGTAGCATTGAATAGTTGTCAGAAAAAATAACTTGAATATACAGTATCTATATTTAATGTATTTACAATTTATATTGAACATAGCATAAGGACTCAAACTTTTAAAATTGTGTTAAATTTGGATAGCATAAAGTAATTATATACTAAGTAATACTGCTAGAAAAATGTGAAGGATGGAAAAAATAACCTTTCTAGTAGAAAAGTTATTTTCTAAAAGATTAGAATCATAGTTAAGTTTGGATATAAATGATTTAAAGCATTTTTTTTGGTCTATCATTGATTACCAAACTTCCCTGTTAATCATAAGATAAAGTATATGAAAATGTTAACACTTCCAAAGGTTGCCTTAAAATGTATTAGTTTAGGCCCATCTTCCAAGAGAACAAAATTATAAATATGCCCTTAATATTTATCAATAGGTAAAGATCAGCATGGAGGTGACCTTTATATTGGCTAAGAATGGCTTTCACTTGCATTGTGAAATCAGCATTCAGCCTGGCCATTATTTTTTAACCTTGGTGTGCTCTTTTACCTCAATAAAGTATGATATTTGTATATCTATGAATTATTCATTCAATATAAAATATGTATGCATATGTACATTGCTTAAGCGCTATTCAAAAAATGATGCAGCTGTATACTATTAGATTGTCCTTAAGAAAATGTGCTCCACACTGTGCCCTACAATTATTGAGGTTGTAGCGATTAAAATGAAATCATTAAAACCTTATATTTTACATATAAATGTCTCCATTTTATCTTTCTCTTTTTTCCAAGAATGCCCAAATAAAACAACCCTGACCTTTCTACACTTCTAGTAAAAATATTAAGCAGAGTCACCTCTAAGTAAGGCAGTTTGAACTAATATGCATTTATTAAGCACCTGCTATGGATAAGGCAGCTTGAATTATAAAAAAAAAGACACTTCCCAGTCCCAACCCCAAAAGCCAGACATGACCCACAATAAATTTCTAGTCTGACATAGATCATTGCTTAGGTTTGGACTGTAGGAAAGTGGAGGAACTAAATGGGAATGTAGGAGGTGTTCCACTTTTATTTGGTATTGAAAAACAATCCAAGTAAAATAGGTATTCTAGAAATTGTTGCACCAGTGATTATAAGGAACGACCTCCTTGTGATGCACTAAAAATGGATTAGATTTGAATCAAGAAGACCACGGTGGAAACTTAGGTCTAGCCCACTATCTACTACCTCTCTGACCTTTGGGAATTCATTATGTGTCAGTTTCCTAAACAGAAAATGAGGTGTGTGTGTGTGTGTGTGTGTGTGTGTGTGTGTGTGTGTGTGTGCGTAGAAAATGGATGGACCACTATAACTCTAACATTCATCTATGATCTTCTTCTATGACTTGAATCATGCTAGATTCAGATACTAAATAAGTTCCATTTTAAGCTTATAGAATATGTAATGCTCAGAATTCAACAATTCTAAAGATTTAGATTTTGGTCTCACATTTTTCAATTACTTGTGTTTCTTCAGTCAAGTAAATCGATAAAAATAACCCACGTTTATCATGAAATAAATAAGTAAAAAAAAGATTTGAATAGAATTTTGGAAAAATTAGATAAATTAAAATCATGGAAACTAATGAATGTTTATAGTAGAGCATATATGAATTATTTAGGTTACATGGCACCTTTACAAAAATTCACCCATGTACTAGAGCATTAAATGAATATGAAATTCAGGAAAACAGCATATTAAATACATCTTTATAGAATTAAAATAAACAAAATTATGATCAATAAAGAAAAGTTAAAGAAATGCTTCAGTTTTAGATGAATATCTTTTGGGACTTCCACTGCAAAGGTGGTGGAGTGAGGAAGGAAAACTCTTGGGCCCTGCCAAATTTCCCTTTAAATAACTTAAAAAGCAACTCAGACCTATCTAGGAGCAGAGAAGCAGTTTACCACCACAGGAAGAAACGTCTGTCTTTTTTTTTTTTTTTTTTGCCTTTTGGAGGGCAATTGGGGTTAAGTAACTTGCCCAAGGTCACACGGCTAGGTTTTTGTTTGTGTGTGCGTTAAGTGTCTGAGGCCGGATCCGAACTCAGGTCCTTCTGACTCCAGGGCCTACGCTCTACTTACTGCGCCACCTAGCTGCCCCAGTCTGTCTTTCTAAGATGGAAGGGAAGGCAGATCCCAAGAGCAGGAGCAGCCAGTTTCACCACAGGTGGCCTGCAGCAAGGGTCTAAGCCTGATCCACCAGTGAGGCCCTACCCTCCTGAAAGTCATCCATTTTTGCCTCACAGCAAGCCCACCCCAGGGCCCCACCCCCAGCAAATCCATGATTCCAGCCTTGACCCCTTTTGTTGACAGTAGAGAGGCTCCTCCCCAGGCCAGGCCAACAGGAAGAACCTGCTGTCAGGGCCCTCACCCAGAAAGGCCCTGCTTCCATAGCAATCCACCAGCAGTGCCTCACCCCTAGGGCAGACCAGAAAAAAGATCCTACTCCAGGGACAACCAGCAGATAGACTGTTTTCATAGCAATCCAGAAGGAAGACTCTGTCTAAGGGGTGGAACAGTCCAGCTGAGAAGCCCCACACTCTGGGAAGGTCAACAGGGAGATTAACCCCCTAGCGCAAGCTGGAAGGGAATCATATTCTCTAGTAAAAGCAAGTAGGTAGTTTCTGAATCCCAGTGAAAGCCAGAAACAAGACCCTGAGCCCTAGCACAAAAAGTTTAGTGCAGTACAGTACCAGAGTCCAACTCTCACATAAAAACCAAGTCACAAAATACAAAGAAAAAATGAGCAAAAATCAAAACAAAAAAGAACTTGACTATGGAAAGTTACTATGGTGTCACAGAGAAATCAAAGCACAATATTAGGAGAGGACAATAATCTCAAATGGATACATGTGAAACCTCAAAGAAAAATAATTTGGTCTTAAACCCAAAAAGGACTTCTCAAAAAGCTTAAAAAGAATTTTTAAAAGGAAACTAGAGAAGTTGAAAAAATTGGGAAAATAAATGAGAGCATTGCAAGAGAAGTATGAAAAAAGTCAATAGCATGGAAAAAATATACAAAAAAAAAAACTGAAGGAAATAACTCCTTAAAAATAGAGCTGGTCAAATGGAAAAGGAAGTACAAAAGCTCACTGTAGAAAATGATTCCTTCAATGTTAGAATTGAGCAAGTGGAAGCTAATGACTCCATGAGACATCAAGATACTATAAAATAAAAAAAGTAAAAAAAATAGAATTGTAAAATTTCTCATTAAAAAAATCACCTAGAAAATAGATGGAGGAGAGACAATTTAAGAGTTATTGGACTAAAGCCATGATTAAAAAAAAAGACCTGGACAAAATCTTTCAAGAAATTATCAAGGGAAGCTTCCCTGATATACTAGAACCAGAAGACAAAATAGAAATTGAAAAAATCAGTGATTCCCCACATGCAAGAGATCCCAAAATGAGAACTCCCAGGAATATCTAAGTCAAATTCCAGAACACACAGATCAAGAAAATAGTACTGCAAAGCAGCCCAAAATAAGCAATTCAAATTTCATGGAGGTACAATTAGAATTACACAGGATTTGGCAGCTTCTACATTAAAGAATCATAGGGTTTGGAATATAATATAGTGGAAGGGAAAGTAGTTAGGAGTACAACCAAGAATCACATACCCAGTAAAAGCAGATATAATTTTTCAGGGGAAAAATGGACATTTAACTAAACAGGAGACTTTCAAGAATTCCCAATTAGAAGACTTCATTGTCTATGGTACTTTGCAACAAGATATAGTTTCCTTCCTTATGTCTTTCAGTTAGATGTAGTTTTTTTTTCCTTTTGCTTTGTCTAAGATCATGGTTGCTAACTCCATTTTCTTTAAAGCATAGTCAAAAAAGTCCTTAGCAGACAATTTATGTCCCTAAAAACTTCCACTAAAAAAAGAGAAATAAGAGAACAATGACTTAAACATTTAAACAATAAAAAAAGCTAAACTGGAAGAAGAAAAAAAAAAGATTTTAAAAACCAACAAAGCACAAAAATAGAAATTCTGAAAATAAAAAATGTCAACAAAATTGAAAATGAGGCTTTAAAATTAGTAGAACCAAATCATTTTAGTAATAAAAATAAAAATTAGTTAATTTGATAACAGAAGAAAAGCAAGCTATGAAAATGAAAGCTAAAAATGGAGGAACCACACCAGATAGATGAGGAGCAAATAAAGAAAAATGGTTAAATATTTTGACAATTTTTATGCTTACAAAATAAATATCAAATGAATTAGATGAATTTCATCCAGACATAAATTACTCAGAACAATAGAATAATACAGAGAAATGATAAATAACCCAGTTTGAGGATAATAAACTGAATAAGCTAAAAATAAACTCCCAAAGGGGAAAAAATCACAGGTCTATCCAGCTCAATATCCACATGCTTTCTATCAAATATTCAAAAAAAGCAATTCTAAAATTATATAAATTGTTTGCAAAAGTAGAGAATAAGGCATCCTACCAACTTTCTTCTTAAAAGGAAATATGGTCCTGAAATCCAAGGTTGTTGTTTGGTCAGTTATGACTCTTCCTGACCCCATGGCTCATAGCATACTGATATTGTTCATAAAATTTTCTTGTCAAGGATATTGAAATGGTTTGCCATCTCCTTCTCCAGTAGATGAAGGCAAATAGAGGTTAATTGACTTTCCCAGCATTTCCCAGTTGCAAGTGTTTGAGGCTGGATTTGAACTCAGATCTTTCTGATTTCAGACCCAGCACACTCTCCATTGAGCCATCCAGTTACCCTGATAGCCAACAAAAGAATATATAAAGCAGTGAAACAAAACTATGGACCAATAAATATTGTGATAAAGTAATGGATAGAATATTAACAATGGGCTACAGAACCATATTTTTAAATTCATGCATTATGCCTCAAACCAATACAAATAATCTTAAAAGATAAAATGTGCAAATTTTCAAGTAGGAAATCACTAGGAAAAAGTCATTATATTAAATTTCTGACAAAGATCTTATATCCAAGATATATAAATATTTTATATAATGATACAAGCATGTAGTTATTATATTAAGAAATGTAAGCTATCAAAAACTACATGAAAAAAAGTTCTCCAGATTACTAATTAAAAAATAATTACAAAGAAAAAGCAATTCTGATACTTCTCTTCATAACTTTTAGATTGATAAGATGACTAAAGAGAAAAGCAATAATTTTTGGTTGGTGGTGCTGGGAGGTCAGGTGCACTAATGTATTGACAATTGGGTTGTGAATTGTTTTAATCATTTTGGGAAATAATTATATCCTTCAAAGCTATTAAACTGCACATATCCTTTGCTCAGTGATGCTATTATTCGGTATTTACCAGGAAGGTTAAAAAAATAAGAAGAGGGGAGGCTAGGTGGCACAGTGAGTAGAGTGTCGGCCCTGGAGTCAGAAGGACCTGATTTCGGATCTGGCCTCAGACGCTTAATGCACACACAAATAAAAACCTAGCCGTTTGGCCATGGGCAAGTTACTTAACCCCAATTGCCCTCAAAAACAAACAAAAAAATAAATAAGAAGAGAGAGAGAATAGACCCAGACATGTAACAATAGTTACAGAAAACTTTTTGTAATAGCGAAGAATTAGAAAATAATAGATGTCTATCAATTCAGAAATGGATGAACAAATTTTCACATATGAATATAATCACAAATATTGTTCCATAAGAAATGATGACATGATGGATTCAGAGAAACATAGGAGAATCTATATGTACTGATACAGAGTGAAACGAGAAGAACCAGAAGAAGTTTATGTGATGACAGTACTGCAAATATGAAAGAAAACTGGTTTGAAAGAGGTCAAAACTTTAATTAAAGCAAGAACCTATTGTGACTTCAAAAGACCAGTGATGAAATATTTCTCACAACTACTTGCAGAGTGGTAATAGTCTAGAGGTTTAATATGAGACATTGATTTTCAGATATAGTCTATGTATTTCCATGTGTGTGTTTGTTTAAATATTTATTATAAATGATGATATTTCTTGGGATAAGTTGACTAGATTAATGGGAAATGATAAAGGAAAAGAATATGTTAACTTAAACACTATCATCTATGGGAAGACTTTTTTACCCCTTCAAAATTCTAGAGTCTCCTGTCTTCTACTTATTGCCTATTTATCTTGTACTGTATTTATTTCTCTTTTCTTCTGTACATTTTAGTCAGTTAATAAGCATTCATTAATCACCTACTCTTGCCATGCACTGAGCTATCATGGGGATACAAAAAGAATCAAAAGACTGACCCTGAACTTAAGGAGATCACAAGCTATTCGGGGAGACAAGGAGCAAACAGACGTGTACAGACACATTTTCAAGATTCTCTATCTCTCTTTTTATGTATGTATATACACATATACATAAATATATATATAGTCACACATATATACACATGTAAATTAACATGTGCATGGACAGATAGAGAGATCAATAGATCAATAGATTGATAGTTGATAGAGATAGAGATATACACTACAGGCAGTAAGATGCCCTTCAGAGAATAAGTTCATGATTTCTAAACTCAATACCATGCTGTCAACTTAAGGCTTGATTGATTTCACCTCCCTCAGTCTCCTGTTCCCTGTCTAGAGGACTGGTTTGCAGAATACCAAACTCCTCCCAATGCCTTCCTTTATGGAGGGCAGAAACTGGATCATTTCACCTTACATCTGATGCCCTCTCTGGTTTTATCTACAAGGAAGAAGACAAAATTGCACTGGGTAGCCCCTGGTATTCCATCAAACATATTCCTGCCTTTTTCTGTGTAGTCTCCGCTCTTAGACTGTAACCTTAACATTGTAAGGCAGTGTCTGCCTTTTGTTTTTATTAACTGCATTCTCAGTGATTATCACAGTGCCTGGCTTGTCATAGGTACTTAATAAATGTTTGTTAGATTTGATGGAATCTATTTACATGTAGATAGCTATATATCTATCTACATATAGACAGATATATAGATAATTTCATTTGAAAATTATTCTTAACAGAAGAGTTACAATACTTTTGTTGTTGTTGTTCTTATGTTGAAAAGTATGTGTGCTTTCTGATGGTTAATATAAAACTAAAAATGAAAATTTAATTTAAAACTATTAATTATTAGTATGGTGTTAGATTAGGTTTTAACTCCCCCCTTATCATCTCAATTAAAGGACACTTAATGTAGCAAAATTATCAATGAAGAAATGATGCAATATTCATAGAAAACAACATCAACAATAAACTAAAATCAATCTCCATAGTCCATTGTTCCTCACATTGTTTCTTCCCGAACTCCACCCACATAGCCAGTGGTCTTATTGGCAATAGAAGAGGGGCAGACCTGCATTACTCATGTGGGCTGCAGTATTAGATACAAATTTTTGGAGATAACCCCTTGGCAATGTTCTTGGGGACTTTTATTTCAATGGTTGCTTGAGTCCTGTAAATGAGAAAAACCCAAAGTCTGAAATAGAAGAAATTTCATGAACCCTGAATATCATTTCTCCAGAAATCAGAGAGAAAAATTAACCAGAATTAGCTAGAATTATTAGAAGCAGATGGAAAAGTAGAAAGGTTACTGCCATAGAACAAAAGTAGAAAGAAATATTATCAAACAACAGAATTATAACATCAAAGTAAAAATATTGTGGGCAACTAGGAAAATAAAACAGAAAATGAAAATTTTCACATGTAATAAGGCTGTCTCAAAGTGATACACAGAAAGATACATCTCGAGAGTCTGCCTCCCCTATAACACCACCTGCTTTCCTAAAGTAGTATGGTTATTACCAAAAAGACAAGTGAGAGATTGGGGCCAAAACCTGGCCCCCACTCTGATCTCCTCAGAGAGAACTACTGGACTAGAATTATATCTATCTGTTCCCTTTAATAATAATAGCCTAGGGGATATTTTCTTATCCACATTAAACTCCTAATACTATTTCTTAAAGGGGAAGGAAGACTTCAATCACTATATGCAAAGATGAATTTCTTTCCCATCAAATACCAGTTCCACAATGAACATGTGTAGAAAATAGTCAAGAAATCCATTTATCCATGTTGATAGCAAAACAGAGATCAGAGAATGTATGTATGTGTGTATATGTGTGTGTATGTGTGTGTGTGTATGCACACACACACACACAAACAGGACAATACAATTTGAAGAATTTGTCACACATACGAGAATTCTCTATCTTTAATTTATTAATTTGTGATGGAGAAATGATGGAGATTGCCAGCTCATCTTAAATTGGATTCTTCTGAAGGAGGAGAAAGAGGAGGAAGAAAAAGAAGACAGTTAAATGAGGGGAAACTTTGTCATATATTTCAATGATAAATCTGTGATCTTATAGATATATAGGAAATCAGCAGAAATATAAGACCTAGAATTAATTCCTCATATATGTATATATGAGGTAAGATGATGTGAACATAGCTTCCAAAAAAAACCAAAATAAAACAATTCCATATTAAAAATAATAATATGCTTTATGCTCCAAATTAATGATAGAAAATATAAATTATAATAACTTGGAAAATTTACTTAATTTCCTGCAAATTTTAAAACTAGAAAAAAATGGAAATTGACCATTTTGGAGACACTGTGCAAAAACAAGTACATTAGTGCATTGTTAGTAGAACTATGAATTGATAATACACTTTGAATATTATCTTGGAATTAAGAAGAAATGTAATTAAACCATTTATATCTTTTGATATAGCAACTCCATTAATGTAAGTAAATGATGTTAGATAAACTAGCAAACATAAATAAGAAAAATAGAAGTGGAGTTGTTTTGGAATAAACATTGAGTTTGACTGCATGTGGTAATTTTTATTTTGCCATTTTTTTATAAGTTCTATTCACATCTTCTGACCATTTATATACTTGGAAATAGTTTTTATTCTTTTATATTTCTTCTGATTACTCATATGGAACAACATTTTTTGTGAAATATGATGCCAAATAATTTTCCCTTACAAAATAATTTTCTTCCCCCTTTTCATTTTTCTCTTTCTATTACATCCCCTATCCCCACTCCCCAAGGTCCTATCTATACCGATATTTTCATAAGAGTACATTTGTGTTAGAAAAGAATTGGGAACCAAATGAATGCCTAATGTTTTGGGAATGGCTGAAAATTTCTAATATTTGAATAAAATATACATTATTGATTAGTAGGAAATAGTAAGAATGAGATATATGGGGGAAAGCCACAATATTTGGGGGGAAAAAAGGGAATGCAGAATAAATTAACAGAACCAGAATAACTATACACAAAATGACTTCAACAATATAAATGGCAAGATCAATAAAAGAAGCTAAACATCTGATTAACTGAAAAAAAAAGACAATAATGCCAGTTAACAGATAAAGTAATGTATGTCCTGACTGCCCTTAGGTAAACAGAATATTGTAAAACAGAGTCACATTATTGGATAGTTGGAGCCTAATTTTTTAAATGTTTTCTGACTTTGTTGTTTTCCTTATTGATTTATTTTGGTAACTGTGTGTAATGGCAAGCAAAATAGGATTTTTTGCTGTTTTTCTGAAGTTTTAGATAATCAATTGCCTTTGAGTCTCACCTTTGATTGTATCGTCTTTGATTGGAAACAATATACATTGTATTGCCCTTAATAGGCCTAAGGGAATTTGAAGCTTTCCCCACCTCCCACCTTAATGGGCCTAATGTAATCACATGGTAGCCCACAGTGGGAGGAGCTTACAAAAATGGTGGAATAGGAAGAAGCCTGAGAAAGAGAATGTCTTTAATATTGGTGCTCTGTCTATCTGTTGTTCTGTGTCGATTTCTTAGACTGAAGTCCTATTTATTGTTCTGTATTGGTTTCTCAGACGGAAAATGAATTGAGATGATAGTGTTGGTAAGATGTGTAAACATTGTTGTAGCCTTGCTAAGCTTTGTTTTCCTAGAGACAGAAACTGTGAAGAGCTTGTAGTGGCGAAGCCCCTGTGAGCTGAGATATGGAGCAGGAACAGAGAGCTGCCTTGCACATGAATCCAGGCAAGAGTTGGGAGTGGTCAACCAGTGGAGGAGGAACAGCCCATCCAGAAAGAGCCATGGGGTTTGGAAGCCAGCATTGGGTTAAGATGAAAGAGGACTTTACTTGGAAACTCTATATTGACTGATGATATTGTAACTTACTGTGACATAGGGGTGAAATGGTGTTTATATTTTCTGTTACCTCTTAAAGATGGCTATGAGATATACTGAATGATATATTTTAACTCTATGTATAACCACTTTAGTAATAAGTTGTTATGTTACATTATTGTGAATGTTATGCTTTAATTTCTTCAATGCTATACTTTAGTTTATTGCTAAATGAATAGAGCTCATTATACTATGGTATTAGAACCTTAGAGTTAGAACCTTAGTAACAGCCCTCAGGATAACTGCTCATGATTGGCTTTACACAGTGGAGAGAACTAAAGAGGAAAATGATAAATGCTTCAAGAGCCATGGAAAAGTAGGCATGCTATTGAACTCTTAGAGGAACAGTGAGATGGTCATTCTGGAAAACAATTTGGAACTATGCCCTGAAGTTAATCAACTGTACCTATCCTTTAACTTAGGTACTACGAGGCCTATATAGCAAAGAGATCAAAGGAAGAGGGAAGGGATCTATATATACATTTTTAGCAGCTCTTTTTCATGGTATTGTTAATGTAGAAACCAATGGTGTCTCTGCATATCTAGGAATGGCTAACCAATGGGATATGTATAATAGAGTATTATTGACGAAGGTAGGTGGTAGAGTGGATTATGCACTGGCCTCATATGCATTTGACCCAGGGCAATTCACTTAAATTTGAACTGATGGAATGAAGTCAGTAGAATAAGAACATATGCTAAGACAACAACCATATGGAGAAGAAAACAACTTTGAAAAATATTAGAATACTAATCAATACAATGATAAATTAATGGAAATAATTAGTAACAAAATAATAACAATGTAACAATAAATTAATTCAAAGAAAAGAAAAGGAAATCTGGTACCAATTTCTTGCTGGAAAGGGGATGGACTTATAATGTAGTACGAAAAATGAAATTTTGAAACTGGTAAATATAGAATATTTTTTATGTTGGCCTATAAATATTTATCATGATGATTCCATTTTTCATTTTTAAAAATGTTCATTTGGGGGAAGTTAAAAAGACATTTTAAATGTTTATAGAATAAGTACATGGTAAAAATAGCAAATCATTTGAGGAGGTAAGGTTAAGGAAAAAATATCATTTCAGAAATGAGTGTAAAAGAAAAAAACAAATCCAACAATAAAATATAAAAAGATTTGATCTTAAAGTTTGCCTGAAAATGAAGACATAAGACCAAGTTGCAGTGTTTGATACAATAAAATAAAAGAGAAGAAAATAAATGGGAAAAAGCTAAAAGTCTTTTATAGAGTAGTAAAAAAAATTACACAACCACTTAGCCACACCAAGAAAAAAAATGTCTTTGTCAATAACTTGCTTCTGAACTGTGTAGAAGCAGCAATTTTTGACCAGATCTGAACAGTTGAGGGGAACATTGCCTTCTTGAGAAGTATACAATGTAGGAGATATATCCTATGGTCATTGTGACTGTACCATCAGAAAGGAACTATGAAATATCTCTAGTTTTAATGATGTAATATTTGGGAAGTTAAAAAAAAATATTAGAGTAACAGCACTTCCACAGCACTCTGGCCCACACCACTTTCCAATTCATGTAAAAGGAGACTCTGAACAGTCTCTGGAGCTCCAGAACCCACAAAATGACACAGAGAAGCTAACCTCCTGCTGAGGACATCCAGGCAGCCCAGCAAGGAGCAGCCAGCACAGCTTCTGGGAGACCAGCCCAAGCCCATTTGAGTAGGAGGTTTTAGCCCCAGTGCACCCAGACCAACAACAGGCTGGAGTAACTAAAAAACACCAGCAACTGTGGTGTTTCCAGAATTACCAACAAAAAGATTACATGGACAAAGTGAGAGGTTTGTGCATTATGGACTTTCGGGCTCATTAGTGGGGAGAGTGCCTCAGCCACTATCCCTGGGGGAGAGAAGCCACTGAGATGTTTCAGAGCAGCTGCAGACACAAGTGGCAGCTTCAGTTCTGGGTCTGTGGACTGTAGGGGGACCAGGCAATCAGTCTGGGGGGTGAGCGTTCTTGCTTTGCCCTTCTTGGATCTGGATTGAAGTCTGGGGTGGAGGTCTTAGGGTGTGTGACCAGCTTGCCAGAGCATATGGAGGGTTCAGAGAGGGCACCCAACTAATACCTCCTGCAGCTAAGAAAACCCCAGAGTTTGGGACAGAAGCTCCCCTGGCTGGTGGCATAGTCCTACTGTGGCAACAAGCCCAAAAGTCTAGTAACTGAGTTGCAACATGCCTAGGCAAAGGAAACAAAATAAACAAAAATATTCAGCTTTAGACTCCTATTTTGGGGGCAAAGAGGATCAAAGCATGGGACAGGGGAGGACTGGGAGGTCAGAACTCCTGCACCAAAAGCCCCAAAAGAAAATACTAGATGGTCACAGGCCATAGAGGACCTTAAGAAGGAGTTAAGAGAATTGGAGGAAAAATTGAGAAGAGGAATGAGAAAGATGCAAGAAAAATATGAAATGAGAGTCAACAGACTGAATGAAGAAAATAACACCTTAAAAAATAGACTAACTCCAATGGCAAAAGAGGCTTAAAAAGGCAATGAGAAGAAGAATGCCTTAAAAAGCCAAATTTGCCAGATGGAAAAAGGATCTGAAAAGCTCACTGAGGAGAATCATTACTTCCAAATTAGAATGGAGCAAATGGAAGCTAGTAACTTTATGAGAAATCAAGATACTGTTAAGCAGATACCAACAAATGAAAGAATAGAAGGCAATGTGAAATATCTCATGGGAAAAAGACACTGACCTGGAACATTTATCCAGGAGAGATAATCTAAAAATCACTGGAAGACCTGTAAACCATGATAAAAGAAAGAGCCTAGAAACTATCCTTCAAGAAATTCTCAAGGAAAATTGCCCTGATGTTTTAGACCCAGAGAGCAAAATAAAGGTTAAATAAGTCCAACAATCAACTCATGAAAAAGATCCCAAAAAGAAAACTCCCAGGAATATTATAGCCAGGTTCCAGAATTCCCAGGTCAAGGAGAAATTATTACAAGCAGCCAGGAAGAAAAAATTTTGAATACTGTGGAAACACAATCAGGATAGTGCAGAATCCAGCAGCTTCTACACTGAGGGATTGAAGGGCCTGGAATATCATATTCTGGATGGCAAAGGAGCTGGGATTAAAACCAAAAATCACCTACCAAGCAAAACTGAGTATCATGTTTCAGGGGAAAATATGGCTATTCAGTGGAATAGAGGACTTTCATGCATTCTTTTTTTTTTTTTTAACAAATGCTTTATTAATTTCTGGTTTACATCATTCATTTCCACCAGATTGTGAGTTACAATTTTTCCCCATTTTTCCCCTACTCACCACCCCAGAATAGCAGTCCCACAAGATATCCCTTCATCCAATCTGCTCTCTCCCATATCTTCTCCCATACCCCCTTCGACTTTACCTTTAGGGCAAGGTGAGTTTCTGTGCCCCAACGCCTGAACATTTTATTTCCCAATGACAAGCAAAATAGTATTAGTGATAGTATATATATATATATACATATATATATACATATATATATATATATATATATATATATACATATACATATACATATATTTGAGATATTTAATTTTAAGACCTCGAATTTCAGATCCATTCCCTTCCTCCTTTGTCACCCATTCCCTCTGGGAAGATAAGCAATTCGGTATGTGTTGTACATGTATAGCTATTCAAAACATTACCATAGTAGATATATTGTAAAAGGCTGCTTATAATTCACTCCCACACATCCCACCCCCCACTTGGTCCATTCCCTACTTTGATCCTGTCCCTCTTCCATAGTGGGTACTTCCAACCTCCCCTCCCCCCCAGAATGCCCTCCCCTCCATCATCCCTCCTCTTATCCCCCTTCGCCATACTCTCCAGTAGGGTGAGATATCCCATTTAGTATGTGTGTCACCCTCTCCCTGAGCCAGATTCAATGAGAATATGGTTTTGCCTTTTTACCTTCCTGTTCTTCCCCTCCCCTTCAGCCACTTCCGCTTGCTTCTTTTACATGAGATAGTTTACCCTACCTTGTCTCTCCCCATCTCCTCTTTCCACTCTCTTCTCACACCTCATAACTTCACCCCTTAAGTATCATCCCTTCCTACCAAATTCAACCTGTGCACTCTATCCATGTGTAACTGTAAACAGATATACACACATTCACATATGTATTCATATGCCCATATACTCTTCTTCCATTATTATCATACCGAGAAATGTTTCATCAGTCAATGTTTTTCCATGTAGGAATGTAAATAGTTCAACTTTGATAAGTTCCTTTTGATTTCTTTTCCCTGATTACCTTCTCAAGCATCTCTTGCTTCTTGTGTCTGGATGTCAAATTTTCTATTCAACTCTGGTTTTTTCCTCAAGAATGCTTGAAAGTCCTCTATTCCACTGAATGACCATATTTTCCCCTGAAACAAAATACTCAGTTTTGCTGGGTAGGTGACCCTTGGGTTCATTCCCAGTTCTTTTGCCCTCTGGAATATCATATTCCATGCCCTTCAATCCCTCAGTGTAGAAGCTGCCAGGTCCTGGGCTATTCTGATTGTGTTTCCACAATATTGAAATTGTTTCTTCCTGGCTGCTTGTATTATTTTCTCCTTGATCTGGGGATTCTGGAACCTGGCTATAATATTCCTGGGAGTTTTCTTTTGGGGATATTTTTCAGGAGGTGATCTGTGGATTCTTTCAACCTCTATTTTGCCCTCTGGATCTAAAACATCAGGGCAGTTTTCCTTGAGAATTTCTTGAAGGGTGATTTCTAGGTTCTTTCTTTGATCATGGCTTTCAGGTAGTCCAATAATTTATAAATTGTCTCTCCTGGATCTATTTTCCAGGTCAGTGGTTTTTCCCATGAGATATTTCACATTGCCTTCTATTCTTTCATTTGTTTGGATCTGTTTAATCGTATCTTGATTTCTCATAAAGTCACTAGCTTCCATTTGCTCCAGTCTTACTCTGAAGGAATGAATCTCCTCAGTGAACTTTTGAGATTCTTTTTCCATCTGGCAAATTTGGCTTTTTAAGGCATTCTTCTCCTCATTGCCCTTTTGGGCCTCCTTTGCCATTTGAGTCAGTCTATTTTTAGGGTGTTATTTTCCTCAGTCAGGCTGTTGACTCTCATTTCATATTTTTGCTGCATCCTTCTCATTTCTCTTCCCAATTTTTCCTCCACTTCTCTCATCTGCTTCTTAAGGTCCTCTATGGTCTGTAACCCACTCATATTTTCCTTTGGGGTTTTTGGAGCAGGATTTCTGACCTCACAGTCCTCCTCCTGTTCCATGCTTCTATCCTCTTTATCCCCAAAATAGGAGTCTAATGTTGCATTTTTCTGTTTTGGCTTGTTGCCACAGTAGGACTCTGCTGCCAGACAGGGGAGCTTCCATCCTGAACACTGGGGTCTTCACAACTTCCAGTTCTGGCAAGATGGATGCCCACCCCAGCTCTCCCCCCAGATCACAATCCAGATCCAAGCAGGTTAAAGCAAGAGCGATTAATCTCCAAGACTGATCGCTGGATCTCTCTACAGTTGGCAGGCCAGGTGCTGAGGCTGCCACTGAAGGTGCAAAATGGCGAGTGTCTCTTCAGCGGCTTCTAGCCCTCAGGGGTGAGGAAGCCAGCGCTTTCCCCAAATACTGGTCCCAAAGTCCATAGGGCATTAACCTCTTATTTTATCCTAGGCATGCCTGTGTTGATAATTCTGGAATTGCCATAGCTGCTGGTGTTCTGGGGTCCTTCCAGCCAGCTGTTGGCCTGGTTGCCCTGGGGCTAAACTGTGGCTCATATGGCTCATGTGGACCTGGGCTTGGCTGTCCACGTGCTGGCCCTCCCTGCGGGGCTGCTGGGTTGTCCTCAGTGGGTGGTCAGCTTCTCTGTGTCATTCCGTGGGTGCTTGGGCTCCAGACGTTGTTCAGAGTCCCCTTTTACATGGTTTGGAAGTGGTCTGGTGGGAGAGCACCTTGGAAATACTGTTTCTACTCTGCCATCTTGGCTCCGACTTTCATGCATTCTTCAGGAAAAACCACAGTTGAATAGAAAATTCGACATTCAGATACTAGAAGCAAAAGATGCTTGAGAAGGTAAACAGGGAAAAGAAATCATAAGGAACTTATCAAAGTTGAACTATTTACATTCCTACATGGAATAATGGTAACTGCAACTGATGAAACCTTTCTCAGTATGAAAATAGTTGAAGAAGGGTATATGGGTATATGAATACATATGTGAATCTGTGTGTATATTTTTACAGGTATACATAGATAGAGGGCACAGGTTGAATTTAAAAGGAAGGGATGATACTTAAAAGGTGAAATTAAGAGGTGAGAGAGCAATATAATGAGAGGAGACGGGGAGAGACAGAATGCGTTAAACTGTCTCATATAGAAGAGGCAAGGGAAAATGGTTACAAAGGAGGGAAGAACAGGAAGGCAAAAAAGCAAAACCTTATCTTCATCGAATTTGGATCAGGGAGAGAACGGCATACATACTAAATACAATATCTCACCCTATAGGAGAGTAGGGGAAAAGGGGATGAGAAGGAGGATGATGGCAAGGAAGGAGGGAGGGATGGGGGAGAGGGAAGCTGGAAGCATCCACTTTTGAAAAGGAACAAGATCAAAGTAGGGAATAGACCAAGCAGGAAGTGGGATAGAAGGGAGGGAAATATAGTCAGTGTTTTACACTATTATCTATTATGGTAATGTTTTGCATAGCTACACATGTACAACATATACTGAATTGCTTATCTTACCAATGACGGTGGGTGACAAGGGAGGAAGGGAATGAATCTAGAATTCAAGTTGTAAAGTCAAATGTTTAAAAGTATATAAATGCTCTTATTAATACTATTTACATATAATTGGGAAATAAGATATACAGGCATTGTGGCACAGAGGTTCACCTTGCCCTATTGAAAAAAGGAGAAGATATGGGAGGAGCAGGTGGGATGGGGCAACATCCTGTGGGACTGCTATTCTGGGGTGATGGGTAGGGGAAAAATGGGGAAAAATTTGTAACTCAAAATCTGGCTGAAATGAATGATGTAAACCAGAAGTTAATAAAGCATTTGGAAAAACAAAAATGTTAGCAGAAGTTTTATTTTCTTCTCTTCTGCCAATTGAGGGAATGGACTCTATAAGAGAAAGAGTAAAATGGGAAATGAATATCTGTCTTAAGAGATGATGAATATTAAACTGGAGATTAGGTAGATTTTGAGAAGACAGAAGAATTCAGCTGTCTAGGATATGTATTGATCAGATCCATATATGTGTGTGTGAATAATTCATATATGTGTGTTTGTTATATTTGTTGCAGGGGTGGGAAGCCTACAGCCTTGAGGCCACATTTGACCTTCTATGCCCTTAAGTGTGGCACTTTGACTGAATCAAAACTTCTCAGAACAAATCCCCTTAATAAAATAATTTGTTATTTAAAACTTGGACTCAGTCAAAAGTCCATACCCAAGGTCTTAGCAGGCCACGTGTACAAGTTTCTTATTCCTGGAAGAGCTTCTAGTGGGTGAATAGAGAAATGTGTTGGTTGAGACAGATATTCGAAGAATGGACATTAAAACATTTATTTAATAAAAGTCCAAGATATAAAAAGTGATTTTCTATCATTAAATCATCTCTCTCTATATGCTTAGAAATGCTTTTAAGAAACAGTGGAAATGACAAAATCTTATACAACTCATTATTCTTAGTATAGTGAAATGTTTGTGTTGATGATTGTTGAATTTATAATAAAAAGAAAATGAGAAAGAGAACGGAAGGGAAAGAGGAAGGGAAGGGGGAGAGATAAAGAAAGAGCATAGAGAGTGATAGTAAGTATAGTATAAAAGAGGTAATTTAGACTTTAGAAAAGGAAAAAAGTTTTTTTTTAATTTTTTTAAGCAGTTGGGGTTCAGTAACTCGATCAAGGTTACACAGCCAGTTACTTTAGTGTGAGTGCTAAGTACTGAGGCCAGAACCAATCCCAAGTCCTCCCAACTCCAGGTTGGCACTCTTACTCACTGTGCCATCTAGCTGTCCTGGGGAAAAATTTTTTTTTAATGATTATTGTTATCCCAAATTGGAATGGGCTACTTTAGTAGGCACTGTATTTCTTCACACTAGAGTCATTTTAAACAATAACTGGATAATGATTTGATAGTTATGTCATAGAAGGAATTTACTATAGGGGAAGCTATGTGGTACAGTAAATAAAGAGCAAGTCCTGGAGTTAGGAAGACTCATCTTTCTTAGTTCAAATCTAGGTTCTGACACTTAGTAGTTATGTGACCCTGGACAAGTTAATTAACCCTGTTTGCCTCAGCTCCCTCATATGTAAATTAGTTGTAGAAGAGAATGTCAAACCAATTCAGTATCTTTGCTAAGAAAACCCCAAATGTAGTCATGAAGAGTTGAACACAAATGACAATGACTGAACAACAACAGTAAGAGATGCAATTGCCATTCACACATAGATTATAAGTTGTTTGTCGTTTTTTAATGCACTCACAATTCTTGAATTTTTGTAGTATACAGAGAAGAGCTACCAGGATATTGAAAGACTCTGAAAATATGTCATATGAGAATTGTTTGAAAAAATATGGATACTTAGTTTGGAGAAGAAAAGATTTAAGGAGGACATCAATGCAAATATTTGAAGGAATGTTGTTTAAAAACAGAATGGGCTTATTCTGGAATCATAGACTTTGTGATCACTGAATCTCATTGAAGAAATATTGGATGGCCATTTAGGAATATCATATTTGGGGGGTGCCTATTTAAATATAAACTACATTACTTCTAAGGTAGTTTCTAATTGCATGACTTTCCATTCCATACTATTATTTAAAAAAAAGAGAAATGAAGAATTTCCATTACCAGAGAGGTAATGGAATTTAATAAGACAAATATTTTGCAACATGAAAAATATTAGAATTTGTTTTGTTTGATAATGCATATTTGTTATAATTTTATTTTCTTTATTGTTCAATTAAGAAGTAGACGAGGAAAAGAGAAAATAATGTTTATCAATCAGGAAATTTTAGACGGGAGAAAATTTAAAAATTATAAATGGAGAAAGAGGACAAAACCAGAATATTTTCAGGTCAATTTTAATTCCAAAATCTTCTTATGCAATATTTTAATTAATAGCTCTGTTGAATGGTATATATTGTCTACCAGCTTCATATAAAAGTAACACTGGAAACAACCGAATCATTCAATTGATGAAAAGCTAACTACTTATGAGGGGAAAGATGATTTGTTTCTATGAAGTTTTCCCTATTGATTATGTCTTATTGTTAAACAGCTCTCATAACTTCTGGTTTTTGGCAGTCTAACCACTTTTGACCCAGAAGAATAAATGATGGTCATTGTTCTAAAACCTAGTCAGTTAGCTATACGCATCTTTCTAACAGGATATGTTAGTGAAACTATGAGCAAGTATGGAGAAAAAAAAGCCCTCTCCCACAAAAACAAACAAACAAGAAAACCTTTAGAACAAAGTATTTGGAACAAAATAATACTTGGGAACCCATAACATCACTCATCTGAGATTGCTGCAAGGACAGCAACCTTGTGGCAAAGCCAAAAGAAAATTGGTTCATTTCTCTTTCACATTCCACATGCTGCCCTCAAACCCTCCTGCCTTTCCTATTTTTTGCCGAAAGTTTCTTTTCTTTAAATTAAATATTTCCTTTTTTTTTCTAGAATTGTAAGCTGGATAGGCAGAAACCGATGTTTTAGGGTTCCCTGTGTAAATCTACAGTGATCCATCCTGTTGTAATACAAAGAACATAAGGCTCTGGCATCTGAATGGGAATACCATTTCTGATATTTCTATCTTTCTGAACTTGGGCAAGGAGCTTAACCCTTAGAATTAATTTCATCTTATAAGATAATAGTGAGCACTGGATCTGCCATCAAGAGAAAGCAAAGTTCAAACAGTGCTTCTATTACATACAGTAAGTAAGAACAACAACAACAACAACAGCAGCAGCAGCAGCAGCAGCAGCAACAATAGCTAGCATTTTTTTTGTGTGCCTTCTACATGCCAACATGATGTTATATTTACAAAGATAATATCATTGATCCCCACAGTAATCCTGGCAAGTACGTGCTATTGTGATCTCCATTTTACAGCTGAAGAAATTAAGGCAAACAGCAATTAAATGAGTTGCCCAATGTCATATTGCTAGTAAATATCTGAGGCCTTATTTGAACTCAGATCTTCCTGATTCTGGTCCCTGTCTTCTGTCCATTGTGCCACTTATCTGCCTGATGTTACAAGTAATTATTTTAGATTAGAATCTTAAAATTTAAAGCTGCAAAGGACCTTGAAATCTTCTAATACAACCATCTTATTTCAAAGAAAAGGAAACTAAGGCCTAGAAAAGTTAAATGACTTGCCCAATTTTACAGAGGTGGTAGTTGGCATATTTGTTGTGGTAGACTTTTCTGACATTTAACTAGTTCTTTAAGTTTTATAAAACATGATATCAACCTCATTTTATTTGAGTTTCATTACACTGTGATGTAGGTTATACAAAGATAATTATTTCCATTAGACATGGCTAAGAGGTGGTAAGTTTTCCTAGGGTCACAAAACTGCTAAGTGCCTAAAGCAGAGTTTGAAGTCATGTTTTTCTGACTTCAAGTCTGTTGTTATATGCATAATCCAGGTTTTCTTTTTTCCTTTTTTTTTCTTTTGTCTTTTTGGAGGGGGTAAGGCAGGGCAATTGAGATTAAGTGACTTGCCCAAGGTCACACAGCTCATAAGTGTTAAATATCTTAGGTCAGATTTGAACTTAGGTCTTCCTGACTCCAGGACCAGTGCTCTGTTCACTGTGTCACCTAGCTGGCCCAAACCCAGGTTTTCATATTCCAAAGCTACATCTTTTTTCCTTTGCGCTGTCCTACATGATGTATATAAGCAAACAATAAAGAGATTTATAAATGTTAGTCATTAATGACCTACAGAGTTGTTATTAAGAATTACTTTTTTATATGTTAAAGAGTGAAAAAGGTCTAAAAGGTTATTATTTAGAAAAGATAATGGATTAAGTGACCTTTAATGTCCCTTCCAGATCTCACATTTTGTATTTTTATATTCCTTCCAGGGTCCTGTTCCCTTCAAGCAAACTCAGGTCTTGCTGGTCCAGTCATGGGATGTTAACTGTGGGTCTGAGGGCAGCATGTGGAAAGGGAAAGAGAAATGAACCTATGTCTTCCAGTTCAAGTCTAATCCCATCTCCATTATACTATTGCTTCATTCTCTGTTCACATACAGTCACATACAGTTCACATACAGTGTAGAGAGAATGCAAAACAATAAAGTGAGCAAACATTAATTTTCTTAAAGGTCAGTTTTCATGTTCCCTCATATAGAAAACATAATCTCATCTTCCTAAGATCTGGGAATCTAATTTTGTATATATTTTATATGACATTTATTTACTTTATAATTACTTGTTTTTATATACTTATTTCTTTAATATGTGCTATTTATTCCCAATGGAATATTACTTCCTTGAGATCTAGGATTCTGTTTTTTTTTCCTCTGTATCCCAAGTGCCTAGTACAGTGCATGGACTATAGGCACTTAATACTTAATAAACAAAAATGTATGCAGACAACATCTTTTGATGGTTATATTTAACCTACATTAGTTCATTTACAGGCAAAATGTGATAGAAAAATCAATTAATCTGTGGGAAATAGTGCATGATCTTTTCTTTTTTTTTTTTTAAACAAATACTTTATTAACTTCTGTTTTACAACATTCATTTCCGCCAGATTTTGAGTTACAATCATTTTCCCCCCATTATTCCCCTACCCAACCTCCCAGAATAGCAGTCCCACAAGATATCGCTTCCTCCAATCTGCTCTCTCCCATACCTTCTCCCATACCCCCATCGACTTTTCCATTAGAGGAAGGTGAATCTTTGTGTCCCAATGCCTGCACATCTTATCTCCCTATTACAAGCAAAAGAGTATTAATAATAGTATTTATATATATTTGAAACATTTAATGTTACTACCTCGAATTTCAGATCCATTTCCTTCCTCCCTTGTCACCCATTCCCTCTTGGGAGATAAGTAATTCAGTATATGTTGTACATGTCTAGCTATGCAAAACATTATCATAGTAGATATATTGTACAAGGCTGCTTATAATTCCCTCCCACTCATCCCACCCCCCACCTGGTCCATTCCCTACATGATCCTGTCCCTCTTCTATAGTGGGTACTTCCAACCTCCCCTCACCCCAAGGATGCCCTCCCATCCATCATCCCTCCTCTCATCCCCCTTCCCCCTATCCTGCTGCAGGTTGAGATATCCCATTTAGTATGTATGTCATTTTCTCCCTGAACCAAATTCAATGTGAATGTGGTTTTGCCTTTTTAGCCTTCCTTATTCTCCCCCTCCTTTGTACCCACTTCCCCTACATGAGATAGTTTACCCTACCATGTCTCTCCCCATCTCCTCTTGCCACTTTCCTCTCTCACCTCATAATTTCATCCCTTGAGTATTCTCCCTTCCCAACAAATTCAACCTATGCCCTCTATCCATATATAACAGTAACCATATACACACACATTCACATATGTATTCATATGACCACACACCCTTCTTCCATTATTTTCATAGTGAGAAAGATATCATCAGTCACAGTTATTGCTTTTCCATATAGGAATGTAAATAGTTCAACTTTGATAAGTTCCTTTTGATTTCTTTTCCCTGATTACCTTCTCAGGCATCTCTTGCTTCTTGTGTCTGGATGTCAAATTTTCTATTCAATTCTGGTTTTTTCCTCAAGAATGCTTGAAAGTCCTCTATTCCACTGAATGACCATATTTTCCCCTGAAACAAAATACTCAGTTTTGCTGGGTAGGTGACCCTTGGGTTCATTCCCAGTTCTTTTGCCCTCTGGAATATCATATTCCATGCCCTTCGATCCCTCAGTGTAGAAGCTGCCAGGTCCTGGGCTATTCTGATTGTGTTTCCACAATATTGAAATTGTTTCTTCCTGGCCGCTTGAGTATTTTCTCCTTGATCTGGGGATTCTGGAACCTGGCTATAATATTCCTGGGAGTTTTCTTTTTGGGATCTTTTTCAGGAGGTGATCGGTGGATTCTTTCAACCTCTATTTTGCCCTCTGGATCTAAAACATCAGGGCAGTTTTCCTTGAGAATTTCTTGAAGGGTGATTTCTAGGTTCTTTCCTTGATCATGGCTTTCAGGTAGTCCAATAATTTTTAAATTGTCTCTCCTGGATCTATTCTCCAGGTCAGTGGTTTTTCCCATGAGATATTTCACATTGCCTTCTAATCTTTCATTTGTTTGGATCTGCTTAACAGCATCTTGATTTCTCATAAAGTTACTAGCTTCCATTTGCTCCAGTCTAACTCTGAAGGAATGAATCTCCTCAGTGAACTTTTGAGATTCTTTTTCCATCTGGCAAATTCGACTTTTTAAGGCATTCTTCTCCTCAATGCCCTTTGGGCCTCCTTTGCCATTTGAGCTAGTCTATTTTTTAAGGTGTTGTTTTCCTCAGTCAGGCTGTTGACCCTCATTTCATACTTTTCCTGCATCCTTCTCATTTCTCTTTCTAATTTTTCCTCCACTTCTCTTATTTGATTTTTAAAGTCCTCCTTAAGGTCCTCTATGGCCTGCAACCCGCTCATGTTTTCCCCTGGGGCTTTTGGAGCAGGACTTCTGACCTCACAGTCCTTTTCCCGCTCTATGCCCCCAAAATAGGAGTCTAGGGTTGCATTTTTCTGTTTCCTTTGCCTTGGCATGTTGCCACTTAATTGCTTGACTTTTGGGCTTGTTGCCACACTATGGCTTTAAGGCCAGCTAGAGGAATTTTCGTCCCGGGCGTGTGGGGCAACTTCCGTTTCTGGCAAGCTGTAAACCCACCCACAACTTCCACCCTAGATCACAATCCAGATCCAGGGAGGTTAAAGCAAGAGCGATTACCCCCCAAGACTGATCGCTGGATATCCCCACGATTTGTAGGCTGGGAGCCAGAAATGCCTCTGAAAACTACACAGTGGCCTGTCTCCTCAGCAGCTTCTAGCCCCCAGGGGAGGGAGCTGACGCATTCCCCAAATACAGGTCCCAAAGTCCATAGGACACTAACCTCTTACTTTGTCCTAGGCAAGTCTATGTTGATAATTCTGGCGTCTCCACAGTTCCTGGTGTTCTGGGGTTCCTCCAGCCGCTGCTGGCCCTGCCGCCCTGGGGCTAAAACCTCGGCTCACGTGGACCTGGGCTCGGCTCGGCTCCTGCGCTCTGCGCGCTGCCGGCTCCCAGACCACTGCGCTGGTCCTTCCTGCAGGGTGCTGGGCTGTCCTCGGCGGGAGGTTAGCTTCTCTGTGTCGTTCTGTGGGTGCTGGGGCTCCAGAAGATTTTCAGAGTCCTTTTCTACATAGTTTGTGGAGAATCTGGGGGCAGAGAGGCTTGGACGAGCTGTTTCTACTCCGCCATCTTGGCTCCGCCGATCTTTTCTATTTCATAAACATTAAAAGAAGTTTTTCATAGTGCAGCAGTTAAGTTAAAATCAGTAAACAGGGCCTAAGCAGAATACATGCAAACCAAGGGGAAAAGAAAAATCTATATACTCTGGTTACATGATATATTATATTTCAAGTTATTTTTACTGTTTCTACTAATATTTAATTTTAAGATTCAGACTTGCCTGTAGCATTCTGAATTTGAAATTGCAGAATCAGATTCTCATTATTACTTTAAAACATTTAGCAATTATTTTAGTTTATTTGAGGCATTAACTAAGTGAGAAATAAATGTTAACCTTGACAAAAAGGCTAGCTGTCCAAATATGCTTACTCTATTTCAAAATGGAAACAAATCTTGGGAAAACAGAAAGGTCAGAAAATCAAAACTTCTCCAAGGGAAATACATTTAAATCTCAACGAGGTGGTAATTGCTTTAAAAAAAAAATAAACAGCAACAACAACAAAACTTACACATATATTTTTTGGTGCATTTTCAGGCTTAGAGAGATGGAGATGCTGAAGCTTATACAAATCTGTGTGGAGGGCAATGTGCCAACATATTTCCAAATGCAGGTTAGCATGATTTTTCCATGAAAGGCAGCAAATATCTCTGATTGGTCTACAGGGTTGAGGTTCCAAACGTACTTCCCATGAGGAAGTTTCCTGGTAGTCTTTGGCCATATTGATATGACTTCCTAGTCACTTAACACAATAAATAGACTGGGGGTGGGGTGGGGGGGGGCAGAGCCAAGATGGCAGAATAGAAACAGCATTTCCAAGGTGCTCTCTCCCACACCACTTCAAAATCATGTAAAAGGGGACTCTGAACAAATTCTGGAGCTCCAGCACCCACAGAACAACACAGAGAAGTTAACCTCCCACTGAGGACAGCCCAGCAGCCCCACAGGGAGTGGCCAGCGAAGCACTCTGGGAGCCAAGCCCAGGCCCCTGTGAGTCGAGGTTTTAGCCCCACTTCAGCCATGCCAGCAGCCAGCTGGAGAGACCCCAGAACACCATCAGCTGTGGTGATTCCAGAATTATCAACACAGACATGCCTAGGACAAAGTGAGAGATTAGTGCCCTATGGACTTTGGGATCAGTATCTGGGGAATGCATCGGCTTCTTCCCCTTGGGGTGAGAAGTGGCTGAGGAGAAACAGCACAGCCGCCATTTTTCAGCTTCAGTTGCAGCTTCAGCTCCTGGCCTGCAAACAGTAGGGAGATGCAGTGATCCGTCTGGGGGTTAATCACTCTTAATTTAACCTCCCTGGATTTGGATTTCAGTCTGGGGTGGAAGTCTTGGGGTGGGTATCCACCCCAAGTTGGAAAAACAATAACTGTGACTGATGAAAATTTTCTCATTATGAAAATAATTGAAGAAGGGTATATGGGCATACGAATACATATGTGAATGTATATATGTTTTACAGCTATATATAGATAGAGGGCACAGGTTGAATTTGGTGGGAAGGGATGATACTTAAGGGGTGAAGTTAAGAGGTGAGAGAGGAAAGTGGAAGACGAGACGGGGAGAGACAGGGTAGGGTAAACTATCTCATGCAGAAGAAGCAAGGGGAAGTGGTTTCAGGGGAGGGGAAGAACAGGAAGGCAAAAAGGCAAAACCATATTCTCATTGAATTTGGCTCAGGGAGAGAATGACATACGTACTAAATGGGATATCTCACCCTACTAGAGAGTAGGGGGAAGGGGGATGAGATGGGGGATGATGGAGGGGAGGTCATTCTGGGGGCAGGGGAGGTTGGAAGTACCCACTTTTCAAGAGAGACAGTATCAAAGTAGGGGATGGACCACGTGGGGGGGGGTGGGATGGGTGGGAGGGACATATAAGCATTTTTTTACAATATATCTACTATGGTAATGTTTTGTATAGTTATACATATACCACACATACTGAATTGCTTATCTTCCCAGAGGGAGTGTGTGACAAGGGAGGAAGGGAATGGATCTGAAATTCAAACTTTTAAAATTATATGTTTCAAATATATATAAATATTATTATTAATACTATTTTGCATGTAGTTGGGAGATAAGATGTGCAGGCATTGGGGCACAGAAATTCTCCTCGCCTTAATGGTAAAGTTGAAGGGTGTATTGGAGAAGATATGGGAGAGAGCAGATTGGATGAGGGAATATCTTGTGGGACTGCTATTCTGTGGTGGTGGATAGAGGATAAATGGGGAAAAATTGTAACTCAAAATCTGGTGGAAAAGAATGATGTAAACCAGAAATTAATAAAGCATTTGTTAATAAAGAAATAAGTGAATGAATGAATAGATAGATAGATAAGCAAACAAATAAATAAATAAATGTATATAATCACGCAAAATAAGTTCTATAGTACACTTCTTGGTAATTCTTCCTATTTGATGACTAACTAAACTTAATTTTTTTTAGATGTTGAATAACCTATAATGCCTCCTTTTGTCACAACCTCAAAGCTGATTTAATATGGCACTTATGTCAGTCAGATCCATTGTTAACAGGTAGAACAAATTAGACCAGCATCATTACCTCAATGAGATTCAAATGGACAGAGAAATCAAAAACTAATATACCTGCAGGGTGCAGCCAGACCAGGTTTTGGGAACTGACAGTGCAATACTCTGGAAGTCGAGCCCAGGCCCACATGAGTCTTGGTTTTAGCCCCAGGGCGGCAAGGCCAGCAGCTGGCTGGAGGGACCCAAGAACATGAGCGGCTGTGGTGATTCCAGAATTATCAACACAAATATGCCTAGGACAAAATGAGATGTTAGTGCCCTATGGACTTTGAGACCAGTATTTGGGAATGCATAGGCTGCCATTTTGCAGCTTCAGCTGCAGCTTCAGCTCCTGGCCTGTGAACTGTAGGAAGATCCTTTGATCAGTCTGGGGGTTAATCGCTCTTACTTTAACCTCCCTGGATCTGGATTGCAGTCTGGGGTGGAGGTCTTGGGGTGTGTATCCAGCTTGCCAGAGCATGTGTAGGCTTCAGAGAGGCCACCCAACTAATACCTTTGGAAGTTGAGAAGACCCCAACATCTGGGACGGAAGTTCCCCTGTCTGGTGGGAGAGTCCTACTGTGGCAACAAGCTGAAAAGTCAAGTAATTGAGTGGCAACATGCCTAGGCAAAGCAAACAAAACAAACAGAAAAATACAACATTAGACTACTATTTTGGGGGCAAAGAGGTTCAAAGCATGGAACAGGAGGAGGACTTTGAGGTCAGAACTCCTGCACCAAAAGCCCCCAAAAGTGGTTTTAATAGGAAGGGATGTTGTATTTTGTCAAACGTATTTTCTGCATTTATTGAGATGATCATGGGTTTTCTACTAGTTTTATTGTTGATGTGATCAATTTTACTGATGGTTTTCCTAATATTAAACCATCTTTGCATTCCTGGAATAAATCCTACTTCATCAAAGTTTATTATTCTTGTGGTAAGTTGCTCTAGTCTTTTTACTAATATTTCTTTCTTTCTTTTCTTTTTTTTTTCCTGTTTAAACAAATGCTTTATTAACTTCTGTTTTACATCATTCATTTCTGCCAGATTTTGAGTTACAACCACCACCCCCCCCCGCCGTTTTTCCCCTTCCCACCCTCCCAGAACAGCAGTCATGCAAGATATCACTTCCTTCAATCTGCTCTTTCCCATATCCTCTCCCACACCCCCTTCGACCTCTCCATTAGAGGAAGGTGAATCTTTGTGTCCCAATGCCTGCACATTTTATCTCCCAATTACAAACAAAAGAGTATTAATAATAGTATTATATATATATATTATATATATATATTATATATATATATATAATATATGATATAATTCAAGGTCTTAAGATTTAATGTTTCAAATATATATTTGAAACATTAAATCTTAAGACCTTGAATTTCAGATCCATTTCCTTCCTTCCTCGTCACCCATTCCCTCTGGGGAGATAAGTAATTCAGTATATGTTGTATATGTCTAGCTATGCAGAACATTATCGTAGTAGATATATTGTACAAGGCTGCTTATACTTCCTCCCTCATCCCACCCCCACCTGGTCCATTCCCCACTTGATCCTGTCCCTCTTCCATAGTGAGTACCTCCAACCTCCCCTCCCCCCAAGGATGCCCACCTATCCATCATCCCTCCTCTCATCCCCCTTCCCCCCATTCTGCTGTAGTTTGAGATGTTCCACCTAGTATGTATGTCATTCTCTCCCTGAACCAAATTCAATGAGAATGTGGTTTCATCTTTTTGCTTTCCTATTTTTTCCCTCCCCTGCAAACACTTCCCCCTGCTTCCTCTACATGAGAGAGTTTACCCCACCCTGTCTCTCCCCATCTCCTCCTGACACTTTCCTCTCTCACCTCACAATTTCGCCCCTTGAGTATCCTCCCTTTCCAACAAATTCAACCTATGCCCTCTATCCATATGTAACTGTAACCATACACACACACACACATTCACATATGTATTCACATGACCATATACCCTTCTTCCACTATTTTCATAGTGAGAAAGATTTCATTAGTCACAGTTATTGTTTTTCCATATAGGAATGTAAATAGTTCAACTTTGATAAGTTCCTTTTGATTTCCTTTCCCTGATTACCTTCTCAGGCATATCTTGCTTCTTGCATCTGGATGTCAATTTTTCTATTCAATTCTAGTTTTTTCCTCAAGAGTGCTTGAAAGTCCTCTATTCCACTGAATGACCATATTTCCCCCTGAAAGAAAATACTCAGTTTTGCTGGGTAGGTGACCCTTGGGTTTATTCCCTGCTCTTTTACCCTCTGGAATATCATATTCCATTCCCTTCAATCCCTCAGTGTAGAACCTGCCAGGTCCTGTGTTATTCTGATTGTGTTTCCACAATATTGAAATTGTTTCTTCCTGGCTGCTTGTAGTATTTTCTCCCTGATCTGGGGACTCTGGAACCTGGCTATAATATTCCTGGGAGTTTTCTTTTGGGGCTCTTTTTCAGGAGGTGATCATTGGATTCTTTCAACCTCTATTTTGCTCTCTGGATCTAAAACATCAGGGCAATTTTCCTTGAGAATTTTTGAAGGGTTATTTCTAGGTTCTTTCTTTGATCATGGCTTTCAGGTAGTCCAATAAATTTTAAATTGTCTCTCCTGGATCTATGTTCCAGGTCAGTGGTTTTTCCCATGAGATATTTCACATTGCCTTCTAACCTTTCAATTGTTTGGATCTGCTTAACAGCATCTTGATTTCTCATAAAGTCATTAGCTTCCATTTGCTCCAGTCTACCTCTGAAGGAATGAATCTCCTCAGTGAACTTTTGAGATTCTTTTTCCTTCTGGCAAATTCGACTTTTTAAGGCATTCTTCTCCTCATTGCCCTTTTGGACCTCCTTTGCCATTTGAGTTAGTCTATTTTTAAGGCGTTGTTTTCCTCAGTCAGGCCGTTAACCCACATTTCATACTTTTCCTGCATCCTTCTCATTTCTCTTTCCAATTTTTCCTCCACTTCTCTTATTTGATTTTTAAAGTCCATCTTAAGGTCCTCTATGGCCTGCAACCCGCTCATGTTTTCCCCTGGGGCCTTTGGAGCAGGACTTCTGACCTCACAGTTCTTTTCCCGCTCTATGCCCCCAAAATAGGAGTCTAGGGTTGCATTTTTCTGTTTCCTTTGCCTTGGCATGTTGCCACTTAATTATTTGACTTTTGGGCTTGTTGCCACACTATGGCTTTGCGGACAGATAGGGGAATTTTCCTCCTGATTGTGTGGGAGGGTAACTTCCATTTCTGGCAAGCTGTAAATCCACCTACTACTTCCACCCCAGATCACAATCCAGTTTGAGGGAGGTTAAAGCAAGAGCGATTACCCCCCAAGACTGATCGCTGGATCTCCCTACAGTTTGCAGGCCAGGAGATGGAGCTGCCTCTGAAAACTACAAAATGGCATGTCTCCTTAGTGGCTTCTAGCCCCCAGGTAAGGAAGCCCACCCGTTCCCCAAATACTGGTCCCAATGTCCATAGGGCACTAACCTCTCACTTTTTCTTAGGCATGTCTATGTTGATAATTCTGGAGTCTCCACAGCTACTGATGTTCTGGGGTCTCTCCAGCTGGCTGCTGGCCCTGTCACCGTGGGGCTTAAACCTCAGTTCACGCGGACCTGGGTTCCACTCGGCTCTGCTCCCCGCCCTCTGTGAGCTGCACTGCCAGCTCCCAGAGTGCTGTGCTGTTCCTTCCTGCAGGGCTGCTGGGCTGTCCTCCGCGAGCGGTTAGCTTCTCTGTGTCGTTCTGTGGGTGCTGGGGCTCCAGAAGTTGTTCAGAGTCCCCTTTTACATAGTTTGGAGGGAATCTGGGGGCAGAGTGGCTTGGATGAGCTCTTTCTACTCAGCCATCTTGGCTCCACCCCTCATTTTTCCTCATTTTACTTAGTGAAATTATCTAGATTCAAGTATTTTTCTTTGACTAACATATACTGAAGTATTATAATTTATCCTCCACTTAGGCTTGTCTTTTCTTAAAAGGCTTTTATTGAATATGATTCTTATTTAATTTTAATTATGCCTTTATTTGTTCAAGAATTTGTATGCTCTTTCACATGGTCATTTTCTGTAAAAGTGCATCTTAAACCTTAGATATATGTATAAATATTTCTAATCCCATTCAGTAATTGCTAGAGATGTGCCATTAAAAAGTTTAAATTTTGTAAGTTCTTATGTCAATTTTTAAAATTCTTTTTTTTTTAAGCAATTGGGGTTAAGTAACTTGCTCAAGGTTACACAGCTAGTCATTATTTCTGTATGGGTGCTCATTTTCTGAGGCTGGATTTAATCTCGGGTCATCCCAACTCCGAGGCCGGTGCTCTTACTCACTGCACCACCTAGCCACCCCTTTTAGGGCAATTGGGGTTAAGTAACTTGCCCAAGGTCACACGGCTAGGTTTTTGTTTTTTGTGGGTTAAGTGTCTGAGGCCAGATCCGAATTCAGGTCCTTCTGACTCCAGGGCCGGCGCTCTACTCACTGTACCACCTAGTCGCCCCAATTTTTAAAATTCTTAACTTTTAAAAAAATTTTTGTTAGATTTTTCTAGATATGAAAAGGGCACAATAAGAACCCTGACCATTATAATTTGTTATCTATTTCTTATTGAAATTCTATTAACTTTTCCTTTAAGTAATTATATGCTCTGCCATTTGGTGAATGTATAAGTACTGATATTATATCTTGATCCAAAGTGCCTTTAAGTGTGATGCAGCCCACCTCTTTCAACTGTGTCTATTTTACTACTACCTTTTCTTTGATCATGCTTTCCACCCTTGCTTTCAAATAAAGTGCCAAAATTATAGCATCTTTCTCTATCCATCATTTTAACCCTGTGTGAATTTTTGTGTTTGATGTGTGTTTCATGTAAGCAACATATGGCTGGATTCTGCTTTCTAAGCCATCCTGCTAATCTTTACTTTAGAACAAGTTTATCTGTCTCATTTATGGTTATGATGGTTAATTTTGTTTTTCCTTTGTTATATATTCATACATTTTCCTCACTTTATATAGAGGAAGAAGATGAGTAAAGAAAAGGAATCTGATCAATACTAGTACACTAGTAATCCATAATTGGAATAGTCTGGTTTTACTCTTTTTTTTTTTTTAAACAATTGGGGTTAAGTAACTTGCTCAAGGTTACACGGCTAGTCATTATTTGTGTGTGGGTGCTCATTTTCTGAGGCCAGATTCGATCTCGGGTCATCCCAACTCTGAGGCCAGTGCTCTTACTCACTGCACCACCTAGCTGCCCCTGGTTTTACTCTTATACCTTTCCTCTCTTCACCAGCTTAGACTGTGACCATTAGATTCTTAATTTTCCTTCTCCTTTCCTTCTTTTCTCCTTCCTTCATAAATTCCTTCCTATTTTCTTATTCCCTTCCTTCCTTCCTTCCTACCTTCTTTCCTTCCTTCCTTCCTCCTTTCCCTAACCCCTTTTTCTTTTTTTATTCTGTTAAGATACATGATTTTTCCCTCTATAATTGTTTTCAATTTTTCAGTATAAATTATTATTTTTGGTAACCCCTTTTCCTTGTTTTTATATCACCATAATTAAAACTTTAACTTATAGTAGTTGTAGCGCATACTTATGTGGTCCTCACTGTGTTTACTTAGTACATGAACTCTTTCCTTTTACAAACTTAACCTACCATATTTTATTTCTTTGACATAGATACTCTGAATTTTGTTTAGGATTTTCTTGGGTGTTTTTAGTTCAAGATTTCTTTCAAGATTTAAATGATGAATCTTCCTCATATTTTTTCTGGCTTTAATTAAATCAAATAGATCTTTTTATCATTTCTGGAAATTTAGCATCCATGTAATTTATTTGGTCATAGTTTCCAGTAATGCCAGACATCTATTACTTCTAAAGTTTTAAAAATTCTGCAAGTTCTTATGTAAATTAAATTGTCTTCTCCTAATATGTTTCTGTGTTTGTGATTTTTCATAGTATGTACTTTATATTCTTTTCTAATTCCTCATTCTTTTGACTTGGTTTTTAATATTTCAACATTTCTTAGTGTATTATGTAATCATTAATTCTTTTTACTCCATTCAGCTCTTTAAGTTACTTCATAAAGGTTGTCCACCTTATGTTCTCAGTTATTTTCTTTCCTATTCAGTTTCTTTAATAGCTATAATTCCAGTTTTTAAAGATTTTGTTGAACTCCTTTTAGCCACTCATGAAGTCCTTGTGGCTAAGTCACTTTTACCTCTAAGGCTATATTTGACCTTATAATGGAATTACTCTCCTTTTGCCTCTTAGGCATCTTTTAATCAACATTATTTATTTATTTACCATTTTTGGAGTTTTCTTCTATTTGCTCATATCTCTCTCTTCACTTTCTGAATCTGGATTTTGTTTTAGGGCCAGACTTCATTCTTCTTTCACTCTTGCATTGGGATGGGCAGGCCTTGTTCTCCCCACCTCCCCCATCCTTTTTGTTATCTGGATGTTACTACCACTGCAATTGAGGTGACTGGGACTAGAACTTGTCCATGGACTCAATGTCTACCTTATCCCTCTGCAATCTGGTGGCTCAATACAAGCAATGGTCTCAAATTTCTCTTTGTTTCTCTTTGCTTGTCTACCACTTGGGAGTTGGATGTATAATTTACTGTTGTCTTGACAGACCCCAAGGAAATGTTGCAGACAGTACTGATTTCAGGGCTCCTAGAAGGCCTTCTAAAGCAAAAGTATCTGGATATTGCATTGTTGTGACTCTGAAAGGGAAATTGTCTTGAGGTCTGTTTGAAAAACCTTGTGGCCTTCACAGTCTTGTCTTGTCTACCTGCATTGTGACCTATGAGGGGCAGATTCTTTCTCTTCTTGCTACTCAAACAGGGCAAGGCTCCAGATTCAGGATTCAGGTAGGAGAATTCCTGTTAACTTCCCTTTTCCTAGCATTTCCCAATCTGAGATCCTAAAGGATTATGGCCATATTCTTATGCAGTCCTGTGTTCAATGGAGAATCTTAGTGGGATTTCTTTCATCATCTTTATGATTCTTCTATCTGTTGCCATTTTATATAACTAATGGAAGTTATTTTAAGAAGTATAATGAATTAATAGGGAATGATTTAGACAATATCAATTTGTTACTTTAAGATATGGTTTAAGTCTCCATTTTCTAATCACTATTCCATGCAAAAATATATTTATGCATTTGTCATAGAATTTTAAGAGGATAATTTTCTTTTTCTTGCTGATCCATGCCAAGAGAAGGAATTTCCTTAAGATATCTAAGCTACCCATTCAGAGAACCCAGGCAATGTTTAAAAAAAAAAAAACAACTTTCGATTACTGGGACATAACATTATCCCCCTAATGGTAATAGCTTTAAGAAACCAGCTTTCCTAACAATAGAAGGAGAAAAATATTCATAGCTAAGATGCTTAGTCTTCAAGTCTCAAGTGCCAAGGCTCTTTTAAATGGTGAGTTTGAAATAGTAACACTGAAATTTCTTTTGCTAGATAAGCCAGTAAAGCTTCAGTGGTAAAACACAGGCCAAATCTACAAAATACCAGCCAACTCTCAGCCTTGTATGCAGAGTACCACAGTAAGCCCTTGAGTGCAAAACCAAATAAATTAAATTCAATTAAGCAATTATTTACTAAATATATATTCTATACAAGGTTAGTAAGATCATTACCCTTAAAGAATATAAAGCCTAATTACCTGAAAAAATCCTCTCCTTTCAGTCATGTTTCCCTAAGTTGCATTATGTATGTATGTATGAGTGTACATGTATATATGCATACATGTATATGACACAAACTATATGCATGTGTACTATATATAACACGGATAGATAGAAAGATAGATAGATAGATAGATAGATAGATAGATAGATAGATAGATTAAATGGATGAGACATAAATAAATGACTAAGAGTGCTGGGGGATAACCCAAAAATTAGAAATTCATTTCTGGAGATGAAATGTACCAATCAACTTTCATTGAGATTTCTAGGGATTCTTCAATATTGAGGGAAACAAAAGTGAAAATGTATAGCCAATTACTTACCTGAACTATAAAACCTAGATAGATAGGTCTTCTGTCCTTATTCATGTGTGTGTGTGTGTGTGTGTGTGTGTGTGTGTGTGTGTGTGTGTATGTGTAGATGGGGAGAGGGTGGAAGAAGATGTAGGTCAATGCATTTTTGAATTTTTATTTTTAAAATTTCAATTACCTTCATTTATTTTCCCTCATTTTAGTCTTCTCCCTCCCCAACATGGGGCTTGCCCCTCTTCCACCCAACTCTCAGCATATAACTTTAAATAACTCTGTACCATTTACTGCCTGAAACAAGTAAAAGACTGTTTGCTCCATTTTGTAATCCATTGAATCATCAATTTCTTTGCCATCAAAACCAGTAAAGAGACCCTTTGTCATCTCATAGTGTAATCTTTTCAGTGATATGAAGTTTGAAGTTGGCTTTCTAAAGCTTCCACAAGGAAGCTTGTTTTTTCTCTCTTTTATTGGATTCTTTTCTGAATTTTTTACTTAAACTTCTGGGAAGAGACATTCAAATTAGAGGATCCTGCACACCATTGTGGTTTCAGCTCATCTTATAAAAACATGTGGTGATCCAGGGGGCGGCTAGGTGGCATAGTGAGTAGAATGTCAGCCCTGGAGTCAAAAGGACCTGAGTTCAGATCCAGCCTCAGACTCTTAACACACACAAACAAGAAACCTAGCTGTGTGACCTTGGGCAAGTTACTTAACCCCAATAGCCCTCCAAAAAGCAAAAAACAAAAATAAAAACAAACATGTAGTGGTCCAGGGGCCAGGTTATTGGGGATATCAGTAGATGTTTTCAAGAGCCACGGTGGCTAAAAAATTTGTCATCCTGCAGCCAACCTAGTAATGAGATTTTCAAATGGGAGAAATAGATTCCATAACGAGTCCATGCCCCAAATCTTGCCAGGTCAATAAAATACACTATGGCTTCATTTCCTCTGGCACTAGGACCCAGGGTAATCTCTACACTTTAATAATACCGTCATCACAAGACCTTAGTGGAGTTTTAGGTGCTTTTTTTAGTAAGTATGTTTATTTGATATATCTGTAATTTCTTCAAAGTCTTTACTCCCTCCAACAATGTATCTTGCAACCTCTTTGTACCATGTTATCTTGTGTGACTCTTGGTTATCTTTTCCTATATTTCTAGAAGGTGGGGGCCATTAACAGATTCTCTTATCACTATAGGAGTACCAGTTGAACATGTGTATTTTCCACCAGATTATGTGTGACTCTTATTATATGAAAGAATCATCTTTCTTTGGTCATACATCTTCCTGGTGATCCCCTTTGTGACATTTATTCCATGTAGTTTTTCTTTGTTTTGTTTCAAAATACGAATGATGACCAAGAATTTCTCAATTACCATTCTGGAACCCAAATTCTTAATCCTTAATTCATTGAAGAATATGACATCCTGATATGTTCAACCTTGAAACTTCCACCTTCTCTTTCCCACCTCACACTATAACCCTAATGGGGGAGAGAAAGGGTTCTTTAAGATTCAGTTTTTTCATTATTTAAACTAGAAAGAGAAAGCTGTAGATTCTGGGAAAAATCCTCTGCCCCTTCTGCCTACCTACACAGTTTGGACATCTGGTTTCCTATACCTCACCTAGCACCAGAAGAATAATGCTCAGCTTTTTCTTTCTGGGAGAAGCTTGGGGTCCTTAAAAGTAACAGACAACTTAGGAGACAATTTACTGGACAATCTCTTTCTATTAAAATCTGGGATCAGTTAACTGTTCACCTGTAGCCTGATATACATACATACCTACCTACATGCATACATACATACATATTTATATATACACATATATACATAAAGAGAAATGTATATAATAGATACACACATCTATAGATGTAGATACTCATGTACCTACACATACATGGATATATTATTTGGATCTGTATGAATATATGTGTGTATACATCTGGGTTTGTATGTATATGGTGTGTAGGTTTAGGTATAGGCGTAAGTATAGGTATATACATAGACATATACTGATAGATCAAGTCCAAATCTATCCCATGCAACTATTATAAATTATTATCTGGGTTGTATGCATTTTTTATCCATTTGATTTTTCCTGCATCTGCTCAGGTACATTGAACTTTTGAGTAATTATAGATCTTTGCAATATTCTAGGGCTTTATCTAGTCAGCACAATATCATCCACAAGTAAGAGCATCCTGAGAATCTCATTATCTATGAGTAACTCAATTCAGATTCTGCCTTGCACATTCACTAGATAGTAGGAAACTTCTTGATGAATAAAAATCTCCCTGTCCTTTGTCTTCTATGATAGTAAAAATCAGAATGTCATTGAGTAAAGGTATGTTTGAGTAGATATTTCAATGAATTTTGGGTAATTTCAAAAGATGAATCAACACAAGTGCCACCTCCCACATAAAACATTCACAGATCACCCAGTACACAAAACCTTCTTTTCTCAGATCTCATGAGATATTTTATTTTGTATCTCTCTCATGAACTAATCACATAGAATTATTTACTAACTTCATTATTAAAGTGATATATTTTGTATTACATTCTTGTAAATATTTTCCTAATGGTCCAGTATTCTAGTAGTTAATCAATCTAGTAAAGGCAATGACTGTTTTCTGAACTTCCTGTAGATACGCAGTTATCCTCATCTGATAACCAGAATTGTGCTTCAGATTGACCACCACTTAGGAAGCTGAAAAGTGAAGGAACAGCAAAAATCATAGAAGGAATATTATCTTTCTATTATCAGAAACAGGAACTGAAGAACTCCAGGTCAGAGATGAAATATCTGGAGTTTGATAGAGGTATGCATTCTGATCTTTCAGTCCATTGTCAGTGCACCATCAACAATAATCTGAATGTCAAGAAGTAATCAGAGGTACCTGACTGTCAAAGGATACTGAACTAAAACATGCCATTCATGGAACCTGTCTTCACCAGAAATCTTTCCCCATTCCATACCTCATGCTGTAAGAAAGAACATAGATTTGGATCAAGAATACTTGAGTTTTTAATCTAAAAATTGTTTGATAAATCTAACAATAAGCATCAATTTATTGCCTAATCAGAATTAGGCACTATGATAGCAACTAGGAATATGAATTTTTAATTTCAATTTTATTAATCTCTCCCTTGGTTTTTAATATTTCTAATTTAGTACTAAATTGGGGATTTTCAATTTGTTCTTTTTCTAACTTTTTCAATTGCATGTCCAATTCATTGACCTCCCTTCTCTCTGCTTTAATCAAGTATGCACTCAGGGATATAAAACTTCCCCTGAGAACTGCCTTTAGTGCATCCCACAAATTTTGGTATGTTGTCTCATGATTATCATTCTCTTGAATGAAATTATTGATTGTTTCTGTAATTTCTTGTTTGACCCACCAATTTTTTAGGATTAAATTGTTTAATTTCCAATTAGTTTTTAGTCTATCTTTCCATGGCCCTTTATTGCATATAATTTTTATTGCATCATGATCTGAGAATGATGCACTTAAGATTTCTGCCTTTCTGCACTGGATTGTGAGGTTTTTATGCCCTAGAACATGGTTTATTTTTGAGTATGTACCATGTACTGCTGAAAAGAAAGTAAATTCCTTTTTATCCCCATTCAGTTTTCTCCAGAGATCCATCATATCTAGTCTCTCTAAGATTCTATTCAACTCCTTAATCTCTTTCTTGTTTATTTTGAGGTTAGATTTATCGAGTTCAGAGAGGGGGAGATTAAGGTCCCCCACTAGTATAGTTTTGCTATCTATTTCTTCCTCTAATTCCTTTAATTTCTCCTCTAGGAATGTGGATGCTATACCACTTGCTGCATATATATTAAGTGGTGATATTGCTTCATTCTCAATGGTGCCTTTTAGTAGGATATAGTTTCCTTCCTTATCTCTTTTAATTAGATCTATTTTTGCTTTTGCTTTATCTGAGATAAGTATTGCTACCCCTGCTTTTTTTACTTTAGCTGAGGCATAATAGATTTTACTCCAACCTTTTACCTTTACCCTGTGGGTATCCCTTTGTTTCAAATGTGTTTCTTGTAGACAGCATATTGTAGGATTATGGTTTTTAATCCATTCTGCTATCCACCTCTGTTTTATGGGAGAGTTCATCCCATTCACATTCACAGTAATAATGACTATCTGTCTCTTCCTCTCCATCCTATTCCCTCCCCTGTTTATGTTTTTGTTTCTTCCTTCTCCCTTCCCCTCCTTGAAGTTTTCCCTTTTGACCTCCCCTCCCTCAGTGTTCCCACCCAGTGACCCCCCCTTCTTAACCTACCCTCTCCCCTTATTACTATTTCCCTCCCTTATAATCCCTCCCTTTAGTCTCCTCCTTTTCACCCCCCCTTACCCTCCCACTATCTATAGGACACAATAAATTTTTATACTTATCAGAGTAAATTACTCCCCATTTGATTCCAAACCAATGAGAGTAAATTTCAAACAGTGCTCCTCTCCCTCCCTCCTTTTCCTCTGTTTAATGAATTTATGTGTCTATTCACGTTAGAATCTTAAACTTCACTGATTAATTTGATCCTTCTTTGAACCAGAACCAGTGAGAATAGTGTTTAAATGATGTTCCTCTCCCTCTTTCTTTCCCTTCTTCTATAGTGTGTTTTGATGCCTCTTCAGATGGCATATTTTACCTTTTCCTAGCTCATCCTTTCCTTTTTCCCATTACAGTACCTTTCATCCCCTTAATAGTCTTTTTTTTTTAGACTCCATGTTAGTGCATTCATACCCACACCCTCTAAGTATAACCCTTTTGCAAGTCCTGATAATCATAAAGATTTCGAATATTGACAGTTATCAGCTCCACATATAGGGATGTGAACATTTTGCTCTTGTTGCATCCCAAGTAATGAGCATGTGTTTGTGGGTGTGGGTGTGTGCACTTCTGCATGTGTGAGTCTATGTTACTCTTGTTTACCTTTTTATGTCCTTCTGGAGTCTTGTAATTGGAGATCAAATTTTCCATTGAGCTCTGGCTTTTTCATCAGGAAAGTCTGGAAGTCCCTTACTTCATTAAACATCCATCTCCTTGCCTGAAAGATTATGCTCAGTTTTGCCAGGTAGTTAATCCTTGGTTGTAGTCCTAGCTCTCTTGCCCTACGAAATATCAAATTCCAGTCCCTCCCCTCTTTTAATGTAGAAGCTGCTAGGTCCTGTGTGATCCTAACTGTAGTTCCTTGATATTTGAATTGTTTCTTTTTGGCTGCTTGTAGAATTTTTCTTTAATCTTGTAATTTTGGAATTTGGCTACTATATTTCTTGGAGTTTTCAGTTTGGGATCTCTTTCAGGGGGAGTCCGGTGAATTCTATCGATAGCTATTTTATCTTCTGATTCCAGGACCTCAGGACAGTTTTCTTTGACAATCTCTTGGAGGATGTTGTCTAGACTGCTTTTTTCATCATGACTTTCTGGTAGACCAATAATTCTTAAGTTGTCTCTCCTGGATCTGTTCTCTAGGTCAGTTATTTTTCCAGTGAGATATTTTACATTTTCTTCCAATTTTTCAATCATTTTGTTTTTTTTGATTGACTCCTGCTGCATCATAGAGTTCTGAGTTTCAGTTTGATTGTATCCAATTTTTAGTGAATTATGGTCTTCAGTTAGTTTTTGAAGTTCCTTTCTTAGGGAGGTATTTTCTTTTTCCAAGTTGGTCACTGCCTCCCTGATTTGGTCTTTAAAATTTTTCTTAAGCTCCTCCAGGAATGCTATTTGGGCTTGAGACCAGATCATGTTTCCTTCTGTGGTCTCTGGTGTGGGCAGAGAGTCTCTATTTTCCTGTGTGTTTTGTTGTTCTTGCCCTGCATAGTATGCTCGAATAGACTTTCTTGCCTTCCCCTTCTCCTTTTCAGGTTCCTTCCTTCCCATTGTGACTTCCTGTTTCTTAGTTTCTCAGGCTATGAGTTTGGGGCCTGATCCTTGACTTTGAATACCTCTGGGTGGCTAGTTTATGGCTAAGTCAGGGAAGTCAGTGAGGAATGTAGATGTGTAGGTGGGGATGAGTCTAACCACTTCAGATTTCTGCCTCTATACCCTTGGGCTATAAGTAGGCTTTTGTTGGTGAGGTGAGGTGGGGCTTGTTGGGTCCCCTCCCTCTCTTCTCTTCAGATTCCTGGGTGTCTCAGTTACACCCATTCTTGGAGATTCTCAAGCCTGAGGCTATTTCCATTAACTTGGGATTTCAATCTGGGTGGGAGATTTATCTTTGGGTTTTCTGCTTCATGAAGGAGGGATGGGAGGATCAGAGCAGCTAGAAATTACTTTGCCATTCTAGCCCCTGTATTATACAGGCAGGCAGTTTCTAAACTTCCAGGCTGGGGGCCGAATGCAGCTAGAGAAGCTGCTCTTTCCACTGAGGGCCCAACTCTCCTACCTGGCTCCAATGATCCATTCCCTCTGCGAGATGACTGCGATTCATCCTTGGTAAGTCTGCAGGCTGGGGCTTTTTCTCTCTCTGGTGTAGTCTACTTGTCTGCTCTTAGGTCTGAGCTGTGCAGCCCCCACTCGCTCTGCGCTCGACCAGTCCGGACACACTGGGCAACCTCCTGGGCTGGATTCTGCCACACTCTGTCTTCCAGTGGGCTCTGTCACTCAGGAATCCGCTCAGATTCACTCTTTGAGACAGTGATGGAGGAGCTCAGGGAGGTTACTGCTTCCTTTCCCAGGAATTTGAATTTTTACAGGGAAGTCATTTCAGTCCTCAGGGATCTTGTATTCTACTAGGGTATACAGCATGTATTTGGGGAATGATGGTTGGATAAGGATTTTGCTCTTAGCAGTCAAAAGGGCCTTAGGTGCAATTCAGTAGATTATCACACCCTGAAGTTCAGGGTAATTCCGATGAAAAGTTTTAGATCCAGGTGAAGGCTCAGAGTCCTTCCAGGCTCAAACATAAATTATTTGAATGATAACAATGGAAAGCAACTTCATTATTTATAGGAGCAATAAAGTGAAAGTATGTTCTAATCTAAATGATTTAATAAGGATGAAGGAAGGTGAAGCTGGGGAGTGGGAATGAGGAGCAGGAAAATAGGAGATAATTCATATGATTTCATTGCAATAAGAGCCTGAAAAGGGATAATCGCCAGTCTCTGAGTTTGTTAACCTTGGCATAGTTTGCATCCTGAGGAATTTGTGTCCAAACCAATTAAACCAGCTTTGACTGGTCAACACAACCTTTCTAGAAGTGGTAATATTGATTCCTTTTGCCCTGAGCAAGAGATGAAAAGCAGGACCAGGGACAGGGGGGATGGAGGAAGGCTATGAATTAGTGGCAAGGCAAATGGCAGAACATCCAAGAGACCCTGGTTTTCTTCTGGATGGTCAGACAGGATGTAATATAAGCCAGGTGTCAGGTCTGGTTAGAAATAAAGGGATCAGGTGAGGAACAGCTTACTTTCCAATTCTAGCAGTTCTTCTCAGGACAACTACTAAACTAAGGGGATTGTCTAATGGGACAGGAATTTAATCTTAATCATTATTAGTTGAGAACCATGTTGTATTTCATAAATTGATTGTACAATTGCAGAAGAAGCAGGTAGGGGATAGAGACATGTTAAAAGTGGTGATCTGTGTTTCTCCCAAAATTTCATAGTGACCTAAATATTATTTTGAAGGGTGGCCTGAATATAAGAAAATCTGTAAGCATGTAGTCATTTAGTAGATATCCTATTATGTTCTATCTATTCATTTGTTCATTTAATGGGGAAAGGTAAAATGTTGTCTGTATTTGTTCTTTTGAAATAATTTCTAGATTTCTATCAATTAATGCAGAGTGTAACAAATAAATAGAGCCAGAAGAAAAATATATAGGATAACATTAATATCATAAAAAATGAGCAATTTAGAGAATTTTTATAAATAAACTGATGAAGAATGAAGTGAGCAGAAACAGAACTATTTATAACAACAACACTATTAAAAATAACTGAAAGCTATAAAAACTTTGATCAATAAAAGGATCTTTTATGATTCTGGGGGACTGATGAAACATGCTATCCATGACAAAGAAATGGTGGATTTAGGGTATAGAATGGTACATAGATATAGACATTTGGATATAGATATCACATTCTACATGGATATAGATCTATAGATACATAGATATATTGTATCTATCTATCTATCTATCATCTTGATATAGCCACCAAGAGATTTTTATTTTTTCCTGTGGCAATGCGTATTTTTAGCAGGCATTTGTTTTTCTTTTTCCCCCCAATGGGGTAAAGGGTAGAAGAGAAAGAAAATAGATTCCTGTTAATTAAAAAAGAGAGAAAGAGGGTGAGAGCTACAGAAGTGAAATGTTACACGTATTTTAGATGAGGTAACTGTATTAATTTTTCTTAACTTTTACTTTGTTGCAAGAAATCTCTCACAAAGTGGTAGTAATTTGTAATGTAAAACAAAATACATCAATAAACTATTTTTAAAAACGTGTATGCCATATATCTGTTCACTTGAGAGGTTAACTACATTATAGTAATAAAGATAATGATAGGGGTGGCTAGGTGTCAGAGTGAATAGAGCATTGGTCCTAGAGTCAGGAGGATCCAATTTCAAATCTGGCCTCAGACACTTAATACTAGCCATGTGACCTTGGGCAAGTCACTTAACCCTAATTGCCCTTCCTTACCCCCTCCAAAAAGCAATATATATATATATATATATATATATATATATATGTAATGATAAAAATTAGCATTTTATGTAACACTTTGCCACAGAAATATCTTGTTTTTTAATTTTCACAACAACTCTGGAAGGTAGGTGTTATTACTATCCTCATTTTCCAGATAAGGAAACTGAGGTAGATAGAGGTTAAGTACATTGCCCAAAATAAAATTGCTAAGACAGGATTTGCAGAAAAATCTTGATGAAATATATAAGGAAAAGGTAGTGTCTTCTCTTAGGCGGCTCTCAAGGCTATTCAGATTGGAAGATCCTCATTAGCCATGCTGTTTAGACTAAAAAGCTGACTGTGGACAAAAAATAATTAAATAAATGAACAAGAGATAAATTAATGAATGAATTGATAAGTAAATAGATAAATAAACAAATAAATAAAAGATGGAGTTCAAGGTTGAAGTTCACAGTCTGAGGATGATGGAAGAGAGTTTCCCTCAAACTCTTCCTAATATGATGGAGTATATAACCACCAAAGTGAACATGGAACTTCACAAATCTGAGTCCTTTATAGCTGGTTAATAAGAAGAAGCAAATAGTTACTAATACAATCTGTTGGTTAAATTTATATCTCTTCTATCATACTACAGAATAACCATGTAATAAATGCTTGCTGAACTGAATTGAATTAAATCTTACTAGTCAGTGAAAAATGACAGAAAAGTATAAAGTATAATCCTTGTCCTCAATGAACCTAATATCTGGGATTAAATAAGATTAGTATTCATAAAACTATAGAACTACAAGTACATATATAGTTATACATATATGTTAATATGCATATAAACCCCATGCATCTATTAAGCATCTATCATGTGCCAGGCACTACAGTAGGTACTTAAAACACAAAGATAAATAAGTTAAACAATTACTAGTATTCAATTTAATTTATATGTATATGTGTCTATATGTGTGTTGTAAAAATGTGAATTTACATGAATATATGTATGGGCACATATATATTTTGCTGCATTTTGAATGTATATATATATATATATTGCATGTATATGAAGATATATGTATATTCTTTGTTATTCTGGCTTTCTCATTCGTACAGATAAATTGAATTTTGCAATTGGCTCATCAAGTTCTGTTACTCTGTGAGTATTTTAATCAATATTGCATTAAATTTATAAATTAACTCAAAGAAGATTATCACTACTATTTTCAGTCTTCATAAGCAGTATTACACTTATTTTTAAGATCACAAAGAATCATGCTTAGCCATGAGGTATTTCTCTAAATTGAATAGCAGTCAAGGTTCTGACACTTTCCTAATGAGGTCTTGTGCATGGCCCTAAGTCTTATAAAGTATATTCAGGAGAGAATGTGTTGAGTTTAGCACCTCAGTTTCCTGAGGGTTTGTTCCATTTAAAGTCACAGTGTCCTAAAAGCAGATTCTATGAGGTGTACCCCATGACTTGCTCTTATTCACACTGGCAAAGCTGGACAGATTTTGGAAAATTCTCAGAGAAGAATGAAAAATGTAACTAGGTTGTCCCTAACAGATCCATATCTCTACTGGACTTTGAATATTCCTATATTATAGTATTTTGGATTTTGAATTCTTTATTCTCTTCACCAAATGTGTCATTTTTAAGCCCCCACTAACATCTTCCAACAAAAACATATCACAGGAGTCTGTTTATGGACCATATTTTCTCCTGGTTTCTAACGAACTAGAAAGGCTTTTATTATGGATATGGTGAAAGACTCTCAACAAAGGACCATCCTAATTAGTCTCATAAAGTTCAATAGAAGAGGCTTGAACACCGGGGAGTGAGTTTTGTTGTCGCTGTTTTATTTGTTGTTTTCCAGCCACACAAGTTCCCAAAAACCTGTTACTGTAAGATAAGATGGGGGTACAATTCACTTCAAGTGTCTACACTGAAGAAGTTAAGCATTCTCACAGTAATGAAATAATAGCAGATTGAAAGGGAAATCAGTGTTGTTTGGGGTTAGTCACTCACATAGTTCATTGAATGCTGGTATGATTGAAGGCTACTAAAAGGCCAGTTGAGAAAGAAGAGCAGAAAGGAAGCATTCGATGCATTCACCTATCGTGAACTCTCTTCTTCCTCCTAATTTTTACCCTCTTATTCCACTCCACATTCATCTGTTTTTTCCTGTCATGGCATAGTGATGAACAGCATCTTATCTGCTTGGAAACTCTTGTCCTAGTTGTGGACAAAATCCTTATCCACTTAGCAAAGCCTAGATAAATTGGATGATTCTCAACATGAGTGTGTCATGACAACTAGGAAAACAAATGTTATTCTACACTACATGAAAGGAGATATAGTGTCAAAACAAAGGACAAATTCTGCTATAACTAATAAGATTACATCTGAAAAATTTCATTAAGTTTTTGGCATCATATTTTAGGAAGATATATCATTAAGCCTATATCTGTCCCTAGGTTCAAAAATTGCCATTAGATAAAAGACAGAATAGGCTTTTTGAGTATTGTTTGAAGGATGTGAAACAATTAGCCTGGAGAAGATAACATTTATAAGTGACAGGACTGCAATCTACAAATATTTGACAGGCCATCCTGAGGAAGACAGGCTGGAAAAGTTCTATAGAACTAAGAGCAATAGGTGGGCATTGCAAGATGGTAGACTTAGGTTTGAGATTAGAGAAACAGACCCAAATGGTTGGCATTATCACAAACTGGAGTGGGTTGCTTGAGAAATACTTGCCTCCCTTGTTACTGGAGGCTTTCCATTTAATATATATCTATATCTATATCTCTATCTATCTATCTATCTATATATGTATATATATATATATATTCATTTGATTCATTATGTCCTAAATGCATGTATATTTTTTACATTCCCTTTAAAAATTTTAGAGTTCCAAATTCTTTCTTTTCTTTCAACCCCTCCCCAATCCATTGAGAAGGCAAGCAATAGTATATTGATTATTCATATGAAGTCATGCAAAGCATGTTTTATTGGAGGCTTTTCAAGAAGGACTTGAATATCCCTTGTCAAAAATATTGAAAGCAGTATTTTGGTCAGCTAAGATTAGAAATTTTAACTTTGACAATCTGTGATGCTGTGACTAGATCTTTAGGGTGATCCGCAGATTTTTTGCCATTTAAAAAGCAATATGTGCTGTAATTATTTCCTTATCTTCTTTAGTCCCTAGCATGGTGTAGGCACTTAAGAAATTGTCAGTATCAAAATGAATTATACTTACTCAAATTCCATGTCTATGGTAGCTTTATCTTTTCAGTCCTTCTACATCTGATGGAATTCCTCCATTTCTTCCAGAATCTTTACCTTATATTTTTTCTTCTCTATGGGTTTGGACCTCCTAGCTTGTTTCTTCTTTCTTCCCTAGTTTGTGCTATACTTCTGCACTCTAGTAGCCTTATCCCTTGCATTTAGTCTCTGATCATGGCTTCCTGGATGAGCAAGATGCTCCCCTATCTGATCCTATATAATTCCTCTCAAAGTTTTAATCCTTTGTCCATTCAGTCATTTCTATTCTCTGTTTTGTAGTTCTGGGTGGATCTGGGTCCTTGGATGCCTTAACTTTTCAACCAAGCTATTTATCTCCATCTTATTTATTTACTAGATTCCTACACTGATGATTCCTCAGAATTAGAACAAATCTCAGGGCCCCCCTTCTTTCATTTCACAGATGTAGAAGTTGAGGAACAGAACCAATTTGCATGCAATTACTAAATTTCTACCATGGAGAACTGGATACTATATTATACCTGCCATCAAGAAGAATCAAATTCAGCCTCATATATACTTAAAAGCTGTATGACCTTAGGCAAATTACTTAACCTTTCTCAGCTTCAATTTCTTCTTCTGTCAAATGGGGATATTAATAGCTCCTACTGCCTCTTTCCCTACCCTGGGGTTGCTGTGAAGACAAAATGAGATAATTTTCATAAAGTACTTTGCAAATCTTAAAGTGCTATATATAAATGCTGGCTATTATTATTACTATATGCCTAGCACTAGAGATAAAAAAGGAAAACTGAAACAATCTCTGGTTATTAGACCTCATACTATAGCTGGGAGCTAGTATATACGTTGATAGTAATATACAAAATAGAAATATAGAAAGATGGAGGTAGGGGAAGTACTAGAAGCTGGGTGGATGGCATCAGGAAAGGCTTAATAAAGAAAGTAACACTTGAAATAAGCGAAGGTAAACTAAGAAAACTAGGAATTCTATGAAATGGAAGTAAAGAGTGGATTTTATGTTTGGGGGAACAACCATTGCAAAGACATGGAAGCAGGAGATTGAATTGTGAGAAAACTAGTTTGGTCAGTCCCTAATGTGAGAGAAGGATATTAATGTGAAATAAAGATAGAAAGGGTAGCCTGGGGCTATGTTGTGAAAGACTTTATATTGCTGAGTGAGTTGATATTTGATCATAGAGGTAATAGACAACCACAGACATTTATTGATTAAGCGAATAACATGGCCAGAAGTATATTTTAGGAAAATTGCTTTAGCAGATACTTGGAGAATAGATTGCAGTGGAGAAATATTTGAGGGAGGGAAACTAATTTTGGAGCTATTTCAATAGTTCAAGTAAGAGATGATAAGGGCCTGAAGTGAGTGGAGAGGTCTGTGAATGGAAGGAGATAGATCTGAGCTATGCCAAAGTAGGAATGACAGTATTTGCCAACTGATTGGATATATGGACTGAATGACAATGAAGAGTTAAGAGTGACCCTGAGTTGGCAAATAAAAATGAATAGTGGTGCCCTGAACAGAAATAAGGAAGTTTGAAAGAGGGTTGGATTGAGGGAGGGGGGAGCTCTGTTTTAGACATTTTGAGTTAAAGATACTTAGAGGACATCCAATTTGACATGTTTAATAGGCATTTGACAAAACAGGGTCATCACAGTCCAGTGGCGTGACAGAATCAAGATGACTGGTGACGGCTCAAGCCGTCACCTCTGAAACTGAGATGCACCAAAGTATGGATCAGTTCTCTGCTGCTTGTGCTAATTTTGGACTAACAATTAAAAGCAAGAAAACACAGGTGCTCCATCAGCCACCACCACACCATGCATACATGGAACCATTGGTAATGTACTTTCCAGGGATGTACACATTGATAATGAGGTTGAGTAACACATTGCCAGGCCTAATTCAGTGTTTGGGATCCTTTGAAGGAAAGTATGGGATACAAGAGGTATTTGACGGACTACTAAATTGAAGTTCTACAGAACTGTTGTGCTGACCTCATTGTTTAATGTCTGCGAAACCTGGACAGTCTACCAGCACCATGCCAAGAAACTGAATTGATTCTATTTGAATTGTCTTAGGAGGATTCTGAAGATCATCTGACAGGATAAGGTAGCAGGCACTGAGAAGCTTACTGGAACTCCAGATTTGCAAAGCAAAATTGAAATAGCTCAAAGGAAATGCAGGATGTGCAAATTTAGAGTATCCACTCCAAATGTTCACAGGGACTATTTGTGCTCGACCTGTTGGAGAGCATTCCAAGCTTGTATTGGTCTGATCAGCCACAGTTGGATCCATATAAATTTGACTTTACCATAGTTATGTCATTTTGGTCCTCTTTGAGAACAAAGGACAACAAACAACCAACCAAACAACTAATCAGCCAAACAATAATACAGGATTAGAGGTCAGGAGAAAGAATAGAGTTGAATATATAACTCTAGCATAATTAGCGTAGGAATGGTAAGTATACCCATGAAGTTGATAAAATCACCAAGAAAGAGAGTGTAGAAACAAAAGATTCAAGTGACTTGCCCAAGGTCACACAGTGAGTCCATGACAGAACAGATATACCTTCAATGTCTGGGTCTGCTCACTCTAGGCTTCGGTGATGTTCAGATTCTTCACCAAGTTTCAATTGTCATCATTGTGCATACAAGCATTTACTGTATCTTAGTGTAGTATGTGCATGTGTGTGTGTGTGTGTGTGTGTGTGTGTGTGTGTGTTTCTGGGTCTTTGAGTGTATATCAGTTCCTGGATTTTGTAGGTTTCCTTAATTAGATTAGAGGAGTCATGTGGAAGGCTTGATCTTCTATTGCTTTATTTTGTTGATACCCTTCACAAGAGAAGTCTTATGATCTTGGTCTGAAACTTAATTATTTCCCTACTGAAACTTATCTGCATCACAACATTTTCCTTTTCTGATTAGCAAGATTCCCTCAATTTCTGCACCCAGCTGCTCAAGAGATTTTCTTTCAGTGCAAATTTGACCAAGCCACTCACCTACTTTATAAACTTCAGTGGCTTCTAATTGTCTCTAAGGTCTCTCTGATATATGATGACGTTCATTACTTCCCTTCACATATTTTTTCCAGTACAAATTTACCTTAAATCCCTCCCGGACTACAGTGTTTACAAATAGCCTATTAATGTGGACCAGAGTTGTGCAAGATAAACAGACATAAATGGGCTATAATTTGAGATCATGGATTCATTTGAGTATTTGGTCCAAAATAACAATAACAGCAATAGCAACACACACACACACAGACACACACACAGAAACACAGACACAGACACAGACACAGACACACAGACACACACACACACTCCAATGGATCCCAATGTTTTTGAAAAAAAAGGATGACTTTTTTGGCTTAAAAACTTTTTCTTCCCAAATATATTTAGTTTAACTTTTGCAGGTCAGGTTGTTTATAATCTGCTGCCTGTAATAGGTCATAAGATCATAAATTAAAACTGGAAATAGTCTTAAAAATCAGAAGGCCAAGTCTTTTGGGTTTTTTGTTTGTTTGTTTGTTTTGCTTTTTGGAGGGAGGAAGGCAGGGCAATTGGGGTTAAATGATTTGCCCAGGGTCTCATGGCTAGTAAGTGTTAAGTATCTGAGGCCGAATTTGAACTCAGGTCCTCCTGATTCCAGGGCCAATACTCTATTCACTGCACAGCCTTTTGTTTTATAGCTAAATTAATGGAGACTCAGAAACCTTAAGTCACTTGCCCAAGGCAGACAGTAAAGAACAGAACTATTCATGAAGACCATAGAACACAATCATTAGATTATCAGAAGTTTGAAGTCGAGGGCTATCTTGAGCCTCTTTTTCTATCTCCAGTGCTTAGTATAGAGTCTGGCAACTAGTAGGCACTCAATAAATGTTTATTTACTGATGACTGCTCATTGAATATCTTCTTCATCTAATTTGAGTGAGTCTTGTCTTGGGAGTATAGATAGTTCTTTTCTAGGAGGAGAGTAGGCATATATACCTGGGTAGTCAGATTTCAAAATTTCTGAGAAAGAACTTGCTCTTTATCCCCTTTCATTTCTTCTCTCACATCAAAGCAACATGGGACTTTAGATTTGGAAGGGATTTCAGAGGTCTTCTCGTCCAATTTACACATAAAAAAGACCTCCTGTGTAACACAGCTTCCAACTAATCATGCCATTTTACATAAAGCTTCCTGGAAGAGGAGCCCTACTAGTTCCTGAAAAAAATTCACTCAACTTTGGAATAATTCTAATTGCTTTTCACTTTTGCAGCAAAACAATAAACTCAACGTTCACCTTAAAGGAAAAAAAAAAGTTGGGAACATGGAGAGCAATCTGGAATTATGCCCAAAGGGCTATAAATAATTTCATACCCTTTGACCCAGCAATACCACTTCTAGGGTTATATCCCAAAGAGATCACAGAAGAGGGAGGAAGACCCATATGTACAAAACTATTTATAGCAGCTCTTTTTGTGGTTGCAAAGAATTGGAAATTAAAGGGGTGCCCATCAATTGGGGAATGGCTAAACAAGTTGTGGTATATGCATGTAATGGAATATTATTGTGCTATAAGAAATGAGGAGGGAGTTTTCATATTTACCTGGAGAGGCTTATACAAACTGATGCTGAGTGAGAAGAGTAGAACCATGAGAAATTTGTATACAATCACAGACACAACATATGTGTGTGACCAACTATGACAGACTGGACTCTTTTCAGCAATGCAGTGATATAAGACAATCCCAAAAGACTCATGAAGGAGAGAGATACGACATCCAGAAAAATAACTAGAAAGAACTGAGCTTGAATCCTGATGGAGGCAAACCAATTGATCTTTTTCTTTTCATTGTTTGGTTTTATTTCTTCTTTACCATTTTTCATCCCACCTAGTATAATACTCCTTTGTCACTTGACTAATGTCTAATACAAAAGTATTTGCAGATCCAATAGTGGACCATATGCTGTCGTGGGTGGTGGGGAGGGGGAGAGAAAGGAAATTTGAAAATCAAACTCTGGAATTGAATCTTGTTAACTAAAAATAAACAAATAAATTTAAAAAAATAGAGTTGGGAAAATATGGAGATTAAGCCACACATGAAAGAAGTCTGTGCTATAACATACCTGACAAGTAATTCTCTAGCCTCTGCTGGAAGAACCCCAATGAGGAAGGTGATCATCAAACTTAAATTAATTTCTTTGCAAATTCTACCTACTGGGTCTTGCTCTGCCTAAGGAAACCAAACAACAAATTGAAACGTTGTCCTTGATAGCCCTTTCAATATTTGAAGACTGCTACTATGTCCCTTCTGAGTCTTCTCTTTTCCAAGCTAAACTTGTCCATTTCTTTCAAAGAATCTTCCTATTAGATAGATTAAATGTCTTTCATCATCCTGGTTTCCCTCTCTTAGAAACTTACCAGGTCATAAACATTCTCCTTAAATCATAGTACACAGATCTGAACGTAATGCTTCAGATGCCATTTGACTGGGAAGGAGTAGAGTGGGACTATCATCCTCCCATTTCCTAGAATCTGTCTCTCAATGCATCCCTTCAACCTTTCTATATCAGATCCATTACTTCTTGCTCCATGGAACTACTTACTTTGGTAGTCATCGGAGAATTTCTTCTTCTGAATTTCAAAAGCATTCATCTTTACTTCGAATCCTCATTAAGTGCTTGCCACAAAATGCCTTGTATTCAAGATTGTGTTTCATGTTTGTTCATAGTTCCTTTCCCCCACTTTTTTTTTCAATTTGACTATAAGCTCCCTGAGGGAAGGCACTGGGTCTTGTAAATCTGTTTATCCTCTGTATCTAGCACCTAAAACAATATCTTAAATATAGCAAGTCAGTTAAATTTTTAAGAATTATGAAATAAGACCAAACTGTATCCAATAGAATTTATCCCACCAAGTTTATTAGCTTCATTATATGCCTGGGTAGACATTTAGTAGAAGTATAACATCTGTCAGGGAGAAATGGAAGTAAAATGTAAGAACCAAAATCAAAGTGGTCTAGATTATAGAAAAAAATAGTGAATATATTGGTAACTATTTTGACTTAATATATGCTAGCAAAAATGATAATTTAGAGGAAATAGATAAATGTTTAAAAATAATACTTACATAAACAAAAGAATATTGAATAACCCAATATCATGAAAATAAATTAAATAAGCCATAAACTCCCAGAAAGGGGTGGGGAAGAAAACTTGGGAGAAAGACAGATTTACTTGTGAATTACATCAAATATTTAAAATTTTTTTTCTAATATTATATATGTTGCACTACATAAAAAGCCACACTTCCATTTTCTTTCTCTGACACAAATAGAATCTTGATGTCTAAACCAAGGTTAGATAAAATATAAAAAGAAAACTATAGACCAATAAAGTTAATGAACATTATGCCTAAAATTTTAATTAATATTAGCAGAGTTTATAGCAATTTATTAGAAAGGTTTTATGGCATAGTCAGGTTGGATTTGTATGAGGAATGTAGAGCTGGTTCTACCTAAGTATGACTATAAAATAATAAGCCATTTTAATAATATAAATACAAAAAACACATGGTTATATCAATAAAAGTTTAAAAAGCTTTGAAAAAATTTGATACCCTTTTATGTAAAAATTAATAAACATTCTAGAAAGAAAAGAATAAAAGAACCTTTAGTTAATATAGTAAATAATATCTTTTTAAAAGAAGAGCAACTATTATATATAGTAGACAAAAGATAGAAGCCTTTAAAATAAAATCAGGAATAAAATGAAGATTTCCATTTTCATCACTAACATTTAATTTTTCACTACTAGGGTGAGAAAAGAGTTTAAAAGTTGCTGTGACCATGAATATTCTTCTGTCTTCCATTTCCTATTGGGTGCAGTGTATTTTCTAAGCAAATGTGTCTAGGGGCCATCCTGGATATCTTCCATCTACCCAAAATGATTCTCCTTTTCCCCAAAGTTATGACTTTAATCTGTGCCATTGCTAGACAGATTCCACTCTTGCTGCCATACCTAACTGAATGTGGAGAAACTCTGGTGAAGAGAAGCAACCTACTGTCCAATTAAGGAGGTTCAGAATTAGCATAAACAGAATGCTTGGCACTCCAAGAAAGACCCAAGGCAATTTCTTTAGAATATTTATTCAGAATATATATGTATATATAGGCAAGTGAGAATGAAACCGGAGATAACAGGATAAGAGGCTTAAAGATAGGAGAATAAGAGAAACTATGATTAATAGTGGATATATATATTTTTGTGGAGAAGCACCAACACCTGACCATACAAGGTGGGGCATCCCGGGTACAGCCATCAGGGTCCCACATGGGAAGTTCCCAGACAGAGCGTCCCCTCCATAGGTGAGATTCCAATCTGGGGTCTGAATCTTACAGTTTAAGTAGTGCTGAGAACAAAGAAGGCATACTGCCAGGTGTTTTTTAGCAAGCATGTATCTTGTGTGAGGCCAGGGAGGGAGGCCAGTCCCTCCAACACCCCCCACCCCACCAACAGCGATGTTTCCTTGGAGTGGCTAGTTCCAGGATTTGGGCAGTTATTATATCTCTTCTCAAGACCTGGCTAGGATCCCAGGAGAGGAGCAGCCCTCAATATCTCAGGATCCCTGTTCCCAAACAACTCAGGGTAATAGAAAGGTCATATTGAGTTGGGGCCTTGGTTTGTGTAGTCTTATTCCTCACAGAGGGGATTACCTTTCCCCTACACCTACCTTTTGACTTCAGGCCTTCCATCTGCTGCTGTACTTGTTCTTTGAGCAAAGAGGTAAAGGAAAGTTGTTGGGTAATGGACTTCTTTCTTTTTCTGTGCAGTCTCCAAGTCCATTTTTACTGTTGCTGATTTCCTGCCTAATCTCTACCCTTTGGAGTAAAGAAGAGCATTGAAGGAAGGACTCTTATCTGAACATCCATTCACCTGACCATCTGACCATGTTCTTTTCATTTCATGTTGCACTTTTCTACAGTCCAATTTGCAAATACTATTGGGAAGAGAGGGTCAGGGATGGCACAGTGGATAAAGCACTGCACCTGTAGTCAGAAAAACTCATGTTCCTGAGTTCAAATCCAGCCTCAAACACTAGCTGTGTGACTCTGGGAAAGTTGCTTAACCCTATTTGCCTTAGTTTCCTCATCTGTAAAATGAGCTGGAAAAGGAAATGGCAAGGCCATCCAGTATCCTTGCCAAGAAAACCCCAAATGGGGTCACAAAGAGTTAGATATGACTGAAAAATGACTGAACAGTTAGGAAGAAAAGTGGCTCACCACCACTCAATGACAAACATTCTCATATCCTTCAAATCTCAGTCATTATGAACTCCTGTATGTGAACTGCCAAATTACATCCTGAGCCCCATCACCCAATTCCTTATTCCCATCCCTGGCAATGATCCTGCCCCAAGGTTTTAACTAAATACCACCCACTTTGCCTTCTGGAATGCCTGCTTCATAGGCAACAAACCTCCCTTCATTCTTAACCTTCTTTCCCATTCCTTCCATCTACTATTACTGAAACTTTTCTTTCTTATGATGGCACAACCTCCTGGTCCACCCTGTACAGTATTGATTGCACCTTTACTCATTCCCCTCAGCTCACTGTCTGAGGTGGGAGAGTTGTAATACTCCTTGCAAACCATTGCCACTTCCAGGTTCTCCTACTATTTCCATAACTTCAGTAAACTGTCATTTGAGGCTTATGCTATTTAGAAATATTTTATTATCAAAATCCTGGTAACTTGTATCTCCAGATCTTCAGGTCACTACACTTCCTCATTCATTAAGTTTAGTGTACAACTGTTAATTTTTCTCCTCTCCAACTCCTGCTTTCATACTAGGAGACATAAATATGCATAATGGCTCTCTTTCTTTTTTTTTAAGCAATTGGGGTTAAGTAACTTGCTCAAGGTTACACGGCCAGTCATTATTTGTGTGTGGGTGCTCATTTTCTGAGGCCAGATTCGATCTCGGGTCATCCCAACTCTGAGGCCGGCGCTCTTACTCACTGAGCCACCTAGCCGCCCCATGGCTCTCTTTCAAACTCTGTAACCACTGAGTTCCTTTACCTACTAACTTGAACTACTCCTTTATCTGACCTCAGCTACACACAAGATGATTGATGGTGCCATCAGCCACAAATGTACCACCCCCATATTAAAGAACTGGGTGGGGGCATATCCAGTCATAATGCATTGACTTTTCTTATTTCCTCATTTCTTTTGCAAAATGCTAATCTCATTCACACCATGACCTCTAATCCTCTAAGCCTTCAATTCCCTTGAAGGCTACCTCTCTTAAACTAGCCACTCTCTACTCTTTTCCCTATCTTTACCCCTTGGTGAACCAATTCAACTCAACAATGTCTCTTGAATTCCTAGCCCTTTTGTCATATCACTGGTTACACCCTGCCAAGTCCCAACTTTAGATCACTCTTATCATTCACCTCCTTTGTGCCTATACTCATGCTATTTAATGAAGGTGCAACCATTTTGACTGGATCCTCTATAAATTTATGTTATGCAATCTCAATTGTACCCTCACCGCTATTAGGCAATCCCATCGAAGCTCCCTTAACAATTTACTTTCCCACTTTCCACATCAGCTCTTCAGAAACTTTTTTCTCCCAATTCAAGGGATTTGTGGGGGTGTTCAGAGAGGAAGAGCACCTTGGGTATGAAGGTTTGCTCAAATCTTTTTTAGGGTTGCTCATTCATCTTTGGTGTGCACCTCTCCCCCAACTCTCATCTATAGCTCCAAGAATGTGTAGTATGTGCTGCAACCACACCCCACCAAACTCTTTTGGAAGACTGGCTAAACCAGGTTGAGAGCAAACAACAGTCCTAAAACTCCTCAGTGAGTTAGAGGGGTGTTTTCCCCAAGCATGTGAAGACTTACCCTGGCAGAATGGATAGATGAGAACAATCTGTGCCAAGGGCCACGAAGGTTACTTAAGCAGGCACTCTGAAGTGCTTAGAGCACTTGTTCATAACAAACAAATTTGGAACATAAAAACTCAGACAAATTTAAAATAAGAGGTTGGAAGGAATATATAATTCCTCTTTTCTCTGGTTGCCCCTTTTCCCTGGAATGTTCTTCCTCTTTATCACAGCCTGTTCGATTTCCTAGCTTCCTTTTGGTCTGATCTAAAATATCATAGTATAAAAATCTTTTCTCAAACCCTCTTAATTCTAGTTTCTTTACTCTTTTAATTATTTCCTATAGTTTCTTCATACATATTTGTTTGTTAGTTTTCTCCCCCATAAGATCATGAGCTTCTTGAGGGCACGGACTGATTTTTACTGTTTTTTGTATACCTAGCACTTAGCACAGTGCTTTGCATAACTGAACACACACCCCTACACATCCTACAGGTAGCAGTTATGAATTTATACAAGTCAATAGCAAAAAATAGACAATTAAAATAAAAATGGAAACTCTGCTTTTCTGAAAAAAAATGGTAACAGAGGAACTATTAAAATACTCAACAACTATGCATCCAATAGAATAGCTGATAAATGTCTAAAGAAAAAAAAAAACTAAACAAGGAGAAATTTAAAAAAATAGTTTCTAATGACAAGGGAAACTCAGTTTTCCCCAATCAGCCTTGATAAATCTAGTTCCTTCCAAAAATGATATGAAGAATATGGATAAAATGTTAGAAAAGTTATATATTTCTGGAAAATAATTAGTAAGAATAGAAAGGTGTATACATAGTTCTTAGATATACTTGGCACTTTCACTAAAATTTACCATGTATTAAGGGCTGAAAAACTCATAAAGAAATGCAGAAAAGCAGAACTACTAAATACAACTTTTACCAATATAATGCAACAAAACAATATTCAATAATGGGCCTTTGAATCAAAGGATTAAAACTCATTGGAAATGGAAGAAAACTTAATCCTAAAGAATTAAAAAAAACTAATCATAAAATCAATTAACACTTTCATTAAAGGTAATGGCAGCAATGAGAGAACATCAAAATGTATGCAATGCAGCTTAAGCAGAATTCAGTGGAAATTTTTTATTTCTAAGCACTTTAATCAATAGGGGAGATAAAGGTAAGATCAATAAATTAGTAATGAAACTAAAACAAACTAAAAAGTTATTAAATTTAAAACCTCCAATTAAACAACAAAATAGAAGTATGGAAAATCACAGGAGAGATTAACAAAACTGAATGTTAAAAATTTAATTAATTCACAAATTAACAACTTTTAAAAGTGACTTAAAAGAGATAAAACATAGCTATTTTGATTTTTTATGAAAAAGAAAAAACTAACATCAAAAATGAAAAAAAGATCAATTTAAAACTAATGAAGAGGAAATAATATAAAGCATTAATAACTATTTTGCCCAATTATTCACAAATAAAATATAATCTAAATAAAAATAAAATAAAATAAATATTTACCAAAATATTGGCTGTTTAGTTTGTCAATACATGAAACAGAATTTTTCAGTAATCCTATATTAGAAAAAAAAAACAGTTGGATAACTCATAAATGAACTTCCAGTTCACACAAAAAAAAATATTTAGAAGGTAATTTTATCAAATATATAAAGAACAACCAATTCTAATACTACACAAAGTGTATGAAAAATAAGAGAATAATGAGTCCTTACAAATTTCTTCTACATTACAAAGATAATCTTAATACATAAATCAAGAAAAGTCAAAACAGAGAAAGAAAATTATAGACCAATAACCCTGATGGGAAGGGGGAGTATGGAGATAAGGGAAACAGGAAAGGAAATATGTGTCAGGAAATAGGCTACATGATTTTGCAGATATCTCACTAGATCTTTAAAACATTCGTGTGAAGTGGTATTATTAATCTCCACTTTATAACTGAGTAAAGAAGAGCAGCTTTGTTGCTTCTGTTGATGCAGACAGAGGTCAACCTATTTGCACAGGGTTATGCAACAACAAAGACCAGATTTGAATTCTGGTCCTCTTTATTCCCGGTCCAGCTATTTATCCACTGTACCAACAGTGCATAATGAATGTTAACAAAATAATGAATGAATATTAATAAAATAATTTTAAATAAAATAATTTTAAATAAAATATAATAAGGAGGTAGAAATAGTACTTCCACAGCGCTCCAGCCCACACCACTTCAAAATCATGTTAAAGGGGGACTCTGAACAACCTCTGGAGCTCCAGCACCCACAGAACAACACAGCTCAGCTGCCCCATAGGGAGCAGCCAGCGCAGTATGCTGGCAGCCAACAGAGGAGTGCTCTGGGAGTTGAAGCCCAGGACCACTTGAGTCAGAGGTTTTAGCCCCAGGGTGGCAGGTCCAGCAGCCAGCTGGAGGGGCCCCAGAACACCAACAGCTGTGGCTTTTCCAGAATTTCCAACACAAAGTGAGAGGTTAGTGCCCTATGGACTTTGGGACCAGTATTTGGGAACACATTGGCTTCTTGCCCTGGGGGCTAGAAGCTGCTGAGGAGACTTGGCACAGATGCCATTTTGCAGCTTCATTTGCAGCTTCAGCTCCTGGCCTGCTAACTCTATGGGGATCTGGAGATCAGTCATGGGGGGGGTGGAGGAGGGCGGGTAATCACTCTTGCTTTAACCTCCCTGGATTGTGGTCTGGGGTAGAGGTCTTGGGGTAGGTATCCAGCTTGCCAGAGTGTATGGGGGCTTGAGGTAGGCACCCAACTAATAACTCCGGAAGTTGAGAAGACTGAAACGCTTGGGACAGAAGCTCCCCTGCCTGGTGGCAGAGTCCTACTGTGGCAACAAGCCCCAAAGTCAAGTAATTAAGTGGCAACATGCCTAGGCAAAGGAAACAAAAGAAACAGAAAAATTCAACATTAGACTCCTATTTTGGGGGCAAAGAGGACCAAAGTATGGAACAGGAGCAGGACTGTGAAGTCAGAACTACTGCACCAAAAGCCCCAAAGGAAAATACAAGTGGGTTACAGGCCATAGAGGACCTTAAGAAGTATTTTAAAAACCAAATAAGGGAAGTGGAGGAAAAACTGGGAAGAGAAATGAGAAGGATGCAAGAAAAGTATGAAATAAGAGTCAACAACCTGACTGAGGAAAATAACATCTTAAAAAGTAGACTGCTTTTTCACCCGTGCAGCCATTGTGGTGGAAGCTCGGATGTCATCCCATCATCATGTCCTCTCATAAAACACTTAGAATCAAGAGGTTCCTGGCCAAGAAACAGAAGCAGAATCATCCTATCCCTCAATGGATTTGAATGAAAACTGGTAATAAGATCAGGTACAATTCAAAAAGAAGACACTGGAGAAGGACCAAGCTCGGATTATAAAGAATGGCCAGCGCAATGAAAGACATTCAGCACCAAGACCAGCTCCCCCCTTTTTACCATGGCATCCTTCCATTCATCAATCCATTCATCCATCAATCACTCAGTCACCTCATTGTCCCCAATAAGAAGAAAATGCCACTATTGCCCTCCATTTGAGAAACCATCTGCCAAGATGCAGACAAAAAAAAGGCCCCAACAAGCCGTTGAAATTGTCTTGCCCTTAAATGTTTTCATGAATTTCATCTGTGCTTTTGGGTGTGTTGTGATATAGTTTAAATTACTGTTAACTACATCTCTGTAGCATTTGTACATTTGAGCTTATGCTTAAAAGGCAGAGATCATAATGAAACAAGTTACTCCTGACAAAAAGAACCAAGCTCTAGCCCTGCCTTGAACAAGCCATCACAATAACCTCTCTGTGTTTTGTTTTGTGTTTTAAGGAGTTATAAGAGACCACCTACCTCACCGGGTTGTTGTGAGGATCTTAAGATTTGCAAGCCTTCAGTGTAAGCCACCAGTGCTGCTAATCTGGAGCTGTCTCAGCCAGCCAGATTATGCGCAGCTGACTGTGTCCAATTATCAAACTCACAGTCAGAGGAGTAACCTGTTGACCCCCTGGTTATTTCATACAATAAGCCGTCTTTGTTCCTTGTTGGGAGGTGGTAAATTTAAGTGTTGGCAACTTCTCAGTTGTCGGTTTTTTGTGTGTTCGGGAAAGCCCAACCTTTCGTTAGGAACTAGACCTGGTCCAGGTGAATGGCTTCACAATTTTCTGAAGATGCAATTCTGCTAATAAAGGGCTTCTACAAAAAAAATAGACTAACTCAAGTGGCAAAAGAGGCTCAAAAAGGCAATGACGAGAAGAATGGCCTAAAAAGCAGAATTTGCCAGATGGAAAAAGAATCTCAAAAGTTCACTGAGGATATTCATTCCTTCAGAATTAGACTGGAGCAAATGGAAGCTAGTGACTTTATGAGAAATCAAGATGCTGTTAAACAAATCCAAGCAATTGAAAGAATAGAAGTCAATGTGAAACATCTCATGAAAAAACCACTGACCTGGAAAATAGATACAGGAGCGATAATTTAAAAATTATTGGACTACCCTAAAGCCATGATCAAAGGAAGAACCTAGAAATCATCGTTCAAGAAATTCTCAAGGAAAATTACCCTGATGTTTTAGACCCAGACTGCAAAATGGAGGTTAAAATAATCCACAGATCACCTCCTGAAAAGAATCTCAAATAGAAAACTCCTAAGAATATTATAGCCAGTTTCCAGAATTCCCAGATCAAGGAGAAAATACTGCAAGCAGCAGGAAGAAACAATTTCAATATTGTGGAAACACAATTAGAATAGCACAGGACCTGGCAGCAACTACATTGAGGGATCAAAGGGCATGGGATATGATATTCCCCAGGGCAAAGTAGCTGGGATTAAAACCAAGAATTACCTACCCAGAAAAACTGTGTATCTTGTTTCAGGGGAAAATATGGTCATCCAGTGGAATAGAGGACTTTCAAGCATTCTTGAGGAAAAAAACCAGAGTTGAATAGAAAATTTGACATTCAGACACAAGAAGCAAGAGATACTTGAGAAGGTAGACAGGGAAAAGAAATCAAAAGGAACTTATTAAAGTCGAACTATTTACATTCCTACATGGAAAAACAATAATTGTGACTGTTGAAACCTTTCTCATGAAAGCAATTGAAGAAGGGTATATGGGCATATGAATAGATATGTGAATGTATGTATATATGTTTACAGGTATACATGGATAGAGGGCACAGGTCGAATTTGTTGGGAAAGGATGATACTTAAGGGGTGAAGTTATGAGGTGAGAGAGGAATGTGGCAAGAGGAGATGGGGAGAGATAGGGGCAGGGGTAAACTCATGTAGAAGAGGCAAGGGGAAGTAGTCGCAGGGGAGGGGAAGAACAGGAAGGCAAAAAGGCAAAACCATATTCTCATTGAATGTGGCTCAGGGAGAGAATGACATACATACTAAATGGGATATCTCACCCTACAGGAGAGTAGGGGGAGGGGGATGAGAGGGTGGATTATGGAGGGGAGGGCATGCTGGGGGGAAGGGAGGTTTGAGACACCCACTTTTGAAGAAGGATAGGATCAAAGTAGGGAATGGCCTAGGTAGGGGGTGGTATGGGTGGGAGGGAAATATATGGTAATGTTTTGCATAGCTATATATGTGCAACATATACTGAAATGCTTATCTTCCCAGCGGGAGTGGGTGACAAAGGACGAAGGGAATGGATCTGGGCTATGAAGATTTAAAATTGAATGTTTCATATATATATGTATATATATATATATACATATATATATGAATATATATAAATACTATTATTAATACTATTTTAATATATATAAATACTATTATTAATACTATTTTGCATGTAACTGGGATATAAGATTTGCAGGCATTGGGGCACAGAGATTCACCTTACCTTAATGGAAAAGTCGAAGGAGGTATGGGAGAGAGCATATTGGATGAGGGGATATCCTGTGGGACTGCTATTCTGGGGTGGTGGGTAGGGGAAAAACAGGGTAAAAAATTGTAACTCAAAATCTCGTGGAAATGAATGATAAAAACCAGAAGTTAATAAACCATTTGGGAAAAAAAACTATAATAAAGATACTATAGTAACATATAACAAAGATCATACATTAGGAATGGGCTAGATTTATCCCAAAAATACAGAGATGGTTCAATATCAAGGGAAGCATAATTAACTATTAATAAGTAAAACCAACAAATCCATGATCACATTAGTATATGAAGACAAATCTTTCAACAAAGTACAACTCTCATTCCTGTTTAAACACACACACACACACACACATACACATGCGCATGCATGTACAAATGAGCACAAGAAAGTATAGTATTAAAGGGATATTTCCTTAATATTATAAGCAATGTCTATCTACAACAAATAGCCAACATTATCTCTAATGGGGATAAACTAGAGGCCTTTTCAGTAAAATCAGGGATGAAGAAAGAATGTCCAGTATCAGAAATACTACTCAATTATGTGCTAGAAATGCTAGCTATAGCAGTAAGACAAGACAAAGAAATCAAGGAAATAAGCATAGGGAGGAAATGAAATTATAATTTTTTGAGGATGACAGGATGGCTAACCCAGAGAACTCAAGAGTCAAGTAAAAACAAAAACTCATTTAGTTATTAAAAACTTCAGCAAAGCTGTAAGATTTAAAGTAATGTCACACATATTATGAGTATTTCTCCATATTATTTTTTTAATCCACAGAAACAAAGAAAAGGAAACTCCATTTAAGATAATTTGAGATGACATACTTGAAGTCTACCTGCCATAACACATAGAGAAACTATACTAACACAATGACAAAACACTCTTAGACAAATAAGAGCAGATATCAATAATTACAGAAATATTAATTGCTCATAATTAGTCCATATTAAAAATGAAAATGAAAATATCACCTAAATAAATCTAATAATTCAGTGCCACACCAATCAGACTACCAAAATATTTTGTTGATCTAGAACAAAAAAATAACAATTTCATGTGGAGGAAAGAAAAGTCAAGACCATCAAAGGGAATTGATGAAAAAAAAATAGAAGAAATGGGTCCTAGTAGTAAAAGATCTGAAACTATACTACAAAGTTTTAATCATCAAAGCAATTTTTGCTGGGTGAGAAATACAGAGTTTGATCTCTAAGTGGAACAGATTAGATATACAACACATAGAGGTTGATTTCTCAATTAATTGAATAGATTAGGCCCATGATATACAGAAGAAAATGAAGACTATAACTTAACTTTTGATAAACCCAAAGATGGCAACTAATTGGGGCAAAAATTGCTATCAAAAATTGAAAGCAGTCTGGGAAAAATTAGACTGAGACCAATATCTCATAACATCTACCAAGCCAAGATTAAAATGGATATATATCTTAGACATAAATGGTGACATCCTGAACAAAGTGCAGAAACATAGAAGAAAATGCCTGTCATATCTATGCATGGAGATAATTCATAATTAAGAGATAAAAAGGTTCACAAGAGGTAAAATGTATAATTTTGATTATATAAAATTAGTTTTGTGCAAGCAAAACTTATGGAACTAAAATTAGAAGAGAAGTGTGAAATTCGGGGAAAAAATCTTTGCAGTAAGTTTCTCTGATAAAGGCCCTATTTCTAAGATTTATTGAGATCTGGTTCAAATATATAACATAAAAAGAGTCATTCCCCAACTGGTCAAAAATATAAAGAGAGTTTTAAAAAGAAGAAATTTAAGCTATAAATAACCACATTAAAAAATACTTGAAGTCACTAATAATTAGAGAAATGCAAATTAAAGCAACACTGATATTTTACTTCATTCCCATCAGATTGGTACAGATGATAAAAAAAAGGAAAAATCATACAGGAAGACAGGTTGATAGACATGTGAATTTGTCGAGCTATTCCATAAAGCAATTTGTAACTAAGCCTCCCCAAACTTTTAAACCTTTAACTCAATATAACTGCCAGGTCTATACCTTAATAAGAACAAAGAAAGAGGAAAAGGACTCATCATATGTATGCAAGTAATTACAGAAGTTCTATTTGACATGGCAAAGAATTAGGAATTGAAGGGGTGACAAGCTTTTGGGGAACTGCTGAATAAGTTAAAGTATTTGAATATGATGGAATCTTATTGTTTTGTAAGAAATGATGAAGGAGATTATTTCAGAAAAACCTGGGTGGACTTGCACAGACTGATGTATAGTGAAGTGTACTGAAGAAATACAATATTTTACAAGAAAAATAATTACAAAGACAAGCAAATTTGAGCCTTTGCAACTCTGATAAACACATTGACCAATCACAATTTCAGAGGACTTATAATGAAACATACTAGAGAGATGAGAAGTTTGAGAGGCTTATATTTTTGTTTTTGGACATGGCCAATGAGATAATTTGTTTTGCTTGATCATATGTGTTTTTTTTTTTTAACAGGTTTAGGTTTTTTTTCTTATTTTGGTGGGGGAAGGCGGGAGAGAAGGGGAACAGAGAAGGAGAAAATTTGGAACTGAAAATAAAATTGAATTTTAAAAAAAGAAATGAAAAAATTTTCTGAACTTGATACATCCTGAGGAGTATGAGAAAAAAAAGGAGGAGAGTGAAATATTCAGATAGATGCATTTGAAAAAGTTATTTTGGTTGCTGTGTGAAAGATGAATTCAAGAGGAAAGAGACTGGAGGCAGTACAAACAGTTGACAGTCTGTGACAACTGGGGGTGTTGTCAGGCTAAATAAGATAATGGATGTAAAGCACTTTGGAAAACTTAAAGTGCTACGTAAATGCTACTTGTTGTTGCTGTTAATTAGTATGTAGTCACCAGGTCTCCAGTCTGGTAATGACTTCATTCTCAGAGCCTTCTACTGTACTCCTGCTGAGCTCAAGCAATGTTTACAGAGGAATATAAGGGGGCGTGCTGCTGTTTAAAACCAGAAGGCAGGGAGTGGAAGTGGGTGGGAAGTATACACACAGACTTTTAAGTTTAATCTGTATTATTAACACCTTCTTAAGTGTAGATAATTGACAAAATAATATATCAGACCTTGATTTGTAGTGGTTGATGATCTTTGTGGTAAAAAAGCTCTTCCTGAAAACTTAACTATGGACTATCTGGAGCCAGATTATAAAGAATATACATGAGAGGTTATGGGAATGCCTGTTTTTCAAGTCAACATTTTTGTTAGTAATGTCAAACCCTTTGTGACACTATTTGGGGTTTTCTTGGCAGAAATACTGGAGTAGTTTGCCATTTTCTTCTTCAACTCTTTTATGGAAGAAGCAAATGGGGTTATGTGACTTGCACAGAATTAGTGTCTAGGAAAGATTTGAACTCAGGAAGATGAGTGTTCCTGACTTCAGGCCAAGCTCTCTATCTACTACAACACATAGCTACCCCTGAGTATTCTATCTAGGGTGTTTTGAATCAGTGGTGGGTTCAGGAGAAGCTGTTAAGTTAAAGTTGACAGGATTTATTAACTAATTGAATTCATGGTATAATGGAAGCTACAGGAAGGTAAGAAACATGGAAAAGTCAAGGTTAACTCTGAGATTTTACCTTTTAAAGGATATTATACTGAGTGACAGGAAATTAATTTACTGCCATATTTGGTGGTCCATTCTATATTTATTTATCTAATTATTTTTTTCCAATTAATTAATTTATTTTTTTAGTTTGCAACATTCATTTCCACAAGATTTTGAGTTACAAAATTTTCTCCCTGTCTTTCTCCAACCCCCACCCCAAAAAAGCTAGCCTACTGAATGCCCCTTTCACCACTCTGTTCTCTCTTATATCCTCCCCCATTGCCCCACCTAAATTTCTAGTAAGGCAAGATGGATTTCTATACCCCAATGCCCATATAACTTATTTCCCAGTTGCATGTAAAATAAAACAGTTTCAAAAGTGTTTGCTTCTAACTACCTTCTCCCCCAATCTGCTCTCCCTTCTATCATACCCCGTTTTGTCCCCTTCTACCCTATTTTCCTATAGGGTAAGATACCCAATTGCATGTGTATGTTATTCCCTTCTTAAGCCAAATTCAGTGAGAATAAGGTTGTCCCATTCCCTTTTACTTTCCTGCTCTTCCCCTCCATTGTAATGTTTTCTTTTGTCTTTTTTTATATGAGATAATTTACCCTATATCTCCCTTTCTCCTCCTCCCAATGTGTTCCTTTCTCAGCTCTTAATTTTATTTTTTAGATATTATCCCTTCATATTCAACTCATCCTTTGCCCTCTGTCCATGTATACATGTATATGCATATGCGCACCCTCAAATATATATTTATACACAACTACATTCTTCTATACATAAACACATATACTCTTCGACTATCCTCATACTGAGAAAAGACTTAAAAGTTACAATTATTATTTTTCCTTGTAGGAATGCAAATTGTTCCACTTTGATAAGTTCCTTATGATTTCTTTTTCCTGTTTACCTTCTTATGATTCTCTTGCTTCTTATATTTAAAAGTCAAATTTTCTGTTCAGCTCTGCTTTTATATCAAGAATGCTTGAAAATCCTGTATTTGATTGAATGACTATATTTTCTCCTGAAGCATTATCCTCAGTTTTGTTCAGTAGGTGATTCTTGGCTTTAGTCCTAGGTCCTCTGACCTCCAGAATACCATATTCCAAGCCCTGCAGTCCCTTAATGTAGAAGCTGCTAGGTCCTGTGTTAATCTGATTGTGTTTCCACAATGCTAAAATTGTTTCTTCCTGACTCCTTGCAATATTTTCTTCTTGACCTGGGAACTCTTAAATTTGGCTTCAATATTCCTAAGAGTTTTCTTTTTGGAATATTTTCCAGGAAGAAATCAGTGAATCCTTTCCACTTCTATTTTGCCCTCTGGTTCTAGAATATTATGGCAATTTTGCTTGATAATTTCTTGAAAGATGGTGTAGCTCATTTTTTCATCACGACTTTCAGGTAATCCAATAATTTTTAAATTATCTCTCCTGGATCTAATTTCCAGGTGAGTGGTTTTTCCATTGAGATATTTCAAATTGCTTTCTCTTCTTTCATTTGTTTCTTCTGTTCATTTGTTTCATAGTATATTCATTTCTCATAAAGTCATTAGCTTCCATGTGCTCCAATGTAATTTTGAAGGAATTATTCTCTTCAGTGAGTTTTTGAAATTCCTTTTCTATCTGGCAAATTTGGCCTTTTAAGTCTTTCTTCTCCTCACTGGCTCTTTGGGCCTCTTTTGCCATTTGAAATAGTCTATTTTTTAAGCTGTTATTCTCTTCAGTCAGACTGTTGACTCACTTTTCTTGTTTTTCTTGCATCATTCTCATTTTCCTTTCCAATTTTTCATCCACTTATCTTATTTGGTTTTCAAAATCTTTCTTGAGCTTGTCTGTGGCCTGTAACTAATTCATATTTTTCTTGGAAACTTTTTATGCAGGAGTTCTGACTCTATTATCTTCTTCCACTTCCATACTTTGATCCTTTTTGTCCCCAAAAGAAGAGTCTATGGTAGGATTGTGTTTCTTCTTTTTGTTCATGTTGTCAGTCAATTACTTGACTTTTGAACTCTTTGCCATGGTAGAACTCTGCTTTCAGCATGGAGAGAGCTTTGTCCCAAATTGCTGGGGTTTTGCAGCTGCTGGAACAATTAGGATGGCGCGCTCTCTGTAGCCCCCACGTGCTCTGGCACCTGGCCACACACCTCAGGACCTGTACCCAAGACCACAATCCATATTCAAGTAGTTTAAAGAAAGAACAATTACCCTCTCAATGGTCACTTGGTTACACTTGGTTACAATGGTTACAATCTGTAGGCCAGGAGCTCCTGAGGCAGCCACATGGCTAGAGCTTCACAACCACCATGCCTTGGCTGCTTCTCACTGCAGGGACAGGGATTGGAAGATACTCTTCCATCCACCCCTGTTCCAACAGAGTTCCACACTGACCTTTTACTTTGTTTTTGGCATTAATGGGTGGAGAAGTCTGGAAACTGCCACAGCTGCTGGTGCTTCACTCTATTGAAGTCTGCTCTGGCCACTGCTGCTCAGGGCTGCCATGGGGTCAAAACCACAGCTCATGCAGAGCTGGGCTAAGCTCCCAACGTCTTGTGATAGCCCCTTCCTGCTGGCCTGCCAGGCTGCCTTCAGCAGGATATTTGTCTCTCTCTGTTACTTTGTGGGTTCTGTAGGCCTAAAATTTGTTTAGAGTAATTTTTTTACATGTATTGGAGGAGGTAGCAGCCACAACCATGGGGAAGTCCTATTTTTACTCCACAATCTTCTCCATTCCATATTTACATAGTTCTGATAGTATGTTCTTATTCATATTAAACCTTAACATAGTACCTCAAATTTCACCCTTTGGTCCTAATTCTTAACTGAGGAGGCAAAAAGAACAAATATAATTCATTTTGCAAAACAGTAAATTTTTTAAAAGCCTTAATCTATTTGAACTTTGAAAAACACATTTTAAATAGATGAACAATTTTATTTTTGTTTTATGATAAACTTTTAGTAAATTGTACATCTGTTCCTTGTTATTGCTCTTTCTTACTCACCAGAGAAGGTAGTCTAGGATAAGAAGGAGAAAAGAATATTTAACCTTAGAAACATCTATTTGAGTAATCCCAAGCAATTAGGCGAAACAAATGATTAACATGAACATTTGGGCTACCTGGAGATTCTATATATCCAGGGTATGTCTATGATTACTCAGAGCAGGAGATTCTTAACTTTTTTTGTGTCATGGATTTCTGTGGCACTCTTCTCAAAACAATGCTTTAAATGTATTAAATAAATGCATAGGAAACTTTTGGATTAGATCAGTCACAAGAGCATAGAATAGACATTTTCTCAAATTCTTATAAATTCTGAAAACTTTCCAAAATGGAAATTATGAGCCAAAGATAAAGCAAATTCAATGGCTTATATGGTCTAAGTCAGGACATCCAAAATAAAACATAAGGTAAAAAACGTCTATTGATGCAAATAGTCCCAAATGGGACTTATACCAGGAATGCAGGGCTTGTTCAATATTAGGAAAATTTTCAGCATAATTGACCACATTAATAACAAAACAAACAAAAATCATATGATTATCTCAATAAATAAAAAAACCTCTTGATAAAATATAAAACCCAACGTTATTAAAAATAATGCAGAATACATGAATAAGTGGAGTTTTCCTTAGAATGATAAGAAGTTATGTATCTAAAACCATCAGCAAGCTTTCTCTGTAATAGGGATAAAATAAAGCTTCCCATTAAGATCAAGGGTGAAGAAAGGATTCTCATTATCACCCTGATTTTCCATTATTGCTAGCTATAGGAATAAGATAAGAAAAAGAAATTAAAATAATTATAATAGGTAATAAAAATAGAAAACTATCCATCTTTGCAGATGATTATAGCAGCAATCACCCTAGCATACCCAGGATGGGTGCTAGTATAGGTTCTTTGATCTGCTTTACTAAAAGAAAACAACTCAAAAGGGTCAACAATCTTTAAACACACACACACATACACATATATACATATAAATATACACATATACATATATGTACATATGCACACATATACACCTACACATACATACACACATATACATATACACATACATACATATGTATCTATATCTATCTATATATTTTGCTTAGTTTGGGTGAAAAAGTCAACACTCTGAACTTCAGAAAATACAAAGAGAAATTAGAAGCAGACCAAAAAAAAAAAGAGACAGCAAAAATAACACAGTTCAACAAACCAGCAGACATGGCTTCTAGCTGTCTCACCATTACATGCATACATAGTTAGTTATCAGAGAGAAAAGCACGAACATCTGTGTTTTCAAAGCTGTGAGGTTCAACAATTACCCAGAGTCTCATCTGGTGAAATCACACAACTCTTCCCATGAGTGAGCCCCAAAGCAAAACCTCACCTCAGAAAATATAAACTGTTCCTCAGGATAAAAGGATATAGCACCATTCATAATCTACTACCTATTTACAAGTAGCAAAAGGTATGGACGCTCTGGAAAAACAAACCTCCCTCCAATCAAGTCCCTCCTGTTGGGTTCCATTTGAGGCCCATTAAGAGATGTGGAAAATATTAAAATTCCCTTATCATTACAATGATATGATGGTATACTTAAAGAATCAACTAAGAAAAACAAGCTGAAATAATTAACAACTTTACCAAAGTTGCAGGACATAAGATATACCTACATAAATCATCATCATTTTAATAATTGCCAACAAAGTCCATCATCAGGAAAGAGAAAGGTAAATTCCTTTTAAAATAACTATAGACAAAATAAAACACTTGAGAGTCTACCCACCAAGACAAACCCAGGAAAGTCTATGAATATAATTACAAAACACTTTTCACACCAATAAATTCAGATCTAAACAACTTAAAAAGTATTAATTACTTTTTGGTAGGCCAAGCCAATAAAATAAAAATGACTATTCTACCTAAATTAATTCACATATTCTGTGTCATATCACCAGAATATTATTTTAAAGACATAGAAAAATAATAAGATTCATCTGGAAGAACAAAAGGCAAAAAATATCATGGAAATTAATGAAAACAAATTTGAAGTAAGGTGGTCTATATGTAGTAGATCTCAAACTGTATTATAAAGCAATACTTATAAAACTCTCTGTTATAGAGTAGTAGATCAGTGAAATAGCTCAGACATATAAGACATAATAGTAAATGATCATAGTCATCTAATGTTTGATAAACTCAATAACCCAAGGTTTTGGCCAAGAATTCACTATTTGAAAAAAAAAAATCCAACTGCTGGAAAACTGGAAAAAAGTATGGCAGAAAGTAAGTGTAGAACAACACCTTACTCCATATATCAAAATAAGGTCAAAATGTGCAAATGATTTAAACAGAATGTTGATAGCACAAGCCAATTAGCAGAGCAAAGAATAGTTTACTAATCAAATCTATAGAGAAGGTAAGAATTTATGATAAAAACGGGATAGAAAACATTAGGGACTGTAAAATGGAGAATTTTGAATGTATTACATTAAAATGATTTTCAAAAATAAAACCAATCAAACCAAGATTTGAAGGAAAGAAGGAAGCTAGAGGAAAAAATATGCAGCAAGTGTTTGTGATAAAGGTTTCATTTCTCAAATATGTAAAGAACTTTGTCAAATTTATAAGAATGTAATTCAATCTCTAATAAATGATCAAAGGATGTGTATAGGTAATTTTTAGATGAAGAAACTAAAGCTTTCTACAGTCATATGAAACAAATTGCTAAAATCACTATTGATTACAGAATTGGAAATTAAAAGAACTATGAGGTGCCACGTCACACCTATTAAATTGGGTAATGACAGAAAAAAGAAAAGGACAAATGTTGAAAAGGATGTAGTAAAATTGGGGCACAATGCCCTGTGGTCCACCTATTCTGAAGGGCATTTGAAACTACACCCTGAAGGCAGTCAAATTGCACATACACTTTGATCCAGCAATACCACTATTATATCTTTTTTCCAAAGAGATTAGAAAAAGAGAGAGAAAGAAGCTATATATATATATATATATATATATATATATATACACATATATATGTATATATGTATGTATGTATGTATATATGTATATATAAGCTCATTTAGTGGTTGTAAAGAATTAGAAATTGGAAATTCTAATCAATGAGGGATTGGCTAAACAATTTGTGGTATGTGCTTGTAATGGAATATTATTTTGCTATAAGAAATGGCAAGCAGGCTGATTTCAGAGAAACCTGGAAAGCCTTACAAGAAAAGATGTAAAGTAAATAAAACTAGGAGAACATTTTGCACAGTAACAGCAATATTGTACAATGATCAACAGTGAATGACTTAATTATTCTGAGCAATACAGTGATTCAAGACATTTCCAAAGGACTTATGATAGAAAATGTGATACACTTCCAGAGAAAGAACTGAAGTGTCTGAATGCAGACTGAGGCATTGAATTTTTCACGTTTTTCATTTTTTCCTTTGGCTTTGTGTCTTTTTTTTTTTCACAAAATGACTAATAAGGAAATATGCTTTAGATGATTACATGTATATAACCTCTATCAAATTGATCATCATTTCACTGATGAGAAGATGAAGGTGTGTGGGAGAAAATTTAGAACTTGAAATTTTTTAAAATGTTAAAAATTTTCTTTATGTGTAAATAGGGAAAATAAAATATAATATATATATATATACTTAAAAAGAAAACCAATGAATTATGTTGAAATACAATTATCAGAACTTTAAAAAATATTGAATTCATAGACCCTATGTTAACAATCCTTGTGTTAGAGTATAGAAAATTATCTGCTGACAAAAATCCAAAGGTATGAAAATTGTAATTTTTGAAATATTGTTTGATGTTATAAGTTATAATGATAAGACTCCAATATGAAGTCACTTATGTTAAGTGACCCAAAAGGTCCACAAAACATATAAGCAATGGCAAACAGTTTGTTCTTTTCAACTGTCTTAAGTCATTCTGATCCTATGTCAAACCAGGGCAGGCAGAACTAAGAGAGAGAATACTTATAATTTTGGTCCTCTGTTGATCTGAATTACTTGCTCAGAACAGAGGGGAGAGAGAGAGAGAGAGAGAGAGAGAGAGAGAGAGAGAGAGAGAGAGAGAGAGAGAGAGAGAGAGAGAGAGAAACTCAAAAGTAACACAAAATGGTCACCTGCCCAAAAAGAATTCATAAAAGATATTTTAAAAGACTTTAAAAATCAAATGACAGGGATGGAGGAAAAACAAAACAAAACAAAAAATAAAACAAAATAAAATAAAGGATAATCCACTGAAAACAAGAACATTATGAAAGGAAAATCAACCACTTAGAAAAGAAGATCCAAAATCTTAAGGAATAAAATTGTAACTTGAAAATTAGAACTGAGCAAAGTGAAGCCACTAAAATTATAAGACATCAAGAAATAATTAGCTAAAATATTAATAATAAAAAATAAAAGAGAAAGAGAAACATCTTAGAAGAAAAACAACAGATTTGGAGAATAGATCAAGAAGAGCAAATATAAAAAATAATTGGACTAACTGAAAGTTATGATAAAAAAACCTTGATACAATGATATAAGAAATAATTAAAGAAAATTGCCCTGGAGTATTAGAAGTAGAAACAGAAAAAATCCATTGATCACCACTTAAAAGAGATCCTAAGAGGAAAATTCATAGGAATACCATAGCCAAATTCTGAGACCCCAAGTTCATGGATAAAATATTGAAAGGATCAAGATTAAAATTTTTTATATATTGTGGTACTGCTATTAGAATCACCCAAGACCTAGGAGTATAGACATTAAAGTATGGCAGGTCTTGGAATACAATATATTAAAGAGCAAGGGAACTGGGTTTCTGGCCAAAAATATCATACTCTGCAAAGTTAAGTATTATCCTGAATGAAAAAAAATGGATATTTAATAAACTCTCAGACTTTCAAGACTTTGTTAAAAAAAAATCTGGACATTACCATAGTTGATATATTGTAAAAGATGGACTATATTTCCCTCCCTCCCATCCCACCTTTCACCTGGTCCTCTCCCCACCTAGATCCTGTCCCTTTTCAAAAGTGGATGCTTCCAACAGCCTTCCCCTCCACCACCTCCCCCTAGCCCACCTCCCCCATGCCCCTGCAGGGTGGGACACCCTATTTAGTATGCCATGTCATTAGCTCTTTGGTCCAAATTCAATGAGAATAAGGCTTTGCCTTTTTGCCTTCCTGTTTCTCCCCTCCCCTGCAACCACCTTCTCCTCCTCCACAAGCCTCCTCCACAAGAGACAGTTCACCCCATTATCTCTCCCCATTCCCCCCTTACCACATCCCTCTCTCACCTCTTAACCTCACCTTTAAATATCATCCCTTCCTATTAAATTCAGCCTGTACCCTCAATCTATGTATACCTGAAAACATATATACACACATTCACATATGTATTCATACACCCATATCCCCTTCTTCAACTATTTTCATCCTGAGAAAAGTTTCATCAGTTACAGTTATTGTTTTTCCCTGTAGGAATGTAAATAGTTCAACTTTGATGAGTTCATAGTGATTTCTTTTCCCTGTTTACTTTCTCAAGCATCTCTTGCTTCTTGTATCTGAATGTCAAATTTTCTATTCAACTCTGATTTTTTTCCTCAACAATGCTTGAAAGTCCCCTATTCCACTGAATGACCATATTTTCCCCGGAAAAAAGATACTCAGTTTTGCTGGGTAGATGATTCTTGGTTTAATCCAAGAATCCCAGCTACTTTGCCCCCCAGAATATCATATTCCATGCCCTTTGATCCCTCAGTGTAGAAGCTGCCAGATCCTGTGTTATCCTGATTGCATTTCCATAATATTCAATTGTTAATTCCTGGCTGCTTGTAATATTCTCTCCCTGATCTGGGAATTCTGGAACATAGCTACAATATTCCTAGGAGTTTTCTTTTTGGGATCTTTTTAGGAGGTAATCGATGGATTCTTTCAACCTCTATTTTGCCCCCTGGTTCTAAAACATCAGGGCAATTTTCCTTGAGAATTTCTTGAATGATGGTTTCTAGATGCTTTCTTTGATCATGGTTTTCAGGTAGTTCAATAAATTTTAGATTGTCTCTCCTGGATCTCTTTTCCAGGTCAATGGTTTTTCCCATGAGTTATTTCACATTGCCTTTTATTCTCTCATTTGTTTGGATCTGCTTAATAGCATCTTGAGTTCTCATAAAGTCACTGGATTCCATTTGCTCCAATCTAAATCTGAAGGAATGAATCTCCTCAGTGAGCTTTTGAGATTCTTTTTCCATCTGGCAAATTTGGCTTTTTAAGGCATTCTTCTCCTCATTGCCTTTTTGAGCCTCCTTTGCCATTTGAGTTAGTTTATTTTTAAGGTGTTATTTTCCTCAGTCAGGCTGTTGACTCTCATTTCATACTTTTTTTGCATCTTTTTCATTTATCTTCTCAATTTTTACCCCATTTCTCCTATCTGCTTCTTAAGGTCCTCTATTGCAACCAGCTTGTATTTTTGTTTGGGGCTTTTGGTGCAGGATTTCTGACCTCACAGTCCTCCTCCCATTCCATCCTCTTTGCCCCCCAAATAGGAGTCTAATGTTGAATTTTTCTGTTTTTTTTTTGTTTGTTTGTTTCCTTTACCTAAGCATGTTGTCACCCACTTACTTGACTTTTGGACTGCTGCCACAGTAGGAATTTGCCACCAGCCAGGGGAGCTTCTGTCCCAAATGTTGGGATTTTCTCAACTGCCTGAGGTATTTGTTGGGTGGCCTTTCTGAAGCCTCCACAAACTCTGGCAAGCTGGTCACACACCTCAAGACCTCCACTCCAGACTGAAATCCAGATTCAAGAAGGGTAAAGCAAGAGCGATTAGCCCCCATACTGATTGCCTGATCCCCCTAGAGTTCACAGGGCAAGAGCTGAAGCTGCAATGTGGCAATGTGGTACAAGCTGAGCAGACTCCTCAGTGGTTTCTCACCCCCAGGGGAAGCAGTTGACTGTGCTCTCCCAACCAGTCCAAGAGTCCATAGGGCACTGATCTCTCACTTTGTCCTAGGCATCTATGTTTTGATAATTCTGGAAACACCACAGCTGCTGGTGTTCTTGGGTCCCTCCAGCTGGCTGCTGGTCTGGGCTGCCTTGGGGCTTAAACCACAACTCACACGGGCCTGGGCTCAGCTCCCAGTGTGCTGGGCTGGCTACTCCCTGCTGGGCTGCTAGGCTGTCCTCAGTGGGAGGTTAGCTTTTCTGTGTCATTCTGGAGCTCCAGAGGTCATTCAGAGTCCCCCTTTTACATGAAGTGTAAAGTGGTGTGGGCTGGAGCTCCTCAGAAGTGCTGTTTCTGCTCTACCATCTTGATTCCACCCTCCCCCCCCCCCAATCTTCAGAATTTTGACCAGCAATTTTAGTGCCTGGAAAAAGCTGCATGAAATGTGATCTCGAATTAGATTTATAATTCGTGATGTGTAGATACATAGAAATATATTTGTATATATAGAATACACACACATAAAATATATAGAATGTATGTGAGTGCAAAGATATGTATAATGAATTGGACATTATACATACACAGAGATATCTATAGTGTTTGCACTGATTAAATAATACATACCGACATATAGACATATGTGAATGTATATAAATACATATACAAGTAATGTTTAGATAGATAAATAGGTGTATAGCTATGTGATTATAAATACATATATAGATATATAGGCACAGGTATATGTGTTTTACATACATACACGGTATAAGCATTACACTTGTATATGCATTTTATTACATAGAGTATACTTACATGTATTCATATTTAAATGCATGTATATACATACATAAGTGCAGGTGACTCTCCTTGAAAATTTTACTCTACCAATTCAATAATTAAGAGAAATTCAGTTGATTGGGAGTAAGAATAATTTCTTATAATGGATTGGATTAGGGAATCAATTATTTGATTTGGAAGGGAATTTAAAAGTCATCTTTTCTAATCCATGAGACTGTGGATCACATACTCTTTTTTATAATCCAGAGTACTCAGTCAGGTGCTCTCCCACAGAATCTGTGAGTCAAGGTAGTACCAGGATCACTACTTATCCTCATTGTGTAGTAAGGTTGTTCCTTATAGAAGATGGCTCACCTGGGAGGAAGGAATGGTACAGGTGCTGTTGGAAAGTGGATGTGTAGTTTGAGATATTTTATTGGATTTTAATGCATGTTTGGCTCATATCTAAACCAATTTATATGGTGTCACTTAAGTGAAAGTTGCTGGAAGACCTGTTTCTGAGGGACTGGAAAAAAAGATGCATGCAATGATATTCTGCATTAGCCTACCACATATTTAGAAATTTCCTTATTCTATTGGATCCATACCCCAAACTTTCTATGTCTTTAAAACTTCCTGGCTGAATAGGGACCTTTGGACCTTTTCCTACATTTGTGTTTGAGGGTGTAATACATGTTGACCTATAGCAGGTGATACTATGTTTATGGAGGGGTGTCTGAGAGCTTCTTCCTTCTCCATGTCACTTTTTAGACCATGTGGTTTTTCTAAACTGCCCAGGAATTTTCTTCTATTTCATTCACTTTTTTCATTTCTAGGTGTTTGAGTCATAATGATTTGGGGGCCCAAGAAGTTCAGCCCAGGTATTACTACCAGCTCAGTATGAAAGCTTTGAGAAAAAAAGATCAGGAATACTAACCTTTGTACTTGAATTTGGAGCAACTAATTCTACGTAGGTATAAACTATGAGCCTATTCTCCAACTCTTGCTACATAGGGACTAAATTGTGCACCAAATCCTTCTCCCCTGAGCCTGAAGAAATAAAAAGATGATTATGACCTTCAAATTATTGTAATGAATCTTTCTATATTTTCTTCTCTTTATATTTAAAGCAAATAACAAAGTTAATCAAATGTTAAATGGTTAAATGGAACTGAGGTGCTAATAAACAGGTGCCTAATATAGGAGGAATACAATTGGTAGGGGCTTTAGCTAGTAGCTCAGAGAGAGAGAGATCTCAAGGCCCTAAGGATATCAGAGAACATTCTGTTTTTGTGGGGAGGAAGGAAGAGATTATAAAATGCAATAGACTTATTCTCTTTTATGTTTGAGAGTCTTCAAATTTTTTTTTACATTGAAAAGTTATACTTGGAAAGGCTGGGAACCACCATTGAGGTCATCAAATATCTGTTGTTATTATAGGTGGCATTGTTTCTGTTCATCCTTTGTACTTTTGAAATTTTTTTTATCAAATGCTTTATTAATTTCTAGTTTATATCATTAATTTCTGCAAGACCAAGAGTTACAAATTTTCTCCCCATTCCTCTGACCATGCACCACCCCAAAACAACAATCCCACTCGATATGCCCTCCTCCAATTTGTTTGTTCCCATATCCTCCCACATACCCCCTCCAACTTTCCAGTAGGTCATAGTAGATCTCCATGCCCCAGTGCATGCACAACTCATCTCCCAGTTACATGCAAAATAATATTAATAATTATACACACACACACACACACACACACACACACACATACACACATTTGATTTTAAGGCTTTGAATTCCAGATTAATTCACTTCCTTCCTTGTCACCCACCATTACTGGGAAGATAAGCAATTCAATATAGGTTGTACATGTGTAGCTATGCAAAACATTTCCATAGTGGATATACTGTAAAAGACTGACTATAATTCCCTCCCTACTGTCCCACTTCCCATTTGGTATATTCTCTGCTTTGATCCTGTCCCTTTTCAAAAGTGGGTGTTTCCAATTTCCTTCCCACCAAGCCTGCTTTCCCTTCCATCATCCCCCCCAACTCTGCTATAGGGTGAGATACCCTATTTGGTGTGTATGTTATTCCTTCCCTAAGCCAAATTCAATGAGAATAAGGTTGACCCATTCCATTTTGCCTTCCTGTTTTTCCGCTCAATTGTTACCATTTTCCCTTGCCTCTTCTATATGAGATAGTTTGCCCCATTCTGTCTCTCCCCATTTATTCTCATTATATTCCTTTCTCATCTCTAAATTTCACCTTTTAAGTATTGTACCTTACTATGAAATTGGTCCTGTGCCCTCTACCTATGTATACCTATGTATACACATATACACACGTTCATGTATGTATTCATATGCCCATATACCTCCTATATAGACATATATGTATGTGTGTTTTTTTGTGTGTGTACGTATATACATTTCTATTCCCTTCAACTATTCTCAAACTGAGAAAAGTTTACAATTATCATTTTCCCTATAAGAATGTAAATAGTTCAACTTTGATAAATTCCTTATGAATTTTCTCCTGTTTACCTTCTCATGTTTCTCTTGCTTCTTGTATCTGGATGTTAAATTTTCTATTCAACTCTGGTTTTTTTCATCAAGAATGCTTGAAAGTCCTCCATGCCACTGAATGACCATATTTTCCTCTGAAATATGATGCTCAATTTTGCTGGGTAGGTTTTTCTTGGTTTTAATCCCAGCTCCTTTTTTTTTTTTTGCTTTTTGGGGGGCAATTGGGGTTAAGTATCTTGCTCAAGGTAACATGGCTAGGTTTTTTTATTTGTCTGTGTTAAGTGTCTGAGGCTGGATCTGAATTCAGGTCCATCTGACTCCAGGGCTGGTGCTTTACTCACTGAGCCACCTAGCCACCCCAATCCCAGCTCCTTTGACCTCCAGAATATGATATTCCAAGGCCTTCGGTCCCTCAGTGTAGAAGCTGCCAGACCCTATATTATCCTGATTGTGTTTCCACAATTTTCAAATTGTTTCTTCCTGGCTGTTTGAAATATTTTCTTCTTGATCTGGGAACACCAGAACCTGGCTATAATATTCCTAAAAGGTTTCTTTTTTGGATCCTTTCCAGTAGGTGATCGTTGGATTTTTTCAATGTCTATATCAGTCTCTGATTCTAAAACATCAGTGCGGATTTCCTTGAGAATTTCTTGGAGGATAATGTCTAGGTTCTTTTTTTGAGCATGGCTTTCAGGTAGTCCAATAATTTTTAATTATCTCTTCTGGATCTATTTTCCAGGTCACTGGTTTTCCTAATGAGGTATTTCAAATTCCTTCTATTTTTTCATTTGTTTGGATCTGTATAACAGTATCGTGATTTCTCATAAAGTCACTAGCTTCCATTTGCTCAAATATAGTTCTGAAGGAATGATTCTCTTCAGTGAGCTTTTGAAATTTTTTTCCATCTGGCAAATGTGACTTTTTAAGACATTCTTCTCCTCATTGCCTTTTTGAGCCTCTTTTGCCTTTTGAGTTAGTCTATATTTGTTTTTTTTAGTTTATTTCTTTTTATTTATTTATTTAAATTTTTTTTAAGTTTTTCTTTAAACAATATTCTTTTTTTAAACAAATGTTTTATTAACTTCTGTTTTACATCATTCATTTCCACCAGATTTTGAGTTACAATCATTTCCCCCCCATTATTCCCCTACTCAACCTCCCAGAATAGCAGTCCCACAAGATATTGCTTCCTCCAATCTGCTCTCTCCCATACCTTCTCCCATACCCCCATCGACTTTTCCATTAGAGGAAGGTGAATCTTTGTGTCCCAATGCCTGCACATCTTATCTCCCTATTACAAGCAAAAGAGTATTAATAATATTATTTATATATATTTGAAACATTTAATGTTAAGACCTCGAATTTCAGATCCATTTCCTTCCTCCCTTGTCACCCATTCCCTCTGGGGAGATAAGTAATTCAGTATATGTTGTACATGTCTGGCTATGCAAAACATTATCATAGTAGATATATTGTACAAGGCTGCTTATAATTCCCTCCCACTCATCCCACCCCCGACCTGGTCCATTCCCTACATGATCCTGTCCCTCTTCTATAGTGGGTACTTCCAACCTCCCCTCACCCCAAGGATACCCTCCCATCCATCATCCCTCCTCTCATCCCCCTTCCCCCTATCCTTCTGCAGGTTGAGATATCCCATTTAGTATGTATGTCATTCTCTCCCTGAACCAAATTCAATGTGAATGTGGTTTTGCCTTCTCAGCCTTCCTATTCTCCCCCTCCCTTGCAACCACTTCCCCTTGCTTCTTCTAAATGGGATAGTTTACCCTACCTTGTCTCTCCCCATCTCCTCTTGCCACTTTCCTCTCTCACCTCATAATTTCATCCCTTGAGTATTCTCCCTTCCCAACAAATTCAACCTATGCCCTCTATCCATATATAACTGTAACCATATACACACACATTCACATATGTATTCATATGACCACACCCCCTTCTTCCATTATTTTCATAGTGAGAAAGATATCATCAGTCAAAGTTATTGCTTTTCCATATAGGAATGTAAATAGTTCAACTTTGATAAGTTCCTTTTGATTTCTTTTCCCTGATTACCTTCTCAGGCATCTCTTGCTTCTTGTGTCTGGGTGTCAAATTTTCTATTCAATTCTGATTTTTTCCTCAAGAATGCTTGAAAGTCCTCTATTCCACTGAATGACCATATTTTCCCCTGAAACAAAATACTCAGTTTTGTTATTCTATATTTTAAGGTGTTATTTTCTTCAGTCAGGTTGTTGACACTAATTTCATAATTTTCTTGCATTTTTCTCATTTAACTTCCCAATTTTTCCTCCACTTCTCTTATTTCATTTTCACAATCCTTCTTAAGCTCCTCTATGGCCTGTAACCAGCTCATATTTATCTTTGAATCTTTTGATGCACGGTTTCTGACTTCATTGTCTTCCTCCTGTTCCATGATTTGATCCTTTTATTCCCCAAAATAGGAGTGTAAAGTTGGGTTGCTCTGTTTGCTTTGCTTCCTTTGCCTGATCATTTTGCCACTCAATCACTTGACTTTTGGGCTTTTTGCCACAGTAGGACCCTGCCACCAGATAGGGGAGTTTCATCCCAAATGCTGGGGTTTTCTCAGCTGCTGAAGGTATTAGTTGAGTGCCATCTCTGAAGCCTACATATGCTCTGGCAAGCTGGTTGCACACTGCAGGACCTCCACCCTAGATCATAATCCAGATCTAAGCAGGTTAAAGCAAGAGCAATTGCCTCTCAGACTGATCCCTTGGTCCTTCCTTCAATCTGCAAGCCAGGAGCTGAAGCAGCCACGTGTGCCTCTGCTGCTTCTTGCCCCAGGGGCAAAAGCCAACCACACTCCCAAACTACCGTATCTCAAAGTCCACACTGCAAAGACCTTTCACTTTGTCCTTAGCATTTATGGATTGATAATTTTGTGAACCACCACAGCTACTGGTGATCTGAATTCCCTCAAGCCAGTGGCTGGTCAGGCCTGCCCTGAGGCTTAGACCTATGGCTAGAGCAGGGCTGAGGTTGGCTCTCAGGGTGCTATGCTTGCTGCTCCCTGCCAGCCTGCTGTGCAGTCCTCAGTGAGAGGTTAGCTTCCCTGTGTCATTTTATGGGTTCTGTAGCTCCAAAGTTTGTTCAGAGTCACCTTTTACATGAATTGGAGGAGGTGAGAGTTGGAGCCCTGTGAAGTCCTTTTTCTACTCTTCCATCTTGACTCTGCCCCTAATAGACTTATTCTTATGAGAGTGGAGCCAGAATAATTCATGTTATGAGAGATTTGAGGGTGGGGATCAAGAAGAGAGTGAGGGACAGTAACTTCTCTTCCTGGCAGGACATGGCATTTTAACTACTGGATTAATTCACTGATGTGTTGGATCAAACGGGTCACTCTTTATGCCTATCTCAGTTTCTTCGACTACCAATGGAATGCACTATTAACTCCGGTGGCTAATTCCTCATCATATTTTTCATTTTTCACAAAGTCATGACATGGTCCACTCTTTCTCCAATATGCAGCCAGTCATCCTATATCAAGAAAGAATAAACATACAAAAGAAATAGGCTTGCCATACTTCCATGACTATGTGGTAACTTAGGAGGGGAAATAAAGAAGGTAAAGTAGTATCTGCCCTGCTCAAATCAGCAGAATTACAGAAGTTTTTTACTTGCTGGATACTAAGGAAGAGAGACATAATCAGTCAGGGCTCAGCAGTCAATTATACAGATATTTTGGCATAACTCAGTAAATTGAGAGGATAAATCACAAAGTGGCTGCAAATGCCATGAATCTTGGAGCAGTATATAAATTTTGCAGAGACAAGCTTCAGCATGAACATAAGGGACCAGAGAACACTGCAAGTACTCCAAGGATTGGGTACTTATTTATCAGTCTCTTATTACACAACAAGAGTGCAACCAAGCTTTCATTTGATTACAGAATCAACAGGAAGAGATTATAGTATGTATTCTGGCAACCAAGCAGCAGTGCTCTCAGTGCATAAGCCTAGTGGATGATACAAAAAGCATTGAGGGAAAACAGCAAATATGATAACAGAAGAGAAATCAGTATAGTCTAAATATTGTCCATGACTACTCTGACAAAAACATAGAAAATGGATCAATTATAGTAGGGAAATTCAGGGGAGGGAGGGAGAAAAAAATAGACATTTCCCCCTTCCAACCCAGGTCAACAGGTTGAGATGGAGTTATTTAATACTGGGAATGGGGTCTGATCAAGAAGGAAAAGGGTGATCACAGGCCTTAAACAGTGTACTGAGGAAAAAGTGAGAACAGTAATGAAATAGTTACGCAGTTCTGACTGTGGATTAGTGTCCTAAATTTAGCACCAGCCTGGTCTGATGCTCTAAGTGAAGTAATCAGGAGAAGGAACTCAGACCAACCAGGTAGCCTGCAATGCCACCTGCAGAGCATTCAAGCTACTTTACAAGGGCTGGGAACAGTTCAAATGAAATTCAAGTCTACCAGTGTGTCACCAAGACCTCAAACAGTATTAAGAGCTTGAAAAACTCAGACCATGCAGATAGCAATTAGTTTGTCAAACTACCTTGGGTTCACTGAATGTTTGTAGTTCCCTGGCCTGAGCTTTTCTCCGAGACTTCCAATGAAACTAATATTCAATAGCCACAAAAAATGAGCAGAAGAATCTCAGATAGTGTAAATCAAAACTAAAGAAGGCCCAGGATTCCATGCAGAAGAGTGCAGAATGTTGCTCTAACAAAAAGTAACTACCTAGAAAGTAAAGCAAGTAAAGGAAAAAGGAAAAAAACAAAAGAGTATCATAATAAAGAGCTATTATGATGCCAGTGATGTTAAGCATAATATCATTATGACCAGACCTAAAACCAGAAGAAAAAAAAAGACTCAAAAATCTCCATAATCATAGTCCAAAATTAAAAAAAAAGTTTTGCCACAATGTCAACTAGAAATCCTGGAAGAAATTAAATGAGTTTTTTTCATACTTTTATACATAAATACGCATAGAATGCTAAAAAAATGGAAAAGAAAAAGGAAATTTCGGAGAAAAACATGAAAAGAGAATTAAGCACTTAGTTCAAGAAATATAACAACTTAACTAAGTAACAGACACTTTGAAAATTAGAATATACCAAATAATAGTTAATAATTCCACAAAGCAATAACAAACATTTTTTAAAAGGCCAAAAGATTTTAAAAGGAATTAAAAATTTAAGGTATCTCACATTTAAAAGAAACTGGAAAACAGATAAAAGAGAGGTAATTTTAAAATAATTGGAATATCTGAAAACTACAATAACAAGAACAATCACAAATTCGAGATTGTGGTAGGGAACTTGCAGCCTTGAGATCACATATGACCTTCTTCGTTCTTGGGTATAACTTTTTGACATTGTTCAAGTTTTACAGAACAAATCCTTTTGTTAAGGGGCTCTGTACTGTGACATTTAGATTGAATCAAAGGGATGCACTCAAGTACAGGGCTACTTGTGGCATTCAGGCAGCAGCTTCCACCCCTGACCTAGCTGTTATATTTCAAGATATTACAAGAACTGTTCAGACCCATTAAGAACATAATGCAAAGTATGAATGGAACTAATTTAGCTTATCTCCTAAAAACAATAAACATCACAAGGAAAATTCCCAGAAATATCATAGGTGACATACAGAACTTCCTGTTCAATGAGAAAACAGTCCGAGCAGTAGGGAAGTCAGACTTCAAGTATAGGGAGCCAGTTAGGATCAAATAAGATTTATTTTTTCATTCTTTTTGTAACTTTTTAAAATCTTTATTAATTTGTTCATTTACTTTGAGTTTATAAGATTCAGTTCCCCAGTTCTTTGAGATTCAAATTTTATCCCTCTCCCTCCCCTACCGTGCCCTGCCATGGTGGGATACAATCACATATAGGATCTGTAGATACTTTCACATTAGACATTGGTCAGAAGGATAGTGTTGGATAGGAAGAACAATGGGAAAGAGGAAATGAAACAAAACAAGAAAAAGAAAGAGAGCCGATAATTTGCTTCAGTCTGCATTCAAACTCTGTTCTTTCTAGTTCGTTCCCTGAATATAGACATCTCTCTCCATCATGAGTCTTTTGGAGTTTACTTATAGCCCTGCATTTCTGAGAAGATTCCAGTCTATCAAAGTTGGTCATCACACATACATTGTATCTGTAATTGTGTACAAATTTTTCCTGGTCCTGCTCTTCTCCCTCAGCACAAGTTGGTATAAGCCTCTCCAGGCAGATATGAAGTCCATCTATTATTTGTTTCTTATGGCACAATAGTATTCCATTACATCCATATACCATAACTTGTTTAGCCATTCCCCAATTGATGGGCATCCCCTTAATTTCCAAGTCTTTATCATCACAAAGAGTTGCTATAAATATTTTTGTATATATGGGTCTTCCAGTTCTCTGATCTCTTTGGGATACAACCCTAGAAGTGGTACTGATTGGTCAAAGGGTATGGAATTAATTATAGCCCTTTGGGCACAGTTCCAGATTGCTTTCCAGAATGGTTGGATTAGAACTCCACCAGCAATGTATTAGTGCTCCAATTTCTCCACATGCTCTCCAGAATTTATCATTTTTCTGTTTTGCCATCTCAGCCAATCTGACTGTTGAGATGTGGTACCTCAGAGTTGTTTTGATTTGCATTTCTCAAATCACTAGTGATTTAGAGCATTTTTCATATGCTTATATATATCTTTAATTTCTTCCTCTGAAAACTGCCTATTCATGTACTTTGACTATTTATCAATTGCGGAATGCCTTGTATTCTTATGGATTTGACTCAATTCTCTTTATATTTTAGAAATGAGGCCTTTCTCAGAGACATTGGTTCTAAAAATTCTTTCCCAGTTCCCCACTTCTCTCCTAATCTTGGTTACATTGGCTTTGTTTCTACAGAAGCTTTTCAGTTTTACGTAATCAAAGTTATCCATTTTGCATTTTATAATGCTCTCTAATTCTTATTGGGTCACGAAAACTTCCCCTCTCCATAAATCTGACAGGTAAAATATTACTTGCTTTCCCTGATTGCTTATGGTATCATCCTTTATACCTAGATCATGCACCCATTTAGACTTGATTTTGGTATATGGTGTTAGATAATGGTCTATGTCAGTTTCTGCCAAATAATATTCTAGTTTTCCCAGCAGTTTTTGTCAAATAATGAGTTCTTATCCCCAAAAGCGAGGTCTTTGGATTATCAAAGAGTAGATGATTATAGTTATTGACTGCTAAGTCTTGTGTACCCAATCTATACCATTTATCTGCTGCTCTATTCCTCAGCCAGTACCAAGTAGTTTTGATGACAGCTGCTTGATAATACAGATTAAAATCTCATATAGCTAGGCCAACTTCCCTAGCATTTCTTTTCATTAAAAACCTTGATATTTTTGACCTTTTGTTCTTCCAAATGAATTATGTTACTATTTTTTTCTAGGTCTGTAAAGTAATTTTTGGTAAATTGATTGGTATGGCATTAAATATGCAATTTAATTTAGGTAAAATTGTCATTTTTATTATATTAGCTTAACCCATCCATGAGCAATTGATGTTTTTCCAATTATTTAGATCTGACTTTATATGTAAGAGAAGTGTTTTGTAGTTGTGTTCATATAGGTCCTGGATTTGTTTTGGCAGGTAGATTCCCAAATATTTTATAATGTCTATAATAACTTTAAATGGGATTTCTCTTTCTATATCTTACTGTCGAATTTTATAAGAAATATACTGGAATGGGGTGGCTAGGTGTTGTGGTGAAGAGTACTGGCCCTAAAGTCAGGAGTACCTGAGTTCAAATCTGGCCTTAGTCATTTAACACAAAACTAGCCATGTGACCTTAGGCAAGTCACTTAACCCCAATTGCCCTACCTTCCCCCTCCAAAACAAAACAAAACAAACAAACAAAAAAGAAATATACAGGAATGCCAAGCATTCATGTGGGTTTATTTTATATCTTGCAACTTTGCCAAATTCATTTATTATCTCAAGTAGTTTTTCACTTGATTCTTTAGGATTCTTAAGTATATCATCATATTATCTGCAAAGAGTGGTAACTTGATCTTCTCTTTGCCTAATTTGATTCCTTTAATTTCTTCTTCTTCTCTAATTGCTACTGCTAAAATTTCTAGTACCAGACTGAATAAGAGAGGTGATAGTGGATATCCTTGTTTCACCCCTGATCTTATCAGAAATGCTTCAAATTTATCCCCATTACATATAATACTTCCTAATGTCTTTAAATAGGTGCTACTTATTATTTTAAGTAAGGCTCCATTTATTCCTATACTTCCTAGTGTTTTAATAGGAATGGATTTTGTACTTTGTCAAGAGCCTTTTCTGCATCTGTTGAGATAATCATGTGGTCTCTGCTAGCTTTATTGTTGATATGATCAATTATACTGATGGTTTTCCTAATACTAAATCATCCTTGCATCTGTGGAATAAATTGTACCTGATCAAAGTGTATTATTCTTGGGAGAAGTTGCTCTAGTCTTTTTACTAATATTTTATTTAAAATTTTTGTATCTATATTCATGAGGGGGATTGGTCTATAATTTTCTTTTTCCACATACTCTCTTTCTGATTTAGGTGTCAGTACCATGTTTGTGACATAAAAAGAATTTTGTAGGACTCCTTCACTAATTTTCCCAAATAGTTTGTAGAGTATTGGAATCAATTGTTCTTTAAATGTTTCATAGAATTCACTCGTGAATCCATCTGGCTCCAGAAATTTTTCCTAGGGAGTTTACTGATGGATTGTTCAATTTATTTCTCTGAGATGGGGTTAAGTAATTTACTTCCTCTTCAGTTAAGCTGGGCAACTATTTTTATGTAAATATTCATCAATTTGTCAAATTTATGTGCATATAATTTGGCAAAATAATTACTAATTATTGTTTTAATTTCCTCTTCACTGTAGGTAGATTCACCCTTTTCATTTTTGATACTAATAATTTGCTTTTTTCTTTCTTTTTTTATCATATTGGCTAAGGGTCTATCAATTTTATTGTATTTTTTTTCATAAAAGCAGCCCTTAGTTTTATTTATTTATTTATTTATTTATTTATTTATTTAAAGCAATTGGGGTTAAGTAACTTGCTCAAGGTTACACGGCTAGTCATTATTTATGCGTGGGTGCTCATTTTCTGAGGCCGGATCTGATCTCGGGTCATCCAAACTCCGAGGCCGGCGCTCTTACTCACTGCGCCACCTAGCCGCCCCTTTAGGGCAATTGGGGTTAAGTAACTTGCCCAAGGTTACACGGCTAGGTTTTTGTTTGTGCGGATTAAGTGTCGGAGGCCGGCTCAGAACTCAGGTCCTTCTGATTCCAGGGCCGGCTCTCTATTCACTGCGCCACCTAGCCGCCCCAGTTTTATTTATTAATGCAATTGTTTTCTTAATTTCAGTTTTTTAAATCTCTCCTTTGGTTTTCATTATTTCTTATTTAGAAATTAACTGTGGATTTTCAATTTTTTCTCTTTTTAGCTTTTTCAATTGCATGCCCAATTCATTGACCTTCCTTTTTTTTTTCTTCTCTTTACTAACTTCTATTTTATATCATTCATTTCTGCCAGATTTTGTTACAAATTTTCTCCCCAATTTTCCCCTACACACTGCCCCAAAATAGCAGTCCCACAGGATATCCCCTCTTCCAATCTGCTCTCTCCCCTATCTTCCCCCATATACCCTTGGACTTTTCTTTCTGAGCTTATCTAAGAATACATTCTGTGCTTGAGACCAGTTCCCTGTTGAGGCTTCAGCTGTGGGTGTGAAGTCAACACTGTTTCCATCTGAATTTGGTTCCTGCCTCTCAAGATAGTAGGACTCCAGAGTCTTTTTCTTTCCAGTCTGCTTTCTACCCTTTTTGAGGCAGAGCCCTAGCCATGCCCTTCCTCTAGGGTTCTGAAGCTTTTACTGTTTAAGGTTTTGCCCTGGAGCAATAATTACTATGTTTTCAAGGTCAGAGGTGGGCGGGGGGGATGGATTGGAGCAGCCAGGTTCACTCTGTCATCCTGGTCACTGTAGGTCTGGATAGGGGCTTTTTTAAATTTCTGGGTTGTGGATTGGTAGTCCCAGGAGTAGTTGCTGCCCCTGCCAGGGGCCCTGCACTTGATTCTTATCCTTCCCTGTCCAGTCCCAGCCCTGCAGTGATAGGCCTGGCAATGGCCCTTGTGGTTGGTGGGTCAACTCATTGTCATGTTGATGAGGCCTTGTCCAGGCCCCTGTGTGCCATGGCATCCAGGCCTTTGTCTGAGTGCTGCAGCAGTGTTGGGGCTTCTGTCTGCCAATTAGATAAGATTTAGCAGTTATCAGATTAGGTAAAGCATTTTCCCTGAGTGCTTACAGCCTTCTTTACATAGAACTCCTTGAAGATTTCTTCTTTTGGTTACTTCCTCATAGAACCTCCATTTTGAAGAAGGTCTCAAGTTTGCCATCTTTCTTGACTCCCCTGTCTCTGCTACTGATTCTCCAAATTTTGCCACAATATTCCAGGTGGGTACATTTTCCCATTTCCCTTTTATACATGGTCTTTCTCCTTTAAAATATGAGCTCCTTAATGGCAAGACCTGTATTTATTTTTTACTATATTTGTATCCCATTGTTTAGCACATTGCTTAGCACACACTAAGTACTTATTAAATTCTGTTTGACTTAACACAACTTATTAAGCACTTATTATCTGCCAGGCATTGCCTTTGTAAAGGACAGAGAGATTGTAATACAATATTCCAAAGGGTAAAAATATAAATTTTCAACAAAGAATAACTTATATAGCAAAACTGTCTACAATCTACATCAGGAAAGGGAAGTGGATCTTTAACGAAATAGAGGATTTCCAAGACTTTCTTATGAAAAGACCAGAGCTGAGTAGAACATGGAAATAAAAATATAGGGGACAAGAGAAGCATAAAATACTTAAATATAATGAGTGAGTAACAATAAGGGACTACATAAAGATAAATTATTTACATTCTAATGAGTTAGAGTATACACATAAACTTCAGAATTATAATTGGTAGAGAGTGGTAGAGATGGAACTTCTGGGTTGGAGCCAAGATGGCAGAATAGAGAGAGCACTCAAATGAAGTCTTCCAATGTTCCTCCCCAAACACCTTTAATATAATTATTTAAATCAAATTTTAGATTGGCACAACCAATATAAAGGCAGAGTGATACCATTCTTCCAGTCCAAGACAATATAGGAGATCAGAAAGATCTGTGACATGGCAGGGGAGGCTGACCATGAGCCCATGTGTATGGCAAACTAGTGGTGGGACTAAGGAATAGTGACAGAAGTCCCAGCAGCAACTTTGTTAGCTCTTGGGTTAGAGATATTAAGGGGACCTGGAAACTTGTCAGAAAGAGATTACAGGGTACCCTTTGAAAAGCCAAGCATGAGCAGCTTTGCAAAGGACTGCTTCTGTGAACAGCTTTCATGCTTCTGATTACATAGTATAGTGAGCTCTCTATTTATTCAATAACAAATTAGAGCAAAACATTCATAGAAAATCAAAATATGGCATTCACAATGTTACAACTTATCACAGAAAATAAAAATATAACATTCACGATGTCACAACTCAACAACTTATTAAAAAAATGCCACATAGTTTTCACCAAAGTGGTCAGATAGTTTTTAACAAAGTACATTCATTTAGTCAATCAGAAAATCCTTAATTCTATCAGAAAGTACAAAAGTCAAAGTTCTCCACCCCTAGGTCACAGCAAATCATAATCTTCTCAGTCAGTACACATTATTTAAGTAAAATCTTCTTTCAGCTTGACTCAAGGTTGGCTCACAGCTTCCATCATTCCTCTTCCATGGTCCCAGCTCCAACTGTCACCTGGGTTCAAAGGCAGGCAACTCCTAGTTCCTTGTCCAGCTCCTTGTCCAGTTCTTTGTCCAGTTCCCCTTCCATTATAAAGTTAATAGTGTCCAGTTCACCTCAATTCCTTCATAGTTACTGTTTCTGGGAAGGCAAAGCTTGACAGAGCCACAATAATATTCATTCACATTGCCAGCACCGTCATCAATTTACTATCTGCCTGTGAAATCAACTCAGATGCACCAAACAAGGTCTGAGTACTCAACACAAATCATCAACATAGAAATCAACACAGACCCACAAACAATGTCCAAAAGGTCAGCACAAATCATCAATAAAGTCGCAGGACCACCAAAACCCTCCTCCAGGGCTTCTGTAAACATACAACCAGAAAATCCTCCTTCAGGGCTTTCAATAAGGTCCCAGGTCTTCTGTACAAAGTATCACAAACAAATATCAACAAAGACAGAGCAGACCAACAGAGTGCCAGAATACAACACATTTTCTCCTTCTTGACTCTGCCACCACAAGTGTCCTCTTCTCAGTTCTGCCATCTTTAGCCTGGAAATTCTCCTTATATATGGTCATTAGCTCCTCCCCTTCCTGTTGCAGGAGTTCATGAGTTCTAGGGTTGAAAAGTTGTGGGGTTCACACATTCTGTCTCTTAACAGACTTGATACAAGTCTCAAAAGAAACTTAAACAGAAACAAAGTGTTAATTCAATAGGTGAAACAAGGTGTGAAATACTTCTGTGATTGCCATTACACCCCTATGCTAGCACTAGATGCAGAGCCAGATACTATTTGGTATCTCCATTGCCTATACGCACTTCTAGCTAGAGTAAGTATATGAACAAGTAAATATGAGGGCTGCATAATTGGTTTTGATGAGTACATAAATCTTGTATTCAATGATGCAGAGGAGATTCACTCTAAAACAAAGTCAAGAAAATAACTTGACCAGGTAATGCTAAAAGGAGACAACATTATAAAGTGTCTCTAACTAGAAGTATGTTTTCAGTGAAGTTAGAAGCCACTCAGAAGACAATAATTTTTTTCTTAGATACATTCTCTGGGCTTCAAAAGCCAGCTACACATTTTTCCATGGTGCTTTAGTGGTATTATATCAATAAACGGGTTGCTCTGGCAAAAAAGGGAAAAGATTCTGGGAAGATGGTGGAGTATGTCAGAAAACTTCAAGCTTTCGTGATTTTCCCCCACAAAAGAGTTAAAATGGCACTTAAGGTGAACCAAGTGTGGGGAAAGATAAATATAAACAGTGGCACAACCGGGATGTTCCTAGGACTGTTTGAGAAGATTTGAAGAAAAATCCCAGGACAAGATTGGGTCTCCTGAAAAGTAAACACCTTCAGGCTAGGCTCCCTTTTAACAACAAGTGGCAAGCCCTAGGGTTAGTTGGTTTGAGAGACTGTCTCCTGCCCAGCCACAGGAACTTTTACCCCCAGGATAGTGAGGCAAGTTGGGTGTTTGAATCCTGGAAAAGCTTTCTGATTTTTAACACTGTAAAAAAACATCCTGAACTCAATAGAAGATTAGACATTCAAGAAACAAGAAAAATATAAGGTAAATATATAGGACTGATTATAAGGGATTCATAAGGACAGACTGTTTACTTTTTAGATGTATTAAATAGGTGCTTAAGATCCTTATTAATGATTGGGTAGCTCATAAGAACGATTGGGGTAAAACTGAGTATGATATGAATTTTAAAAGTAAAACCATTTAGGAATATCTAGAAAGAATAATTATTTTACACAAATGAGGTGCAAGAGGAAGAATCAATACAGAGGAATTAGAGGGGGGAGTGCTGGCAGTTCTGGTAACTTTTCATCTTGAATGAGTTTAAGAGGGAACTATACATACATACATATACAAATACATATATACATGCATATGTATGTATATATAAAGTATATAAGGGGGTATGGAAGTTAGATTTATGGGAATGGGAGGAGATGAGAGGGATAATTGGAGAGGGGTAGGCAAGCAATAGGAGGGCAAGGTAGTAGGTAGAGGAGGCAGGAGGGATAGGAGACAAGAGCTATCCACAAACTTGAAAACAATGATCAGGAGTAGAATATGTTTGGGAAAGTATGTCTGTATGTGTATGTATATATGTATATGTATATTCATATATTTAGAGCTATAGAGAAACATATCTAAATTTTATTGTAGCCTTCTGGGGGGTTAGGGAGAGGAGAAAAATAAAGTAAAAAAAGTACAGAGCAAAGAACAACAAAAAAAAACTCATAAGGAAGGAAAGACAAGATGGACAATTCTAAATACAACGAGTATTATTTATCATAAAGGCTTTCTTGAAATAAAATTTATTGCTACATATTTAGAATCCTTTCTCATGTTCTGCTATGCATACGGCATGCTTATTTTCTAAATTTGTATTTAAGTTTGAATATTTAATTTTATGATAGGTTTTCATTATTTTCTCTATTCTGTGTTTGTGTTCTGGCATTTGAGTCTAAAATAAAATTTTAAAAAAGGCAGAGAGAATCCCTTTCAGTCAATAGGGAATGAGAGCCCTGAGGGGTAACTGTTTGGTAACTCCACTGCCTATACCCATTTCTGTGGCATAGTTCAAGGTGAAAAGGAGCACTGTCAAACAAGAGGGAGCAGAAGCCCTGAGGCGCAGTGACCCTTGGGAACAAGTATTACTTCCAGTATCAAAAGAGCAAAGATCTTTTGGAGCAGTATCAGTTTTAGTTTCAAGGAATCAGGGGTCCTTCCTGACTAAGGACCTGAATACACACTAATAAAGCATTGACACTACACTTCTCCCCAAATTATACTACCTTGATAGCACCCAAAACTCTGCAAACCCCAGAACTAGCTATGCAAACAGCAGAAAAAACAGCCTGAAACTTGAGCCCCCACACCCAGCAATTCTAGGCTGGGAAAAGAATCCAGTATTAATGTAACACATGGATGTGAGATGACTATTATGGGATGATATTTTAAAAAATAAAATAAAATTAAGTGGGGGAATATGGGGATACAATGGGAGAAGAGGGAAGTTAGACAGAGAAGGTTATCAATTATCTCATGTAAAATTGGCACAAAAGAGCTTTTACAGTGGAGGTAAAGATAGAGGAGTGGTGAGCAATGCTTGAACTTTACTTTCATCAGAATTGACACAAACAGGGAATAACATATACACTCAAATAGGAATAGAAATCTTTCTTACCCTACTGGGAAGGAGGAAGAGAGGGGTGAAATAGCAGAATAGGTAGTGAAAGGAGAGATGGCAGAATGAGATATGTGGTGTCAGAAGCAAAACACTTTTGAGGAGGGACAAGGTGAAAAGAGATAGGAGAATAAATGGGAAGGTGCAGTAGAAAGAAGGGAAATGGTGTTAGTAATCATGATAGCAAATAGGAATGGAATGAATTCATCTATAATATGGAAGTGGATAGAGGAATGGATTAAAAACCAGAATCCTAGGGGGCAGAGCCAAGATGGTGGAGTAGTAACAGCAATTCTGAACAGCTCCTGCCCCCACCACATCCAAATTTATGTTAAAAGGGTCTCTGAACAAACTCTGAGTTACAGAACCCACAAAATGACACAGAGAAGCAAACCTCCTGTTGAGGACAGCCCAGCAGCCCTGTAGGGAGTGGCCAGCCCAGCACTCTGGGAGCCAAGCCCAGGCCTGCTTGAGCCAGAGATTTTAGTCTCAAGGCAGCCAGACAAGCAGCCAGTTGGAGGGACTCCAGAACACCAGCAGCTGTGGCATTTCCAGAATTACCAACACATAGATGCCAGAGAACAAAGTGAGATGTCAGTGCCCCTATAGACTTTGGGACCAGTACTTGGGAGCATGTCGACTGCTTCCCTTAGGGGAGAGAAGCCACTAAGACACTTCAGCACAGCTGCCGTCATGTGGCAACTTCAGCTCCTGGATTTCAGACTGTGGGGCCACCAGGTGACCAGTCTTGGGGGTAATCGCTCTTGCTTCAACCTTCTTGGACCTGGATTGCAGTCTTGGGTGGAGGTCTTGGGGTGTGCAATCAGTTTGCCAGAGTGTTTGTGGGCTTCAGAGAGGGCATCCAACTAATACCTCTGGCAGCTGAGAAAACCCCAGTGTTTGGGATGGAAGCTCCCCTGGCTGGTGGCAGAGTCCTACTGTGGCAACAAGCCCAAAAGTCAAGTGACTGAGTGGCGACATGAGCAGGCAAAGGAAGCAAAATAAACAGAAAAATTCAACATTAGACTCGTATTCTGGGGGAAAAGATGACCAAAGCATGGAACAAGGGGAGGACTGTGAAATCAGAACTCCTGCACCAAAAGCCCCAAATGAAAATATGATCTGGTTACAGGCCATAAAGCACCTCAAGAAGCAGAAAAGAGAAGTGGAGGAAAATAGGGAAGAGAAATGAGAAAGATGCAAGAAAAATATGAAATGAGAGTCAGCAGCCTGACTGAGAAAAATAACACTTTAAAAAATAGACTAACTCAGGGGCGGCTAGGTGGCTCAGTGAATAGAGCGCCGGCCCTGGAGTCAGAAGGACCTGAGTTCGGAGCCAGCCTCCGACACTTAATCCACACAAACAAAAAACCTAGCCATGTAACCATGGGCAAGTTACTTAACCCCAATTGCCCTAAAGGGGCGGCTAGGTGGCACAGTGAGTAAGAGCGCCAGCCTCGGAGTTGGGATGACCCGAGATCAAATCCGGCCTCAGAAAATGAGCACCCACACATAAATAATGACTAGCCGTGTAACCTTGAGCAAGTTACTTAACCCCAATTGCTTTAAAAAAAAATAGACTAACTCAAATGGCAAGAGAGGCTCAAAAAGGCAATGAGCAGAAGAATGCCTTAAAAAGCCAAATTTGCCAGATGGAAAAAGAATATCAAAAGTTCACTGAGGAGAACCATTCCTTCAGAATTAGACTAGAGCAAATGGAAGCCAGTGACTTTATGAAAAATCAAGATGTTGTCAAGCAGATCCAAACAAATGAAAGAATAGAAGGCATGTGAAATATCTCATGGAAAAAACAACTGACCTGGAAAATAGATCCAGGAGAGATAATTTAAAAATTACTGGACTAACTAAAAACCATGATCAAAAAAAGAACCTAGAAATCATCCTTCAAGAAATTCCCAAGGAAAATTGCCCTGATATTTTAGAACCAGAGGGCAAAATGGAGGTTGAAAGAATCCACCCATCATCTCCTAAAAAAGATCCCCAAAAGAAAACTCCTAGGAATATTATAGCCAGGTTCCAGAATTTTCAGATCAAGGATAAAATATTACAAGCAGCCAGGAAGAAATAATTTGAATACTGTGGAAATCCAATCAGGATAGTGCAGGATCTGGCAGCTTCTACACTGAGGGATCAAAGGGCTTGGAATATGATATTCTAGAGGGCAAAGTAGCTGGGATTAAAAGAAATAATCACCTACCCAGCAAAACTGAGTATTATGTTTCAGGGGAAAATATGGTCATTCCCTGGAATAGAAGACTTTCAATCATTCTTGATGAAAATACCAGAGTTGAATAGAAAATTTGACATTCAGACACAAGAAGCAAGAGATGCTTGAAAAGGTAAACAGGGAAAAGAAACCATAAGGAACTTATTGAAGTTGACCTATTTACATTCCTACATGGAAAAATGGTTACTGTAACTGATGAAACTTTTCTCAGTATAAAATAGTTGAAGAATGCTATATGGGCATATGAATACATATGTGAATGTGTATATATATATATATATATATGTATATACATATATACACACATACATACACACATATATTGTATGCATATACATATATACTATATATACATATATGTGTGTATACACATATACATACATACATACATACATACATATATATATATATATACGTATATACATATGTATATATATACAGGTATGCAGGGGAAAATGCTTACAAGGGAGGGGAAGAACAGGAAAGCAAAAAGACTAAACCTTATTCTCCTTGAATTTGCCTCAGGGAGAGAATGACATACATACTAAATAATATATCTCACCCTACAGGAAAGTAGGGGGAAAGGAGATGAGAGGGGGTATGATGGAAGGGATAGTTGGAGGGAAGGGGGAGAGGGAAGTTGAAAGCACCCACTTTTGAAAAGAGACCGGACCAAAGTAGGTAATAGACCAAGTGAGAGGTGAGATAGGAGGGAGGGAAATATAGTCAGTCTTTTACAATATATCTACTATGGTAAAGTTTTACATAGCTACACATGTACAACGTATCCTGAATTGCTTATCTTCTCAGTAAGGGTGGGTGACAAGGCAAGAAAGAAATGAATCTGCAATTCAAAGTTTTAAAATCAAATGTTTAAAAATATATAAATACTTTTATTAATACTATTTTACATATAATTGGGAAGTAAGATATACAGGCATTGGGGTACAGAGATTCACTGTGCCCCACTGGAAAAGTTGAAGGGGGTATGAGACAATATATGGGAGAGAGCAGATGGGGCAAGAGGATATCCTGTAGGACTACTATTCTTGGGTGGAGGGGTAGGGGAAAATGGGGAACAAACTGTAGCTCAAAATCTGATGGAAATGAATGATGTAAACCAGAAGTTAAAACATATCAAAAAAATAAAAACCGAATCCTAAGTATGCTGTTTAGAAGAAGCACACTTGAAGCAGAGAGAAACAGAGGGAGGTAAGTGGCTGGAACAGAACCTATCATGCTTCATTTGAAGTGAAAAGACAGGAATAACTATTATTATCTCAGACAAATCAAAGTTAAAAAGAGACAATCTTCCCCAAATGTACCATAAACAATGGAGTAATATCAACACTATACGAGTATGTGTGCTTGTAATAGTATAGTATCTAAATTCCAAAAGGAAAAGTTCAATGAGTTAGAAGAGAAAATAGGTTGAAAAACAGCAGTAGTGGGGGATCTCAGCTTTCCCTTCTCAGAGCTAAATTAATCCAACCAAAAAATAAATTCAAAATAAATTAGAGATGAATAAAAAACCAGACATATTAAATGCATTCTTTTCAGATCATAATGCAATAAAATTATATCCAATAAAGGACCATGGAAACATAGATTTAAAATTAATTCGAAACTAAGTAATGTAATCCTAAAGAATGAGTGGCTTTGTGAACAAAGACACCACCAAAAATTTTATTAAAGTGAACCACCAGAATGAGGCAGAAGACTAATATTTATGGAATGCAGCAAAATCAGAGGGGAAAATTATATTTCTAAATGCTTACATCAATAAAATGGAGAAAGAACAAATCAATGAATTGGACATGTGACTTAAAAAAAGCTAAAAATAAAAATCAAATGAAATTTCTCTGATTAAATACCTAATTGGAAATCTTGAAAATCAACAGAGATTCATTAATTGAAAGTAAGAAAATTATTGAACTAATAAATAAAACTAAGAGATATGTTTTCTGAAAAAATAATCAAATTGACATGTCATTAATTAATTTGATTTTAGAAAGAAAGCCAAATTATCAATACAAAAAATCATAACTGTGAATTTACCATAAACTCTTTTTTTTTACATTAAATTTTAAAGGTTTTGCATTAACATAATGCAGCCAGAATAGAAGGAAAGAAGAAAGCTGGAGGAAAATTACAGTTTTCACTGATAAAAGTTCTACTTTCTTAAATACATGGGGAATTGAGTCAAGTTTATAAAATACAAATAATTTCCCAATTGATAAATGATCAAAGGATATGAACAGACAGCTTTCAGATGAAACAATCTAAATTATCTATAAAATGTTCTAAATTACTATTGATTAAAGAAATGCAAATTAAAACATTTCAGAGGGACCACCTCACACCTATTAGAATAAATAATATCAAAAAAAAAATGACAAATGTTGTAAGGGATGTGGGAAAATTGGGGCACTAACACATTGTTGAGAGAGTTGTGAACTGATACAACCATTCTGGAGAACAATTTGAAACTATGTTCAAAGGGCTATAAAGCTGTGCATACCTTTTTACACAACAATATGAGTACTAGGTCTATATTCCAAAGAGACCCCCTCCAAAAAAGAAGAAAAAAAGAGTAAAAAAAAACCCTCTATGTACAAAAATATTTATAGTAGCTCTTTTTGTAGTAGCAAAGAATTATTGATTGAGGGGCTGCCAATCAACTGGGGAGTTACTGAACACATTTTGGCATATGAATATGATGAAATGTTATTGTGCTATAAGAAATGATGAGCAAGATACTTGCAGAAATACCTAGATTTACATGAACTGATACAAAGTGAAGTGGGCAGAACCAGAAGAACTCTGTACCCAGTAATAGCAATATTGCACAGTGATTAACTGTGAATGATTTATCCATTCTTTTTTTTTAAACAAATGCTTTATTAACTTCTGTTTTACATCATTCATTTCCACCAGATTTTGAGTTACAATCATTTCCCCCCCATTATTCCCCTACCCAACCTCCCTGAATAGCAGTCCCACAAGATATCGCTTCCTCCAATCTGCTCTCTCCCATACCTTCTCCCACACCCCCATCGACTTTTCCATTAGAGGAAGATGAATCTTTGTGTCCCAATGCCTGCACATCTTATCTCCCAATTATAGGCAAAAGAGTATTAATAATAGTATTTATATATATATTTGAAACATTTAATATTACGACCTTGAATTTCAGATCCATTTCCTTCCTCCCTTGTCACCCATTCCTTCTTGGGAGATAAGTAATTCAGTATGTGTTGTACATGTCTAGCTATGCAAGACATTATCATAGTAGATATATTGTGCAAGGCTGCTTATAATTCCCTCCCACTCATCCCACCCCCCCACCTGGTCCATTCCCTACATAATCCTGTCCCTCTTCTATAGTGGGTACTTCCAACCTCCCCTCACCCCAAGGATGCCCTCCCATCCATCATCCCTCCTCTCATCCCCCTTCCCCCTATCCTGCTGCGGGTTGAGATATCCCATTTAGTATGTATGTCATTTTCTCCCTGAACCAAATTCAATGTGAATGTGGTTTTGCCTTTTTAGCCTTCCTTATTCTTCCCCTCCTTTGCAACCACTTCCCCTTGCTTCTTCTACATGGGATAGTTTACCCTACCCTGTCTCTCCCCATCTCCTCTTGCCACTTTACTCTCTCACCTCATAATTTCATCCCTTGAGTATTCTCCCTTTCCAACAAATTCAAGCTATGCCCTCTATCCATATATAACTGTAACCATATACACACACACATTCACATATGTATTCATATGACCACACCCCCTTCTTCCATTATTTTCATAGTGAGAAAGATATCATCAGTCACGGTTATTGCTTTTCCAGATAGGAATGTAAATAGTTCAACTTTGATAAGTTCCTTTTGATTTCTTTTCCCTGATTACCTTCTCAGGCATCTCTTCCTTCTTGTGTCTGGATGTCAAATTTTCTATTCAATTCTGGTTTTTTCCTCCAGAATGCTTGAAAGTCCTCTATTCCCCTGAATGACCATATTTTCCCCTGAAACAAAATACTCAGTTTTGCTGGGTAGGTGACCCGTGGGTTCATTCCCAGTTCTTTTGCCCTCTGGAATATCATATTCCATGCCCTTCAAGCCCTCAGTGTAGAAGCTGCCAGGTCCTGGGCTATTCTGATTGTGTTTCCACAATATTGAAATTGTTTCTTCCTGGCTGCTTGTAGTATTTTCTCCTTGATCTGGGGATTCTGGAACCTGGCTATAATGTTTCTGGGAGTTTTCTTTTTGGGATCCTTTTCAGGAGGTGATCTGTGGATTCTTTCAACCTCTATTTTGCCCTCTGGATCTAAAACATCAGGGCAATTTTCCCTGAGAATTTCTTGAAGGGTGATTTCTAGGTTCTTTCCTTGATCATGGCTTTCAGGTAGTCCAATAATTTTTAAATTGTCTCTCCTGGATCTATTCTCAGGTCAGTGGTTTTTCCCATGAGATATTTCACATTGCCTTCTAATCTTTCGTTTGTTTGGATCTGCTTAACAGCATCTTGATTTCTCTTAAAGTCACTAGCTTCCATTTGCTCCAGTCTAACTCTGAAGGAATGAATCTCCTCAGTGAACTTTTGAGATTCTTTTTCCATCTGGCAAATTCGACTTTTTAAGGCATTCTTTTCCTCATTGCCCTTTTGGGCCTCCTTTGCCATTTGAGCTAGTCTCTTTTTAAGGTGTTGTTTTCCTCAGTCAGGCTGTTGACCCTCATTTCATACTTTTCCTGCATCCTTCTCATTTCTCTTTCCAATTTTTCCTCCACTTCTCTTATTTGATTTTTAAAGTCCTTCTTAAGGTCCTCTATGGCCTGCAACCTCATGTTTTCCCCTGGGGCTTTTGGAGCAGGACTTCTGACCTCACAGTCCTTTTCCCGCTCTATGCCCCCAAAATAGGAGTCTAGGGTTGTATTTTTCTGTTTCCTTTGCCTTGGCATGTTGCCACTTAATTGCTTGACTTTTGGGCTTGTTGCCACACTATGGCTTTAAGGCCAGCTAGAGGAATTTTCGTCCCGAACTTGTGGGGGGCAACTTCCGTTTCCGGCAAGCTGTAAACCCACCCACAACTTCCACCCTAGATCACAATCCAGATCCAGGGAGGTTAAAGCAAGAGCGATTACCCCCCAAGACTGATCGCTGGATCTCACCACGATTTGTAGGCTGGGGGCCGGAAATGCCTCTGAAAACTACAAAATGGCGTGTCTCCTCAGCGGCTTCTAGCCCCCAGGGGAGGGAGCTGACGCATTCCCCAAATACAGGTCCCAAAGTCCATAGGACACTAACCTCTTACTTTGTCCTAGGCATGTCTATGTTGATAATTCTGTTGTCGCCACAGCTCCTGGTGTTCTGGGGTTCCTCCAGCTGGCTGCTGGCCCTGCCGCCCTGGGGCTAAAACCTCGGCTCACGCGGACCTGGGCTCGGCTCCGCTCGGCTCCTGTGCTCTGCGCTCTGCCCGCTGCCAGCTCCCAGACAGCTGCGCTGGTCCTTCCTGCAGGTCTGCTGGGCTGTCCTCAGCGGGAGATTAGCTTCTCTGTGTCGTTCTGTGGGTGCTGGGGCTCCAGAAGTTGTTCACAGTCCTTTTTTACATAGTTTGTGGGGAATCTGGGGGCAGAGAGGCTTGGAAGAGCTGTTTCTACTCCGCCATCTTGGCTCCGCCCCCTCGAAAAGCATATCCATTCTTAACAATACAAAAATCCGAGATAATTCCAAATTGACTTATGGAAAATGCCCTGTACCTCCAGAGAAATAACTGAAAATTTCTGAATGTAGAATGAAGTATACTTTAAAATGTTTTTTTCCTTTATTTTTCTTCAGTGTTTTTTTCAGTCTGTGTTTTCTTTCACAACCTAATTTTAAATTACTTGCCTTTTTAATGAGGGTGGATGGAAGGAGTGAGAGAGAGAATTTAAAACTCAAAACTTAAAAAAATGAATGTTAAACTTCTTTTGACATATAATTGGAAAAATACTATAATGGAAAAAAGGAATCATGAAAGGGACACTTTGTAAGATATTTGTAAAACTTGTATGAATGGCTGCAGAATGAAGTAGATAAAACTAAGAGAAAAATTTTATAATAACAATAACATTGCAAAAGTCAAAAATCTTTGATTAGCTTGGAATTCTGATCAACACAATTACTAACTTTAATGCTGGTGGATTCATGATAAAACATGCTGTCCATCTTTTGACAGAGAGATGAAGAAAGATACATAATTTTTATGCCTAACAACTTTGGGTTGTTTTCTGCCTCTTGGATAATGTTGGTGGAAGGGAGAAAAAAATATGATTTTAATTGACAAAAATAAAATGAAAGGTATAAATATTTATCTCATGTATAATCAATATAAATAGCATTTTTATTATTTACACATAAATGCATAAATGTAATACAATATATACATTTAATTTTTTTCAATATCTTTTATTTTGAAATATCATTTATTTCAATTTTTTTTTCAAAGTCAGCATTTGCTTACTTCCCAAAGCTCCCTTGCTCACCCAAGGACACTAAATCTATTTACTCTTTGACTACTCCTTTTCTGCTTTCTTCCTCCCTTGAATACTACAGAGTTTGTTGGGGAAAGGACTACATGACCCAGGTTTCCTAAGGTTGATATGCATCCATGATCTATAATAAAATAGGAGATCTCTTATCTTTGCACTTAAAACCCCACTTGCCACTTGCAAAATTTCCTCCTCTCATCAACCAATTTCATTAATGAGACTTAGGTGATTGACTTTCAAGTGACTTCTTAGGTAAAGAAAACTATAAATGGAACTTTGAATTTCAATTCTTTAAAGTAACAACTTCTGCTCTTTGACTCGCCTTCCATCCTTTTGGCCATTCATTATAATGCACACTTCTATTCCTTGTTCATACCACTTCTTCTGGGTGGGAAAAGGTTAGGGATAGCATTGTTTAACTGATGATTTTTTTTTTAAGTTTGGGGACCATAATCAACTTGATCAAGGAAATATTGTAGAAGGTGAGTTGGTCTTCCTATCTCCTCATCTTAACAATTGATATTGCTCTTTAAAAACTCTAATCCAGGTACATTGGACAACACTGAATAACATCACCCTGGTAAGTAGATTACATTTCAGTTCAAGGTTCTCTCTCAGTTCTGGAAATCCCCAACCACAGTAAACAGAAGGATTGTGATATTACATGTCTCATAAGTATGGTCAGTAGCTCTTTGTAATCAGTGAAGCCAACCTGCTCTGTACCTCCTTCTTTCCATTTTTACTTGCCTAGGAGTTGCTCTCTGGGTGAAATATGTGAAAATATTGCTGGGAGCAAGTTTACACTACAAATCTTCTTGCAAAATCTTGTCCTAACAGCCTAGCCTCTCTTGTGGGGTAGCCAAATTTTGTTAAACGCTGCTGTATGATCATAATGCTTTAAAAATCAAAGCTAGATAAGTGGGAGTTGTTTTATTTTCAGTGTGGGTGTAGGAGAGAGGATTGGCCTTACATATATAACAATGGCTTATCATTATATGGCTCAAGGAAGAATATACATCTCTAGCCTCTTTTCCCCCCATAATCTCCAAGAGAGAATTTTAATCCTTCCAAAAGGTGAAGCAGAAAGTCAGGGCTGGAGATCATTACCCTTATTTCCTCAGAGAGAGGGTTAGGGCCTTCTTCTCCACCAAGAAGGATAGAGTTTCATACCAATGAGCCTTAGGAAAGAGATTACATCGGAATTGTAACTTTAAAGGCCTACATCCCATCATCAGAGAAAGTGGATTAATAGATTTAAAGTCAAGAGAATCTGTGGGAAAATCCATTTTTGCTACTTACCCTGTGGTTACTCCTTGTCACTTTTCATCTCTGGGCTCACATCCCTCAGCTATAAAGTGAAACACTAGAAAGAGATGACTTCCAACTTCTCTCAAGCTCTACTACCTTTATGAAAACTGTATTTAATAAGCTGTAGGCTCTAAAGAGGGAAAGGATATATATGCATTTATATATATGTGGAGAGATAGATATGTGTGCACATACTCATAAACACATACAAAATCTTAAAATATTTTCTGATATGGCCTGAGTTGAAAGAAATAGAGAAAGTTTTCCTGAGGACAGAATTCACCAGGACTCCCCAAGAATTCCATTAGTCAAGATTTTTTCATAGTTTATAGAAGGTACAAATAAGGGGGTGGTTTTTTTTTTGCACCACAATTTTCTTTAAAATAGCAGTTCTCCTAGTTTGTTTACAGATCATTAATTATTTGACAAAAGAAGGTAGAGAGAGAAAAACTTACAGCAAAAATGGTTGGGTCTATAAGAGATTAAAGATAACTCGAATGAATTCTTGAAAGCATCCTTGTGGTGGAATATTTGCTTTAAAAATGTTACATAAAAACTGGTGCCACTGTTCTCAATAGCATACATTTTTATAAAATGTAGTTCACCTGTACTGAAAAGAATTTGTAAAAAAAAAAACCTCAGCTTCTAGAGATACTTATCTGGTATGGCATTCATGTACTTAGATGATCTATGTCCTTTGCTTGACCTCTCAATTTTTCCTGGGTTCATTGCTCTTGAGTAGTGTTTTCTCAGTAGGAAAAACTGTACTCCCCAGTGATTCAATTCTACCACTAGCTTAAATTTCTGAGAAACAATTCTATTTTAATTCTAGTTTAAAGGGGCCATCCAGCATTATACAAGGACCCTGAATTAAATATGGGATGGGCAGTTATATTCATGCACAGGGTAAAAAAAGGAACGCTAAGCAATAAAGAATCTAAGAGCTATTATAAATCTTTGAAAGGCCAATTTAAGCCACGTTAGAATATTTGTGAACCATTTCTTTATAGAGACTGCTAATTAATGATTTTAATTGCTTAGTGGTCTTTTTCTTTCTCATGCATAATTTTTCTCTCTAGGTATTTATCTCAGTCAGCTTCTGTATGTCTCTGTACCTGTCTGTCTCTTTCTATCTCTGTCTCTGTCTCTGTCTCTCTCTTTATTGCCCTCTCCCTACCACTACTCCTAGTAGCTGTTCTGCTATTTCTTGGATGCCTTGGAAGAGGTAGGTATTATATGTTTTAGAGATTTCACATGATCTTGTTCCAAAGGAAATTAATGGATTGCAAGTGGGTATGGAAAAGTATCCCCCTCTCTGTCAGTGACCCTATGAAAAGCATTGAGAATCATCATCCTTAACTTTAAGGATAGCAAGGAGAAATACTTGAGGGTCAAGGAATGCTATTTTAGTATATCTATTCAGTTCCTTCTCAGAAGCATATTAAAAGATTTTTTGTCACAAGATATTTTGAACCCTTTCATCAAGATTAGCATCAAGAAGGAGTCAGAGGTTATCTATGCCTTTTCTAAAGTTGCTTGGAAGAGCTCCTCTATTACACATTCAATTCACTGTTGATTGAGCATGCTGTGAGGGTGGGAGGAAGGATAATGTAAGGAATTTAAGCACCAAGTATGCAGTCAGGAAGACTCTTCTTCTTGAGTTCAAATCTGGACTCAGATTCTTACTAGCTCTGTGACCCCAGGCAAGTCACTTTACCCGGTATGCCTCAGTTTTCTCAGCTATAAAACGATCCAGAGAAGAAAATGACAAACCACTCTAGTATCTTTTCTACAAAACCCCCAAATGGAGTCATGAAGTGTCACACATAACTGAAGCAACTGAACAACAATAAATATTCAACCTAACCCAACAAGGGAAATTCATAACCTGAGACATTACTCATAAGTTTCAAGCACATGCTCTCATAGAATCATATATTTTAAAAGTTAGATGAAAACATTTTTATTATTTAGCTAAGCCTTTCATTTTATAAAAGAAGAAACAGTAGCTCAAAGATATGAATGGTTTGATTAAAACTACATGGAAAGTGAGCAGTAGTGAAATTTTCTAGATAATACATGCCAGTTATACAGAATAGAGGGGTTTGTGGGGGTGAGTTTAATATCATTTTAGTACCCTGATGTCATTTAATCCTTCTTCATGATGAAATAGATAAGGTATGAGAATTAGATGGGTTTTCTGATAAATTATTTGACACTTGACCTGAGTGACTCATAGAAAACAGAACCAACAATTAATATGAGTACATGTTAATGTTAATAGAATGATTCAGGAGAAAACTAGGTAGTAGAAGACTTCTAATAAGACTTCTAATGGCATGCTGATCTTGGCATAGTCTTCTCTGTTTCCTCTGGTATATTCTGGTTAAGGAGAAGAGAGCTTCATAGCCACTGAATGATATGCTTGTCTAAGGAGAGCTGAATGAAGCTTCACAGATATTCTCATTATATATTTCTATCTCTATCAAAAATGATTATTACTAAGAATGTTGACAGAGCAGAGTTATAGCATTCCATGTATAGGAGAAGCTTACAAATCTCAGTATCTCCCAAGGAGGGCAAAATTGCAGGTGTCTCAAGAGAGACTCTCAGTAGAAGACTATGGCTGTGATGCAGAGTCATGGACACAGGAGACTGAAAGAGCTAAGACCTCCAAACAGCAGACTGAAGTGCTGTAATCTCCTCTGCAGGAGAGAGGTTTATGAAATACAGCATCCTTTCTCACCATCACCACTACACAGAAAAAGAAGATTTTGGAGGTGAATAAAAGGGATTATTAAAAGACTCACTGAAGTAAAGATGTGATGCACACGGGAGTAGAGTGGGAATGCTTGGTATGGAGCAACTAAGTGAAGCATCTCAAAAACATTAGTGGAAAGTGTTAATATTTTTATTTTAGCATGAGAGGCATTATTTTCTGCTTCATACATGTAAACTGTCCTTGTATATTATTCATGTTTCTGTTCTTTTATGTACATGCCAGGACCATTTTTGTATGAGATATGTATCATGTATGATCCTCTAAATGTCAGATATTCCTATTGAGTGGGAAACCAAGTTTTTTGATCCCAATTCCATTAACTCTTTCTACTCTGTCATACTTCCTTACCATTCCTCCTTTATGGCATATGTATGTATCTCTAATATTATATTTTAATTGTGTTTCTCATCTTTTTCAGTTAAGACTAGTAGAAACTGTAAAGAGACATATACAAACTCACAGATAGCATGTTAGGGGCAGGGAGGAGCTTCAAGATTTATCCATCCATCCATTCATCCCATACTTGTGCTTTAATATGGTTAGTGAGTTTTTCCTAAGAGAATTGAATTACATAGGACTTGGGAAGCTAGGTGGCACAGTGAGTAGAGCACTGGCCCTGGAGTCAGGAGGACCTGAGTTCAAATCTGGTCTCAGACACAACACAAAAACTACCAGTGTGACCTTGGGCAAGTCACTTAACCCCAATTGCCCTCCAAAAAAGCAAAAAAAAAAAATAGTTCGAATTACATAGGTCCTTAAACCAAATATTATTCTACATATAAATATGGGAGAAAATCCTTCATGTTTTCCATTTTCTAAAAGCAGGAGGAAAAAAACTTGAGTAGTTTCTTGTGAATTGGTTCTGAATAAATAAAAATATAAATTGGAAAGTGACCTAAGAAGTGAAAATGCATATTACTTGTCTTTCAAGCTTTTGTTGAAGATAATGGAGAGAGATTAGATACAACTACATACTTTTGATTTAACTTATTAAACAAGTCAACCAGCACAGGTTTTTTCCCCCTTATTCTGTGACAGGTACTATTTTACTTCTGGGGCTACAAAGAAAGGAAAAATAATGGATCTCACACTGAAATCTCAAATTGCTAATGAAGAAGACTAGATATAAGTAAGTAGATACATAAAAGATATATTAAGAATAGATGGAAGATAATTTAGGAGGAAAAGTCACTAGCAAATAGGGGGACTGGAAAAAGTTTCCTGAAGAAGATAGAACTCAAGTTGGGTCTTGAAGGAAGTAAGGGAAGTTAAGAAGTGAAGGTCATGAGGGTGAATATTCTAGGGGGGACAATGGCTAGTCCAATGGCATGGATTTGTGCAACGGAGTGTGTTAAAAAGAGGGTGTAGGTCAACAGAGCTGATTAGTAGTGTATGGAGGGGAATAAAATAGAAGACTGGAAAGCTATAGAGAAAGGCTACTTGTGAGGAACTTTAAATGACTTATATGATTTTATACTAGATCCTAGAGATAATAGGGAGACTCTGAAGTTCATTGAATAGAGAGATGACAAGATTACACTTGAATTTTAGAAAAAAAATTTTTTTCCCATTGAGTGGAGGATAGGTTGGAGTGTGAGAGATTAGACAGGGAGATAAATTGGAAGGTTATTGTAATAGGTCAGGTGAAAGATGATGAGTGTAACAGTCAGGTGATGTCTTTGTGAAAATAGAAGAAGAGGGTAGGTAAGGTAAGGGAATAATTACTCATATATTACCTATGATGTGCCAGGTATTAAACTAAGCATTTTGCAAAAATCATCTCGTCAGAACATTGTACACAGTAAGAGCAACATTGTGCAATGATCAGGTATGATAGACTAAGCTCTTCTCAGCAAAACAATGATCTAAGACAATCCCAGAAGATCCAAGATGGAAAATGCTATCCATATTCAGAGAAACAACTGATGGAATTTCACTGTAGATCAAAGCATATTATTTTTACTTTGTTGTTTTTTCTTTCTCATGATTTTCCCCTATTTTACTGATTCTTTCACAACATTACTAATTTGGAAATATATTTCACATTATTATGTGTATAACCTATATAAAATTGCTTGCTCTCTTGGGGAGTGGGGAGGGCAGGGAGAGAAGGCAAAACAAATGGAACTCAATGTCTTACAAAATAAATGTTGGAAATTATTTTTACATGTAATTGAAAAAAAGACCAGTATTAAGTGCAAAATAAGTTTAAAAAATCCAATAGAAAGTCCTATGTACAATGTCTGCTAAAGTCATTCTATGTTTCATCACTACAGGAGGCTGGTTATGTTGGATTCTTGAGCATTATAGCAGTGAAGTACAAGTTATGTTTGTTTATTTTTCCTCCTCAGCTAGAAAGGCTTTAAAAATATTTCTAGCAACAAAATCTGTCTTTCATCTAAGAAAGCAAAATTGATGAAAAGTGCTTATTACCCAATTTATTTGATGACAATGAAGTTTTGGGTCAGTGCAAATGTTAAACACTACCTAATAAATAACAACATATTTATGATTCCTTTTACTAAAGGTCATTATCTTCTTTTTGTCCCCCTAAACACACACACACACACACACACACACACACACAGACAAACACACAGACACACACATACAGAGACAGAGAGAGAAACATCTTTTGATGAAGTTATCTTTAAAGTAGTAGATGTAGATTATATCTAATGTGATATTTGTTGTTTTATTTTGCTAATATGTATTTGCTTACAGCAAGAGATAGAAAAAATCATTTAAACTTGTAATTTACATTTTAAAATATTTGTGAGTCTACCTGCTAAAAAAAAAACAGGGATTACATGAACACAATTACATAACACTTTTCACACAAATAAAGTCAGATAGAAATAACTGGGAAAACATCAATTGCTCATGGGTAGATTGACCTAATATAATAAAAGTGATAATTCTACTTAAAATAATCAACTTATTCAGTGCCATACCAATCAAACTACCAAAAACTTACTTTGTAGAGATAGAAAAAATAATATCAAAATTCATCTGGTAGAACAAGTGGTCCAGAATATCAAAGGAATTGATGAAAAGAAATGATAGGGAAGGTGACCTAGCCATTCCAGATCTTAAATTGTATTATAAAGGATCAATAATCAAAAGTACTTGGTACTGTATAAGAAACAGGGGCAGATCAGTAGAATAGGTTAGGTACAAAAGACATAGTAGTCAATGATTATAGCAAACTACTGCTGATAAACCCAAAGACCCAAGCTTCTGGGATAAGAACTCATTGCTTGACAAAAACTACTAGGAAAACTGGAAAAAAATAGTATGACAGAAATTGGGCACAGACATAGGTCTGACACTATATAACAAAATGAGGTTCAAATGGGTACAGGATTTAGATATAAAGGCTGATACTATAAACAAATTAGAGAAGCAAGGAATCGTTTGTCAGATTTATGGAGAATGGAGGGATTTATGATCAAACAAGAGATAGAGATCATTACAAAATGCAAAACAGTTAATTTTGATTATATCAAATTGAAAATTTTTTGTACAGTAAATGCAACCAAGTTTAAGAGGGAAGAAGAAAATTAGAAAATGAATTTTACAACTAGTGTCTCTGATAAAGGCCTCATTTCTATAATATATAGAGAACTGAGTCAAATTTACAAAAATACAAGTCATTCTCCAATTAATACATGGTCAAAGGATATGAACAAGCAGTTTTATTTTTTAAATGTATTTATTTATTTTTAGTTTTCAGCATTCAGTTCCACAAGATTTTGATTTACAATTGTTCTCTCCCTCTCTTTTCCATACCCTCACCCCAAAATAACAAGCTTACTGAATCCCCCTACCCTAATCTGTTCTCTTATATCCTCCCCTATCATCCCCTAACTTTCTAGTAGGGCAAGATGAATTTTTATACCCCAGTGGCTGTATATCTTATTTCTCAGTTGCATGTAAGAAAAAAAAATAAACATTTGTTTTTAGAACTTTGAGTTCCAGAATTTCTCCCTTCTTCCCTCCTCACCCATCTCCACTGGGAAGATAAGCAATTCAATATAGGCTGTACATGTGTAGTTATCCAAATCCTTTCCATAGGAGTCATTCTGTGAAAGATTAACTATATTTCCCTCCATCCTATCCCACCCCCACTTATTCTATTATCTCCTTTGACCCTATCCCTTTTCAAAAATGTTTGCTTCTAACTACCCTCTCCCCCAGCCTGCCCTCCCTTCGATCATTCTCCCTTTTATCCCCTACCCTGCTATTTTCCTGTAGGGTAAGATACCAAATTGAGTGTGTATGTCATTCCCTCCTTAAGCCAAACAAAAACAACCCACCCCACCCCCCCCCCCCAAACAAACCCCAAAAAAACAACCCCCCCCCCCAAAAACCCCACCCAAAAAACACCCCAACAACCACCCCCCCAAACAAAAACAACCCACACCAACAAAAACAAACACCCCCAACAACAAAAAAAAAAAAAAAAAAAAAACACACACACCACATATATTCACTTCAACTATAATACTGAGAAAAGCCTTATGAGTTATAATGATCATTTTTACATGTAGGAATGTAAACAGTTCAACTTTAATAAGTTCCTTATGATTTGTTTATCCTGTTTACCTTCTCATGCTTCTCTTGCTTCTTGTATTTGAAAGTCAAATTTTCTATTTAGTTTTGATTTTTTTTGTCAGGAATTCTTGAAAATCCTCTATTTTATTGAATGATAATGTTTTCCTCTGAAGTGTTATACTTAGTTTTGATGGGTAGGTTATTCTTGGTTTTAATCTTAGCTCCTTTGACCTCTAGAATATCATATTCCAAGCCCATCAATCTCTTGACATAGAAGCTGCTAGGTCTTTTGTTATCCTGATTATGTTTCCACAATATGCAAATTGTTTCTTCCTTACTCCTTGAAATATTTTCTCCTTGACCTGGGAACTCTGGAATTTGGCTATGATATTTCCAGGAGTTTTCTTTTTGAGATCTTTTTCATTTTATTTTTATTTTTTTAAAAAATTTTTAACAGAGATTATGTGATTTATTCAGTCATACAATCAGCAAGAGTCTGAGGCAAGATGTGTATTGTGGTCTTTCTGATTCCATGGTGTGTGTCACCTAGCTGTCCTAATGTATATACTTTCTTTTTTTTTTAATTAATTAAACAAATGCTTTATTAACTACTGGTTTACATAATTCATTTCCACCAAATTTTGAGTTACAATTTTCCCCCATTTTCCCTACCCTCCACCCCAGAATAGCAGTCCCACTAGATATTCCCTCATCTAATCTGCTCTCTCCCATATCTTCTCCCATACCCCCATCAACTTTGCCATTAGGGCAAGGTGAATCTCTGAGCCCCAATGCCTGGGCATCTTATGAAACATTTCATTTTAAAACTTCAATTTTCAGATCCATTCCCTTCCTCCCTTGTCACCCACTCCTTCTGAGAAGATAAGCAATTCAGTATGTGTTGTACATGTATAGCTATGCAAAACATTACCATAGTAGATATATTGTAAAAGACTGCTTATATTTCCCTCCCACCCATCTCACCTCCCACCTGATCCATTCCCTACTTTGATCCTGTCCCTCTTTGATAGTGGGTACTTCCAACCTCCCCTCCCCCCAGAATGCCCTCCCCTCCATCATCCCCCCTCTCATCCCCCTTTCCCCTACTCTCCTGCAGAGTGAGATATCCCATTTAGTATGTATGTGATTCTTTCCTTGAGCCAACTTCAATGAGAATATGGTTTTGCCTTTTTGCCTTCCTGTTCTTCCCCTCCCCTGCAACTACTTCCCCTTGTCTCTTCTACATGAGATAGTTTGCCCTACCCTGTCTCTCCCCATCTCCTCTTGCCACTTTCCTCTCTCACCTCTTGACTTCAACCCTTAAGAATCATCCCTTCCCATCAAATTCAACCTGTGCTCTCTATCCATGTATACCTGTAAACATATGCCCATATACCCTTCTTCAATTATTTGCATAATGTGAAAAGTTTCATCAGACACAGTTATTGTTTTTCCATGTAGGAATGTAAATAGTTCAATTTTGATAAGTTACTTTTGATTTCTTTTCCCTGATGACCTTCTCAAGCATCTCTTGCTTCTTGTGTCTGAATGTCAAATTTTCTATTGAACTCTGGGTTTTTCATCAAGAATGCTTGAAAGTCCTCTATTCCACTGAATGACCATATTTTCCCCTGAAAGAAAATACTCAGTTTTGCTGGGTAGGTGACCCTTGGCTTCAATCCCAGCTCTTTTGCCCTCTGGAATATCCTATTCCATGCCCTTCAATCCCTCAGTGTAGAAGCTGCCAGGTCCTGAGCTATTCTGATTGTGTTTCCACAGTATTGAAATTGTTTCTTCCTGGCTGCTTGTAGTATTTTATCCTTGATCTGAGAATTCTGGAACCTGGCTATAATATTCCTGGGAGTTTTCTTTTTGGGATCTTTTTCAGGAGGTGATTGGTGAATTCTTTCAATCTCTATTTCTCCCTCTGGGTCTAACACATCAGGGCAATTTTCCTTGAGAATTTCTTTAAGGATGATTTCTAGGTTCTTTCTTTGATTGTAGTCCAATAAATTTTAAATTATCTCTCCTGGATCTATTTTCCAGGTCAGTGGTTTTTCCCATGAGATATTTCACATTGCCTTCTATTCTTTCATTTGTTTGGATCTGTTTGACAGCATCTTGATTTCTCATAAAGTCACTAGTTTCCATTTGCTCCAGTCTAACTCTGAGGGAATGAATCTCCTCAATGAGCTTTTGAGATTCTTTTTCCATCTGGCAAATTCGGCTTTTTAAGGCATTCTTCTCCTCATTGCCTTTCTGAGCCTCTTTTGCCATTTGAGTTAGTCTATTTTTTTAAGGTGTCATTTTCCTCAGTCAGGCTGTTGACTGTCATTTCATATTTTTCTTTTGTCTTTCTCATTTCTCTTCCCAATTTTCCCCCACTTCTCTTATCTGCTTCTTAAAGTCCTCTATGGCCTGTAGACAGCTTGTATTTTCATTTGGGGTTTTTGGTGCAGGAGTTCTGACCTCACAGTCCTCCTCCATGCTTTGATTCTCTTTGCCCCTAAAATTGGAGTCCAATGTTGAATTTTTCTGTTTATTTTGATTCTTTTGCCTAGGCATGTTTCCACTTAATTGCTTGATATTTGGGCTTGTTGCCACAGTAAGACTCTGCCACCAGGAGAGATTCTGTCCCAATCTTGGGGTCTTCACAATTTCCACCAGTTGGGTGGCCTCTGTAAAGCCTCCACCCACTCTGGCAAATTGGATACCCACCCCAAATTTCCTCCCCAGACCACAATCCAGATCCAGGCAGTTTAAAGCAAGAGTGGTTAACCCCCAGACTGATTGCTGGATCTCCCTACAGTTTGCAGACCAGGATCGAGAGCTGCCAATGATGTTGCAAAATGGCTTCTGTGCAGAGTTTCTTCAGCAGCTTTTTGCCCTCAGGGGAATAAACCAACACATTACCCAAATACTGGTACCAAAGTCCATAGGGCACTAACCTCTCACTTTGTCCTAGGCATTTCTGTGCTGATAGTTCTGGAATCACCACAGCTGCTGGTGTTCTGGGGTCCCTCCAGCCAGCTGCTGGCCTGGCAGCCCTATGGCTAAAACCATGGCTCACGCAGGCCTGGGCTCGGCTCCCAGAGTGCTGCGCTGTCGGTTCCCAGCACACTGTGCTGCCTGCTCTCAGAGTGCTGTGCTCAATGCTCCCTGCTGGGCTGCTGGGTTCTCCTCAGTGGGAGGTTACTTTCTCTGTGTAGTTCTGTGTCGATTTCTCTTGAAGTCATTAGCTTCCATTTGCCCCATGCCTAATTTTGAAGGAGTTATTTTCTTCAGTGAGTTTTTGAAATTCCTTTTCCATCTGGCAAATTTGACTTTCTAAGGCATTCTTCTCCTCACTGGATTTTTGGGCCTCTTTTGCCATTTGAGTTAGTCTATTTTTACATTGTTATTTTCTTCAGTGTATTTTTGGGTCTCCTTTAGCATGCTGTTGACTCTTTTTTTCATGATTTTCTTGCATCATTCTCATGTCTCTTCCCGATTTTCCTCTACTTGTCTTACTTCATTTTCATAATCCTTCTTGAGCTCCTTCATGGCCTGTTACCAGTTCATATTTTTCTTGGAGTCTTTTGATGCTGGAGTTCTAACTTTGTTGTCTTCCTCCCACTTCATTCCTTCATCCATTTTGTTCCCATAAAAGTATTATATGGTCTGTTTGTGCTTCTTCTGCTTGCTCATATTGCCAGCCAATTACTTGACTTTTGAGCTCTTTTCCTTGGTATAACTCTGCTTACAAAATGGAGAAAGTATTGTCCCAAATTGCTAGGGTTTTCACAGCTTCTGGAGCTATTAGGGGGTTGTCCTCTCTGGAGCTCGCACAAGCTCTTGCACACTGGCCACACACCCCAGGAGTACCACCCAAGACCATGATCCAAATCTAAGCAGATTAAAGCAAATGTGATTACCCTCAGAATGGTTCCTTGGTCACCCCACCATCTGCAGGCCAGGAGCTCCAGAAGCAATCACATGGTAGCAGGTATAATTGTCACACCTCCACCACATCACAACCGGGGGGGTAGGGGCCAGACCACACTCTTCTGCCCCCTCCCCCGTTCCAGCAGAGTTCCATACTGACGTTTAACTTTGTCTTTGGTGTTTTTAAAAAATGTATTGGAAGTGATTGGAGAAAGAGCTCATGTCAAGTTTTTTCTTCTTCTCCTAAACAGGCAGTTTTCAGAAGAAGAAATTAAAACTATCTATATTCACATGAAAAAAAAATTCTAAATCACTGTTGAATAGATAGATACAATTCAAAACAACTCTGAGGTACCCATCAAACCTGTCAGATTGGCTAACATGACAAAACAGTAAAATGATAAATGTTGGAGAACACATGAGAAATTTGGGACACTAATTCATTTTTGGTGGAGCTATGAGCTGATCCAACCATTCTGAAGAGCAATTTTGAACTATGCCCAAAGGGCTATAAACTATGCATACCCTTTGTCTCAACAATACCACTTTAGGAGCTGTATCCCAAAGAGGTCATAAAAATGTGAAAAGACCCACATGTACAAATATATATAGCATCTCTTTTTGTGGTGACCAAGAACTGGAAATTGAGGGGATGCCCACCAACTGGGGGATAACTGAGCAAGTGTGGTATATTAATATAATGTAATACAATTGTACTGTAAGAAATAATGAACAAGTGGACTTCAGAACATCTTGAAAGACTTATATGAACTGATGCTCAGTGAATTGAACAGAACCAGGAGAACTTTGTACACACTAACATCCACAGTGTGCGATGACTGATTTTGATAGACTTATCCCTTCTCAGCAATGCAAGGACCTAAAACAATTCCAAAGAACTCATGATGGAAAATGCTATCCACATTCGGAGAAAGAACTATGGAATAATCTGAATTCTTACTTTCTTTTTTCTTTCTTAACATGATCAATGTGAAAATAGGAATGTTTGATAGGAATGTACATGTAGATCCTATATCAGAATCATGTCATCTTGGGGAGGGAGGAAGGAACAGAAGTGGAGAAAATGTAAGACTTATGGAAGTGAGTTTTGAAAAGTATAAATAAATAATTAACTTTAAATTCTATATATTTGCTTAATGTCTTGGGAATCTGAAGGTCCAAATATTACATACATCCCAAATCTCCTTTTATTTTTATCCTTTTGATTACACATTTCCTCATAATTACTTCCTGAAAGATGTGCAAATCTTGAAAGCACTCTGCAAGGTATCCCAATTGGGTGGGAAAGTCTCCCTTTAATTAGCAGGAAAATGCTCTTTGTAGGGCTCAAGGGCATATACTCATTTTTATTTTTTAAATGCAGGTAAATAAATAAAGTCAGCTATGCTTGTTAACATGAGCGGATAATTATGACTCATAAATAAACATACATTTTTTACAAAATTTCACTTAGCAAGAATTTAAAACAAGGTATGCTACTACTAATAAATAAAGTGCCAAGATTGGAAACCCTATTAGCAACATAATTGCACTGACAATTTGACTGATAAATATTAGGCTTTCTCCCTATTTTCCTGTAGTGGTAGGACTTTTTTGGGGTAGCACTTTTAAAGTATCTCAAACATATTCACTTTGGGGGCATGTTTCACTGAGTAGATTAGAAATCAGTGATTTTCCCTCTTGGCAATGGTCTCTTACACCTTAGTTAAACTGCTGTTACTTGGCTTTTTTTTTTTTTTACCAATTTGTTGACACAGCTGCCATTTTCATAAACACTTATGTTTCCACTGATGCAACTTCAGGCTGTTATTAAAAACAAAATCAGATCATTCTCAGTAGGGATGCTTAATCATTTCAAGTGCCTTGTCGGGGAAAGAGAATTTTAAAGCCCAGCTAATTACTAATAATAGAAAATACACCTCAAGGAGATAGCCTAGCATGACCAGATGAAGAGATAATTGTTCCTGTCTGCTCTAGGCTCACCAGGGATGGATAAAGAACTTCTCAAGTGGCTGTTCCTTCCAATGGTCTTCCCATCTTCATGGAATCCACAGTTTCATTTTTATGGTCTCTGTTCATATGATACTGAGTACATAGCATTGATTTCATGAGGTAATCAGATATCAGGCTCCAGTCATAAAATATGATTGGATTCAATGAAGAATCTATAAAAAACTCAATGGCTCCCACCACTTACTTTATATCCAAAGATGACATCAATCCATTAGGTGGAAAACTAAAGTTTGTTACATTTTCTAAACATACTGTAAATAAATCTGACTAGGAAGGAAAACAGAAATGAAATTTTGCTTATATGTACAGAACCATTACAAGTGTTTCATGAGGGTCAGCTAGGTGGCACAGTGCACTGGCCCTGGAGTCAGGAGGACCTGAGTTCAAACCCAGCCTCAGACACTTAACACACATAAAAAAATTAAAGCTAGCCTCCCCCCCCAAACTCTCTGGACAGAAATGACAGCTTGCACCCTTCTATGAACTCCTATCCCACTCACTGTCTCTCTCATTCATATAACACTTTTTTTTTTTGCTTTTTAGAGGGGGGAAGCCTGGGTAGTTGGCTTTAAGTGACTTGCTCAAAGTCACAAGGATAGTTTCTCTAATGACATAAAGACATACAGGTGAGGAAGAAGACAGTGTTGAATGTTTAAAAGAATACTGGATTTGTAATCAGAAGTTTGAGGTATAAAACCTTTCTGAATCTTAGTTTTCTAAGCTATAAAATGAGAGGTTCTCAAAAATCCTCTAGTTTTTCTTCTAGCTCAAAATCTTACAAACTAAATCTAAGTGCAACGTGTTTTAGGAGAACATTGTGCAAAACTGCTTGGATAGAATTGTAGAACAAGCATTAGAAAGTTAGACTGAAAAGGTGGACAGATATTTAAGTAGCTAGAGAGAATCAGGTCAATTAGTTTGAATTCCTCTATTTGAAATTTAAAGACTCACCTATCCTTGTAGACTTACCTCAGTTTATTCACTGCATTCACACTGAACTAGCTTACTTGATGCTCTATCAGTCTAATCTCCCACCTCTGTGTTTTCACAAATGCTGTTGTCCATGCTGGAAATGGTCAACTTCCTCAAGTCTTTTGATAATATTCAGTCATGTTTGACTTGTCATGACCATATTTAGAGTTTTCTTGGCAGGAGTATTAAAGATACAGCCCTTCCTTCTTTAGCTCATTTTACAGAGGAGGAAACTGAGGCCAAAAGGGTTAATAGACTTGCCTCGGATCATATAGTTAATAAGTGTTTGAGGTCAAATTTGAACTCAAGAAAAGGAGTCTTACTGACTTTAGGCCCTTTATTATACCCACTGTGTACCTACCTGCCCCACGTCAGCCTCTTGGAAAACATCACTCCTTTCAGCTTAAACATAATCTCGTCTGAGACACACACTAGCTGTATAACCCTAGAAAAGTCAATTCATGTTTTGTCAACCTCAGTTTCCTCATTTGTAAAAGGAAGATAATAAAAGAATGCACTGGGCAAAGGGGGAAAGAGAGTAGAATGGGGCAAATTCTCTGATATAAAAGAAGGGAAGAGATTTTACAGAAAATGGGAAGATTGGAGAAGTGGGGGAAGGGAGCACATGAAACTTACTCTCATTGGAATTGGCTTACGAAAGGAATAACATACACACTTACTTGTGTGCAGAAATCTATCTTGCCACACAAGAATTTAGTAGGGGAAAGGAAATAAAAGAGGGGGGAGCTGATAGAAGAGAGTTCAGACTGGGGGATGAGAAAATGTAGAAACAAACACTTCTAAGAATGGACAGTGTGAAAGGAAAGAGAGAGAGTTGGATAAACTGGGGGAAAATAGGATGGAGGGAAATACATAGTAATCATTACTATGAAAAAAATACATCAGGCTCCTCTGATAAAGACCTCATTTCCCAAATATTTAACGAATCAGGTAATATTTATAGAAATAAGAGCCACTCCTCAACTGATAAATGGTCAAAGGATATGAATAGGCCATTTTCAGAGATAATAATTAAACCTATCTATAGTCTTATGAAAAAAATTCTAAATCACTATTGATTAGAAAAATGCAAGTTAAAACAACTCTGAGCTATACCCCTTCCTACACCTATCAGAATGGTAATATGATAGAAAGGGAAAATATAAAATGTTGGGGGTGGCTGGGAAAATTAAAACACTAATGTATTATTGGTGAAGTTGTATACTGATTGAACCATTCTGTAGAGCAATTTGGCATTATGTCCAAAGGGCTATAAAACCATGCAAATCCTTTGACTAAGTAATAACAATTTAGCTCTGTAGCCCAAAGAGATAAAAAAGGAAAAGGAACTATAAGTACAAAAATATTTACAGAGACTCTCTTTATTGTAGCAAAGAATTGGAAATTGAGGGCATGGCTATCAATTGGACATTTAAAAAAATTTCGAGTCTCAAATTATCTTCCTTCTTCCCTATTTCCACCCACTGAGAAGGCAAGCAATTTGTTGCAGGTTATACATGTGTACTCATGGAAAAAAATATTTTAAGTCATGTTGTAAAAGAAAATACAATAACAAAAAAAAGAAAAATAAAGAAAAAAACATGCTTCGATTTGCATTCAGACTCCATCAGTTCTTTCTCTGGAGATGGATATAATTTATTTCATATGTCTTTCAAAATTGTCTTGGATCCTTGTGTTGCTGAAAATAGTTAAGTTATTCAAAAACAATAATCCTTGTGTTTCTGAGAATAGCTAAGTTATTCACACACAATATTGCTGTTACTGTACACAATGCTTTCCTGGTTCTGCTCAATTAACTTTGCTTCAGTTCATATAAGCTTTTCCAGATTTTTCTGAGAGCATCCTGCTCATCATTTCTTAGAGCACCATACTATTCAATCATAACCATATATAATACATTCAGTTACTCCCCAATTGATGGGCATGTCCTCAATTTTTGGGGCAGCTAGGTGGTGCAGTGTATAGAGCACCAGCCCTTGAGTCAGGAGAACCCGAGTTCAAATCCAGCCTCAGACACTTGACACACTTACTAGCTGTGTGACCTTGGACAAGTCATTTAATCCCAGTTGCCTTGTCTTAACCCCTCAAAAAGACAAATTAAAATTGTTTTCACATGTAATTGAGAAATATAAAAAAATAAATTAAAATGAGGATAATAATAGCAACTTCCTCCTAGGTTTTTTGTGAAGAGAAAAATCAGATGATATTTTTAAAGTGCTTTATTAACATCAAAGCACTATTTTTATTTCTTATAAAAATAAATTTAATTTGTACTATATTCCATGTAAAATGTAAAGCCATTGAATAACTTTTAATAAATAACATTCTTTAGGAAGTTTAGTTTTGAGACTATACAGGATTAACTCAAAGGAGGGCACACTGGAGACTGAACCATTGGTATTGTATAATTTTATTAGTTCAAGCCTAGGATGATAAGGGCTAGGTTTAAAGGATTTACATCATTCAATGACTGAATTATCTTGAAGCAGAAAAAAGAAAAACAACAACCATGCCTCTAGTCTTTTTAAAGTTGGAGTTTTAACCCTGTGTACTAAACTATTCTTAAGATTTTAATTTTCAACTAAAAACCCATAGTCTTCCAGCAAATCATGTTTTAACTCAGCTCCTGCCAGAACAATAGACTTATTCAAAGGGGTAGCAGTAAGCTGCCTAGTGATATTGAGGAGGCACTGTTTTCCCCACTTGATTAAAAATACACACATCCCTTACAAGGGCAAAATTAATTCTTTAATAAGTCCACATATCTAGATCTTGGAATGTCAAAGGGATGATGTTACCATCATCCACCAAAGGAATCCAAAGGACCAATCTAGAGAGACCAGAAGCTGTGGGTTTTGCTAAAGGACACACACATTTCTTAGTGTCATTTAGCTTTGTTAGCTCCCTTTCTGGCAACTGGGCCACAGACTACCAATATTACATTAGTATTCTCTTTTCCCTTTAGCTTTTTTCTGGTGACAGTGTGGTAGTCCTGACTGATAAGGAACAGGTAATGATTAGTAACCTAGTTCTACAGTATTTGACTTAAAGGTTACTGCCAAAAATAATAGTATATGTGGAGAGCAGAGCTAAGATGGTGAAGAAAAGGCAAGAACTCACCTGATGTCTTCGAAATTCCTTTCAAACAACTTTAAATAACTTTTTGAAATAATTTATAAACACCACAAAAGGATGGGATGAAAAACTTTTCCAGTCCAAGGTAACTTATAAGGTTATTCAGGAAAACTTGTTAACCTGGGGTGAGAGTGGAGTTCATTCCTGCATTGGCTACTCTAGCAAAGGTTGAACCTCAGAAAACTAGCAGCAGGCTATGGGGACCACTGAAGCAGCAGCAATACTAAAGGCATCCACAGGATTCAGGTAGTAGATGGTAAAAACATAAGACAATTGGTCAGGAAATTATTAGAGACCTTTTCTGACACTGGGTTTGGGACTCTGTTGCATTGCCATTGTGCAGATCTGGATTGCAATCCTAGGTGGAAGTATTAGGTCAAGGAGGAGAACTGCACACCAAAACTTGTGGCCACAGTGGAGTGGGGAAGCTGTTCATAGATCCAGGGTTAAAAAAAGAGTGCTTGTGGCAGCTCACATGGCAGAGCAAAGGCCAGGATAGTGGTGACAACACCTTTCTTTTTACCATATCACTTTGGAAGAACTGAAAACTTTGCAGACTAACTAGAACTTCTTTGGGGAGCAAGAAAGGACTGAAGCCTGGAACAATGCCCTCTTCACCCCAGGAGAAGAGTTCCACTTTTACATAGATTTAAAAGTCAAGAAACATGATGGAAAAATGATCATAAGTACCTAAGGGTAGAAAGTTGCTATGGTGACAGGGAAAATCAAAACACAAACCCAGCAGACAACAAAATCAAAACCACTACATGCAAAGCCTCAAAGAAAAATGTGAATTGGTCTCAGGCTTAAAAAGAATATCTAGAAGAACTTAAAAGGTATTTTTAAAAACTCAAACAAAAGAGGTAGAGGAAACATTGGGAAAAGAAGTGTGAGTCATACAAGAAAATTATGAAAAAAACATCAACAACATGATGAAAGAGGCATAAAATATATTGAAGAAAATATCACTTTACAAACAGAATAGGCATGGGTTAGCTAGGAGGTGCAGTGAATAGAGCACCAGCCCTGAAGTCAGGAGGACCTTAGTTCAAATACAGCCTCAAAAAAGCAGGATAGATGGGGCGGCTAGGTGGCACAGTGAGTAAGAGCACCGGCCTCGGAGTTGGGATGACCCAAGATTGGATCCGACCTCAGAAAATGAGAACCCACACACAAATAATGACTGGCCGCGTAACCTTGAGCAAGTTACTTAAGCCCAATTGCTTAAAAAAAAAAGCAGGATAGACAATATAGAAAAAAAGAGGAACAGAAATTCAATAAATTAAAGAACTCTTTAATTTTTTCTTTGTATAATAGTATATTCCTTTTATTTTTTTTAATTTCATATCAAATTTTATATAAAATATTGAATTTCAAATTTGATCCCTTCCTCTTTCCCTTTTCTCTTTCTAAGACAGTGAGCAATTTGATAAAGGTTACATATGTGCAATGATGTAAAATTCATTTCCATATTAGTTATGTCATGAAAGGAGAAACATAATAAAAGAAACAAAAAAATTTAAAGAAAAGCAATACAAAAATAGTGTGCTTCAATCTCTATCCAGAATTCATTCTTTCTCTGGATATGGACAGTAATTTCCATCAAGTCTTGAACTTGTCTTGTATCACTGTATAGCCGAGCAGAGCTCAGCCATTCAGAGTGAATCATTACACAGTGTTGCTAATACAATGTCCTCCTGGATCTGCCCACTTCATTTTACATACAGGTTTTTCTGAAATCTGTCTGCTCATCATTTCTTATGGTACAATAGTCTTCCATTACATTCATATACCACAACATGTTTAGTCATTCCCGAGTTAATGTGCATCCCTTCAAGTTCCAATATTTTTGCCACCACAAAAAGAACTACTATCACTATTTTTTTGTACATGGAAGTCCTCCTTCCCTTTTTTATGATCTCCTTTGGATAAAATCTAGTAGTGGTATTGTTGAATCAAAGGGTAAGCAAAGTTTTTTGGCCCTTTGGGCTTTGTTACAAATTATTCTCCAGAGTGGTTGGATCAGTTCACAACTCTACTAATAGTCCATCAGCGTCCTGATTTTCCCACATCCTCTCCAGCATTTATTTCTCTTTTTTGTCATATTAGCTAATCTGATAGTATGAATTGATACCTCAGAGGTGTTTTAATTGGCATTTCTTTAGAGTTATTTAGAGTATTTTTTTTATATGCCTATAGAGAGCTTTTATTACTTTATCTGAAAACTGTCAGTTTAACTGGGAAATGACATATTTTTATTAGTTTGACTCAGTTCTCTATATGTTTGAGAAATTATAGATAATCTTTGTAATACACTGTCATCTTTTAGCTAGTATTTTAATTAGGATTTTTGCATCCATATTCTTTAATGAAATTGGGCTATAATTTTTTTCTTTATTTTTATGCTTCCTGATTTGACTATAAATATATTTGCCTCATAAAAGGAGTTTGGCAGGATTTCCTTCTTTCCCTATTATTCCAAATAATTTAATATTGTAATTATTATTTATGCTAATATTAAATTTTGATGGAATGTACTTGTAATCCATCTGATTCATTGTCTGTGGTTCCTTTTAGCAAGAAGTAGTTTCCTTCTTTATGTCTTCTAATGGATCTATTTTTGCTTTTGCTCTGTCTGAGGTCAGGATTGCTAGCCCTGATTTTTTTTTTACTTCAGTTGAAGCATATTATATTCTATTCCAACCTTTTATCTTTACTCTGAGCATATTTCTCTGCTTTAAATATGTTTCTTATAACAACATATTGTATTCTGTTTTTTAATCCACTCTATCTACTTCCATTTTATGGGAGAGTTCATCCAAATCACATTTACAGCTATGATTACTAACTGAATCTTTCTTTCCATCCTATACCCCCACTCCTTTGTACTTTTCTCTCTCCTTTAACCCTTTCCCATCTCACCCATGGTTTGATTCTGACTACCATCTCCCTCAATCTTCCCTCTTTTGGGGAGGTGGAGCCAAGATGGCAGAGCCATTCTCCCCCCAGATCATTTCCAAACTATGAAAAAGGGGACTCTGAACAACTTCTGGAGCCTCAGCACACACAGAATGACACAGAAAAGCTAACCTCCCACTGAGGACAGCCCAGCAGCCCTGCAGGATGGACCAGCGCAGCACTCTTGGAGCTGGCAGCACAGCCCGTAGTGCATGGGGAGCCGAGCACAGCCGAGTGTCTGAGTTGCGGTTTTAGACCCAGGACAACAGGGCCAGCAGGGGGCTGGTGGGCCCCAAGAACACCAGGAGCTGTGGCGTTTCCAGAATTATCCACACAGACATGCTTAGGACAAAGTGAGAGATTAGTGCCCTATGGACATTGGGACCAGTATTTGGGGAACGCATTGGCTTCCTCCCCTGGAGGCTGAGGAGACACTCCACTTTGTAGTTTTCAGAGGCAGCTCCAGCTCCTGGCCTGTGAATTGTAGGGAGACCCATTGATCAGTCTTGGTGGGTAATCACTCTTGCTTTAACCTCCCTGGATCTGGATTGTGATCTGGGGTGGAGGTCGTGGGTGGGTTGCCAGCTTGCCAGAAATGGAAGTTGTCCCCCCATACATTCAGGACGAATGTTCCCCTGTCTGGCGGCAAAGCCATACTGTGGCAACAAGCCCAAAAGTCAAGTAATTAAGTGGCAACATGCCAAGGAAAAGGAAACAAATTAAACAGAAAAATGCAACCTTAGACTCCTACTTTGGGAGCAAAGAATATCGAAGCATAGAACAGGAGGAGGGCTATAAGGTCAGAAATCCTGCTCCAAAAGCCCCAAAGGAAAAGATGAGTGGGTTACAGGCCATAGAGGACCTTAAGAAGGACTTTAAAAATCAAATAAGAGAAGTGGAGGAAAAATTGGGAAGAGAAATGAGAAGGATGCAGGAAAAGTATGAAATGAGGGCCAACAGCCTGACTGAGGAAAACAACACCTTAAACAAGAGACTAACTCAAATGGCAAAGGAGGCCCAAAAGGGCAATGAGGTGAAGAATGCCTTAAAAAGTCGAATTTGCCAGATGGAAGAAGAATCTCAAAAGTTCACTGAGGAGATTCATTCCTTCAGAGTTAGACTGGAGCAAATGGAAGCTAATGACTTTATGAGAAATCAAGATGCTGTTAAGCAGATCCAAACAAATGAAACAATAGAAGGCAAGGTAAAATATCTTATGGGAAAAACCACTGACCTGGAAAATAGATCCAGGAGAGACAATTTAAAAACTATTCAACTACCTGAAAGTCATGATCAAAGAAAGAACCTAGAAATCACCCTTCAAGAAATTCTCAAGGAAAATTGCCTTGATGTTTTATATCCAGAGGGCAAAATAGAGGTTGAAAGAATCTACTGATCACCTCCAGAAAAAAATCCCAAAAAGAAAACTCCCAGGAATATTATAGCCAAGTTTCAGAATCCCCAGATCAAGGAGAAAATACTACAAGCAGCCAGGAAGAAACAATTTCTATATTGTGGAAACACAATAAGACTAGCCCAGGACCTGGCAGCTTCTACACTGAGGGGTCAAAGGGCATGGAATATGGTATTCCAGAGGGCAAAAGAGCTGGGACTGAACCCAAGTGTCACCTACCCAGCAAAACTGAGTGTATGGTCATTCAGTGGAATAAAGGACTCTCAAGCATTCTTGAGGAAAAAACCAGAGTTGAATAGAAAATTTGACATCCAGACATAAGAAGGAAGAGATGCCTGAGAAGGTAATCAGGGAAAAGAAATCAAAAGGAACTTATCAATGTTAAACTATTTACATTCCTATATGGAAAAACAATAACTATGACTGATGAAATCTTTCTCAGTATGAAAATAATGGAAGAAGGGTGTATGGTCATATAAATACATATGTGAATGTGTGTATATATGTTTACAGTTATAAGTGGAGAGAGGGCATAGGTTGAATTTGTTGGGAAGGAAGGTTACTCAAGGGGTGAAATTATGAGGTGAGAGAGGAAAGTGGCAAGAGGAGATGGGGAGAGACAGGGTACAGTAAACTATCTCATGTGGAAGAATCAAGGGGAAATGGCTGCAAGGGAGGGGAAAAATAAGAAGGCAAAAAGGCAAAACCATATTCTCATTGAATTCAGTTCAGGGAGAGAATGACATACATACTAAATGGGATATCTCAACCTGAAGCAGAATAGGGGGAAGGGGAATGAGAGAAGGGATGATGGAGGGGAGAGCATTCTTGGGGGGAGGGGAGGTTGGAAGTACCCACTATAGAAGAGGGACAGGATCAAGTAGGGAATGGACCAGGTGGGAGGGTGGGATGAGTAGGAGGGAATTATAAGCAGCCTTGTACAATATTTCTACTATGGTAATGTTTTGCATAGCTAGACATCTACAACATATACTGAATTACTTATCTTCCCAGAGGGAATGGGTGACAATGGAGGAAGGGAATGGATCTGAAATTCGAGTTCTTAAAATTAAATGTTTCAAATATATATATATATATATATATATATATATAAAAGACCATACATATTTGAAATGGAAAAAAAAAATCTTCCCTCTTTCTATCAACCCCCCTCCTTTTTCTTTCCCCCTTCCCCTACTACCTTTTCCCTCCCTTCTGTCCTTACTTCTATCCACTCATTTCCCCTCTCTTTCCCATTTCTCCTCCTCCTTCTCTATAGGATAAAATAGGTTTCTATAACCAATTGAATTTGTATATTATTCCCTCTTTGAGCCAAATCTGAGGAAAGTAGGGTTGAAACAACACTCATCTCCCTCCCTTCTTTCCTTCTGCTGTGATAGGTCTTTGTGCCTCTTCATGTGATGTAATTTACCCTATTCTGCCTCTCCCTTTCCTGTTCTTCCAGTCCCATCTTTTTTTAGCTATTAGTTGTTTTTTATCATTACATCAAAATCAATATCCTTTGTCCATGTATACACCTTGTAACTGCCCTAATAAGGGTAAAGTTCTCAAGTTGCAAGTATCATTTTCCCATGTAGGGATGGAAACAGTTTAACCTTATTGGATACTGTTTTTTTTTTCTTCCTTCCTTTTTACCTTTTGATGCTTCTTTTGCGTCTTGTATTTGAACATCAGATTTTCTATTCAGGTCTTTTTTCATGAGTAATGATTGAATGTCCTTTATTTCATTGAATATTCATCTTTTCTCCTGAAAGATTATACTCAGTATTTTTCTGGGTAGTTGATTCTTGGCTATTGGGAAACTGAGATCCAGAATGGTTGTGACTTGCCTAAAGTCACCCAGTAATAAGAATTCTGGTCCTTGTACTTTTTTCCCCATCAAGTCAGAATGCTTTCCTGAACAGTGAACTGTTATTCATGGATGACTGGAGAAAAAATCAAAACAGATTTGAAAGCAAAACAGCAAATGACAATATAGCTGAAACAGCTATACTTTTACATTTCTGAATCAGAGAAGACACTCACTTGTAGGAATGTAAGGCAGGAAAGAGGGGATCAGAATTTCACCATCTGTTAAGCTTCAAGATGACTTCAGAGGAGAGAGGGAAATAAATACAAAGGACAAAAACATGCATATTAGTCAGACTGAAGAAATATTGAATCATAGGTCATTATCTCTGCTCATTTGTAAAGCCAGTAGAGAAACAATGTGGCCTTGACCAAAGAAGAGGTGAAAGTTGCCTAGCTTGTCTTATTGTAAGCAAAGCTAGAAAATAAGAGTTTTATTATTAAAGCTTTGATGCTATCATTTTAGAATTAATTCATTCAAAAAAAAAAAAAACAGCCTGGATAGGATTAAGATGAAATAATGGGAAGAAAAACTATTAATTCTCTAGAATGATATATATTTCTGCATATAGTGCATGTCACCTTCTGGAAGCATATGAGTATCTACATTTTGATGGGGGTATTTTCTCTCTTATACACTGAATTTGAATCCTTTATGGCATATATATGTATTTCTATACCTATCTACAGCAGGCTATACAAATTGAAAAGTAGTCAATTTAGGTGGTGCAGTGAGTAGAGTGCCAGCCCTGGAGTCAAAAGGACCTGAGTTCAGATGTGACCTCAGACACTTAACACACACAAACAAAAACCTAGCTGTGTGACCTTGGGCAAGTTACTTAACCCCAATTGCCCTCCAAAAAGCAAAAAAAAAGTAAAGAAAAGAAAAGTACTCGATTTCATTATGCATGTCTGCATCTTTTATATTTATTTTTATTTATTTTTTATTTATTATTTTTTGGGGGTTAACAAGCTTACTTTAATCAAACAAACATATATTACCTAGCTCAGAGGTAAAAGGTCAGCACCCCAAACTTCAGAGTATACAGACAGATCAAACAGATAAGTTTTCAAACTGTCCAACCATTACATCAATACCAAATCACAGTTACCAGAGAGGGAAGCATCAACATCTGGGTTCTCAAAGCCAGAGGGCTCTCAACAGCTGCCCAGAGTCTCATCTGGTCAAATCACACAACACTTCTCAAAGTGATCCCCAAAGCAAAGCCTCAAATCAGGGATTATATAGTCTTCTCCTGGCTCAGAGAATGTAACCACCCTCTTGACCCACTGCCCAATCACACAGCATCAAGGAGTGGTCATTCCTGAAAACCAAGCCTCCTACCACAGGCTCCATGTGACCACATTCAGCCTATTAGGAGGCAGAATATATTTTCAAATCAAGGAAGTTTCTTAGAGTCACTTAAGCCAATCAAAGGGCCTAAGGGCAGGGAAGATCTTCAAATCTGCATTTCCATTACATTCTGCCCCAAGATCTTTCATGCCCATAGCATACACAATTTACATTTGAATTAGCACTAAAACATCTCTTAGGTCACATTTTCCAGGTACATAAGAAAATCACAATATAATCTCAAAGTACAATAGTCCAAGTCTTCCACTCATGGGGCAAATGTTAACTCAGTCACTTATCAGTAAAATAAAAAATATAGTCACTCTTAAGTTAACTTAATCAGTCACATAAGTTTTCAAAATACATGATCAAAGTCTTCCACTCATGGGGCAAAGTCTTGATTAACTCAATTAGTCTCTTATCAGTAACAATCAAAGTCACTTATTCAGTAAAGTCTTACTAAGTATGCAGGTAGCATAGACAATTTACATTTCAATTAGCACTAACCATCTTTAAATCATATTTTCAAGGTACATCTAAAGTTACCAAAGTGGCTACTGGGCCTTAATGGGCCTTAAACACAAAATACAAAGCATTATCATATCAATTCAAAACAAGAGTCCAAATAAAGTTCCCTTGGGTGGGGGGGGGGGGCGGTCCTTTCCCCTCACACTGCTCCAGTCCCTGCTTCCAAGTCCAGAGAGGTAGGTGGGCAACAAAACCAAAGGTGAGGTCCTTGGGGGTCCATGGCACTTCACCCCACCCACCATAGTCACAAGTCCATCCCCCCTGGGTCCCAAACTCTGGGATGCATCAAGGAAACACGTTCAGTGCCCCTGCTTTGCCTCACAGTCCTTTTCTTGTCCTGTGGCTGAATTCCAAACTCCTGGGTTCCTTCTCCTCCAGCAGAAGGCAGCAGCTCCAGGTTTCTCCACAGGTCTTCAAGCAGGCAGGTCACCATTCCTGCTCTCAGCTCAGTGAAGTCAGCATGCAGGCCATTCTTCTCTCCTGCTCCATGGCTCCACAGAATCACACAGCTACCACAACTGGGAAACAGACAATTATCCTAGCCCCCATACTTTCCTTTTATTCAGCAGATCCCATCTCTCATCACCATTTGTAGCAGCAAGCACCCCAACATCCCCAGGGTAGCTGCCAATACAGGTTCTTAGACCTGCTTTTGTAAAGGAAATCAACTCAAAATGGGCTTAATAAGCTTACTTTAATCAAACAAACATGTATTACTTAGTTCAGGGGGGAAAGGTCAGCACCCCAAACTTCAGAGTATACAGATAGATCAAACAGACAGGCTTCCAAACTGTCCAACCATTACCAAATCACAGTTACCAGAGAAGTAAGCATCAACATGTGGGTTTTCAAAGCCAGGGGTCTTTCAGTGGCTGCCCAGAGTCTCATCTGGTCATATCACACAGCTATTCTCAGAGTGAGCCCCATCTTTTACATTTATTAAGGTCGGTGACTTAGGATATTGCCGAATATAGGACCTAGTAGCAAACTTAGACATCACTTAGTCACCTTCTCCTCCTTTTACAGATAGGGAAACAGAGACATAGAGAGGTGAAGTGACACATAAAAGATCAGATAGGCAAAGAGAAGTACCAAGGCCAGATTTCAATGCTTTTAATTTTGATCTATGATTCTTTTCACAATATCAGATTTGAAGATAATATATTAAAGTTATTGGGTGAGGAAGAGATTTATACCACTTAAACTTATTTTACATGGGGGGGGAGGGGGCGGTGATGAATTGTGCATATGCATTCTGAATTTCAAAATGAATGGTGAGCCAGGGTAGAGCCAAAATGGAAGAGTAGAGAAGCATTCAGCCAATCTCTCTGGAATATCCCTCCACACAACTTGAAAATAATACCTCAAATTGAAATCTGGAGTGGCAGAACAGACAAAAGGTCAGAATAAAAGATTCTTCCAACCCAAGACAACATAGTAGTTGACCAAAAGAGATCTGTCACAGAGGGGAAGAGACTGGTCCAGAGGCCATATGGATAACATACTAATGATGGGACTAGTCAGTAATTGGAACAGCAGATTTGGAAGCTCTCAAGCCATAGATGGCAAAAGACCTGACAACTTGTCATAAAGAGTTTATAGATTAACTCATTTTCACACTGGATGAAGGACCAAACATCATTTGACAGCTTCATTGCTTATGCACACCTCTGGGCAATAGTTTAAGGGTAGAGGGGAGTACTTTTACTTAAGAGGGAGTAGGAGTTGTGAGGGGCAGTGTCACTTCTGGCTGCAAGATATCAGCGATTCTGAAGGGCAGTATCACTTCCAGTACTAAAAAAAGAAGTGGTACTGAAGAACAGTAGCAGTTGTAGTGTGAAGGGATCAGAAGCCCTTCCTGGGTTGTGACCAGAATGTATACAGAGCATTAACCACACTTATCAGATCATACCATCTTGGAAACACTGAAAATTTCCAAAACTCCAGAGATATCTTTTTAAAATGCAGGTCAAAAGAGTCAAATGCTAGAGACAGAGTCTCTCCAACTAACTTAAAGGGAACACAGTCCAACATTAATATAAAGTTCTAAGTCAAGAACTAAGGAGAAAATGAGCAAACAAATGAAACAAAGGATTTACTCCACCATGGTGATGGGGAATATCAAAACAAGCTCAGAAGAAAATGATGCCAAAATAGCTACAAGTAAAATGTTAATATAAAAAAGTGAAATTGGGGTGGCTAGGTGGTGCAGTGAGTCGGCCTTGGAGTTGGGATGACCCGAGATCGAATCCGGCCTCAGAAAATGAGCACCCACACATAAATAATGACTAGCCGTGTAACCTTGAGCAAGTTACTTAACCCCAATTGCTTAAAAAAAAAGTGAAATGGATGTAAACCCAACAAGAATTTCTGGAAGAATTAAAAAAAATTGATTTTCAAAGAACTTAAATGCTAGAGGAAAATTTGGGTAAAGAAATCAAAGCAAAGAAAGAAAATTATGTAAATACAAATAACAGCTTAGAAAAAGAGGCGCAAAATATATAGAAAAAAGCACCTTAAAAATTCACAAATTGAAAAACAGGAACAAAAATTCACTGATGAAAATAACTCTTTAAAAAGTAGAATGGGGAGATGGAGCCAAGATGGTGGAGAAGCAGGAAATATCATGAGCTACAACCATCTCTAACACCTGTAAAATATGACTCTAAACAAATGTTAGTGCTATACAACCCACAATGTGACAGAGAGAAACAAATCCCCTGCTGAAGGTAACTTGGCAGGCCAGCAGGAAGTGTCTATAACACTGTGTTGGGAGCCAAGCAAATCCCACATGAGACATGCCAAGCCAGGCAGCCTCAATCAGTGGCCCAGACTGGCCAGTGTAGACTTCAGGAGAGTGAATCACCAGCAGCTCTGGCAGTTTCCAGACTTCTCAACCCATAAACACCAAAAAGAAAGCAAAAGATCTGTGGGGAACTCTGTTGGAACTAGGTGAAGGAAGAGTGCAGTCTGGCCCCTGCCCCCAGGGAAAGAGAGTTGGTGGAGCTGTGGTGGCTGCAGCTGCTTCTGCTGCCACATGGAGCTCCTGGCCTACAAATAATAGGGGGACCAAGCAATCATTCAGAGGGTAATCACTCTTACTTTGACCTGCTTGAATCTGGGTTGCTAACTCGGGCAGTTGTCCTGGGGTATGTGGCAGTGTGACAGAGCTTGGGGTGTTTCTAGAAGGGCACCTTCCTCAGAACTCTGACAACATTCGTGAAAATGCCAGAAATTTGGGAAATAAGTTCTCCACTCTGGAAGCAGAGTTCTACCATTGCAAAGAGTTCAAAAGTCACGTCATTGACTGGCAAGATGGGCAGGCAAAGCAGGCACAATCAGATCACAGAATCCTTTTTTGGGCACAAAGAGGATTAAAACACGGAATGAGAAGACAACAAAGGCAAAACTCCTGCATCAAAAACTTCTAAGAAAAATATGAACTGCTTACAGGCCATGGAGGAGCTCAGGAAAATTTTGAAAATCAAGTAAGAGAAGTGGAGGAAAAACTGGGAAGAGAAATGAGAATGATGCAAGAAAATTATGAAAATTAAGTCATCAGCCTGCTAAAAGAGATCCAAAAAATACTGAAGAAAATGACACCTTAAAAATAGACTAACTCAAATGGCAAAAGAGGTCCAGAAAACAAATGAAAAGAATGCCTTAAAACCGGCATTGCCTAGATGGAAAACGATTTTCAAAAACCCATTGAAGAGAATAATTAATTCAAAATTACATTGGAGCAAATGGAAGCTAGTGACTTTATGAGAAATCAAGATACTATTAAATATATCCAAACAAATGAAAAAATAGAAGTCAATGTGAAATATCTCATTGGAAAAACCACTGACCTGGAAAATAGATCTAGGAGAGATCATTTAAAAATTACTGGAATACCTGAAAGTTATGATCAAAAAAGGAGCCTAGATGCCATCTTTCAAGAAATTCTCAAGGAAAATCCCCTGATATTCTAGAACCAGAGGGCAAAATAGAAATTGAAAGAATTCACCAATCACCTTTTGAAAAAGATCCCCAAAAGAAAACTCCTAGGAATATCTTAGCCAAATTCTAGAGTTCCCAGGTCAAGGAGAAAATATTACAAGCAGCCAGGAAGAAACAACTTGAGTATTGTGGAAACACAATAAGGATAACACAAGATCTAGCAGCTTCTACATTAAGGGTTCGAAGGGCTTGGAATATTTTATTCTGGAGATCAAAGCAACTAAGATTAAAACTAAGAATCATCTACCCAGCAAAACTGAGTATAATGCTTCAGGGGAAAATGTGGTCATTCAATGAAATAGAGGACTTTCAAGGATTCTTGAGGAAAAAACCAGAGCTGAACAGAAAATTTGACTTTCAAATACAAAAAGCATGAGAAGGTAAACATGAAAAAGAAAACATAAGGAACTTATGAAAGTTGTAATATTTACATTCCTATGTGGAAAACTGATAATTGTTATTGTGAGACTTTTCTAAGTATGACAGTTGAAGAGAATATACATGTAATACATACATATATATGTTTATATATGAGGGTGTGTGTGTGTGTGTGTATAAATACAATATGTGAGTGTTATATATATATGTGTATATATACATACATGTATACACAGACAGAGGGCACAGGATCAATTGAATAGGAAGTGATGCTATCTAAAAATAATATTAAGAGGTAAGAGAGGAATATAATGAGAGGAGATAGGGAGGGATAGTATAGGGTAAGTTATCTCATATAAATGAGACAAGAGAAATCTGTTACAATGGAGGGGAATACTAGGAAGGTGAAAGGTAATGAGTCAAACTTACTGTCATTGAATTTGGATTAAAGAGGGAATAACATACACACTCAATTGGGTATCTTACCCTACAGGAAAGTAGGGGGGTAGGAGATAAGACAGGGGGTGTTAAAAGGCAGGGCAGATTAAGGGAGAGGATAGTTAGAAGCACACACTTTTGGAAAGGGACAGGGTCAAAGTAGAAAAGAGAATAAGTGGGGTTGGGATAGGATGGAGGGAAATACAGTTAGTCTTTCACAATATAGCTAATATGGAAACATTTTGTGTAACTACACATGTATAACCTATGTTGACTTGCTTATCTTCTAAGTGGGTGTGGATGAGGAGGGAAGAAGGGAAAGAAAGAATCTGGAAATCAATGTTTTAAAAACAAATATAAAAATTTTTAAAAAATGTTTTTACATGCAACTGGAAAATAAGATATACTCATATATACATATATACATTCATATGCATCTATGTAAGATCATACTATACATATTTGTCTTCTGTTTCTTTGTTTATCTGTTTTTATGATTTCTTCATAAGTCCAAGTCTTTCCATATTTTTTATCCAAAGCAACTCCAAAAGACTCACAATGAGAAATGCCATCCATCTCCAGAGAACTGAAAGCCCATTGAACTATACTTTTTTATCTTTCCTTACTTTTATTGTTTTATTTTGTTTGTTTTTTTCTTTAGCAACAAGTCTAATATGAAAATATTTTTATGACCTCACATATATAATCACAGTCAAAGTGCTTCCCTTCTCAATGAGGACATTGTTATGGGAGGGAGGCAGAGGATTTGGAACTCAAAATTAAAAAAGAGATTGTTAAAAATTATTTTACATGTATTCAGGAATTATTTAGTGAAAAGAATAAAGGAAAAAAAAGACAAATAAATGGTGAATCAATGGCCATAATGAGTTATGCTATTCTGCTGAACTTCAAATTAAAACTATTTTTGTTTTAATTTATTTCTTTGAATGTTGAACCTATATGTACTTTTATTTGTTTATTTTTAAACCAAGATCTATGTATTTTCTAAAACTATTCAGTTGACTATCCCACAATGATTCAGATTCAATCTGCATTAAACCAAAGAATTAAGAAAGCTATTTTTGTTCTTTCCCTTGTTACCCTTTGCCTCCTCCTCCCCACAGATACACTCCCTCATTATTCAGATCCTTGAAACTGAAAGGCTCAATGAAACCAGATACTTAATTCCAAGAGAGTAAGATTTGACTGCTCTCTTTTGAGGAGGCTCTCCTTTGAGAGCGAGGTCTATCTTCTATTATAGATTTGTATGGCCATTCACTTTAAGAGGCATAGTTCCCTCCTTAGGTTTCTAACAGATATCTCTTAGATAGGTACATATCATCTTGTTATGAAATATTTGCGGAATACTTACCTGGATTCTGAGTCAGGTTGATACTTTTTTGGAATCAAGGGAGCTATGTTGGAAGTTAGTGCAGCAATCTTAAGAACTGTCTATGCAGATCCATTGTATCAATTCTATTATTCTTGAAATGTACCTCCAAACCAGCCCCTGTAGCTGGCAATAGGCAGGAAAAATAATTCTTACTCAGTTTAATAAACTTACCCCTGCTACCCTCTCCCCTCCCCTTGCCACCTCTTATTTCCACCCTTCAGAGCAGAATTCATGCTCTACCATCCAACAAAGCGAAAGAAAACAAAACAGACAGTGATTGTGCAGGGGGTGGAAGGTTCAAACAAAAGGGAATTTTCAGGGTGCTGAGGTTAGGCAGCTGCAGTTATATAAGAATAAGCTGTTATTTTGCTATTATACATCTCTCAAGAAATCAGTAGCAGTTACTGTTATCTAACAACCTTTGAGCATGAAAGAAAGCTTTTGAGTTGGCCCTCCCACAAGATAGGTCAGTGAAACTTTAGTTGAATCTGGCCATCTTTATTGTCTACTTATTTTTTCCCGGTTAGTTAGAGCTTGACAGAAACAGAACTTTGCAGCTGGAAATGAAGCAGAATCAAACATTCTTGTCTCTGAAACTAAATCTGGCTGGGGACTAAAATTTCTGCTGGATGCATAAATGATGCAAATTTATTCAAATAGCTTTTCATCCTGACGTTTCACACTCCTTTCCATATCATTTCTTCCTCTAGTTCTGTATGGTTATAAAAATGCTTATACCATAGAGGGTAGCCAAAGACATCATGAACTGTGAAATCCTTATTTTCACAAAATCACAGAATCCTAGAGTGGAAGGAATCTTCAGTGCTCAGCTGGTACAACCCATATACAAAGAATCCCCTATGCAAGGTACTTGATAAGTCATTCATTGAATATGTTATTTTATTTTTGAAAGACCTAAGGAATAAGAGACCTGAAACCTCCTGAGACAGCCTATTTTACTTTTGACAAAATTTATTGTTAGATTTTCTTTACATCACATATGTCTGCCTCTTTTTTTGTTTTGTTTAATTTTGTTTTCTTTTTCTTTTTCTCCTGCCAGCCTCCTGTTTTATTTCCCAATGAGGAAGAAATTTAGAATCTCCTTAAGTTTTACATTTCTGTCATTTTATCAGTTGGTTTACTGCTGAGATTTAAATGTATTTAATATTCAATACATTTCCATTTTTTTTTGCTTTTTTTTCTCAAGGGCAATTGGGTTTGTGACTTGCCCAATGTCACATGGCTAGTAAGTGTGTCAAGTGTTTGAGGCCGGATTTGAACTCAGGTCCTCCTGACTCCAGGGCCGGTACTCTATTCACTGTGCCAACTAACCGCCCCTACCTTTACATTTTTATTTCTTTAACAGAACTCAGGAACTACATTGTTGCAAAGGCACCCAGAAGAAGTACATTAAAAATTAAACATCCCCAAAACTCTGTTTATAGCATGATGAATCTCAAGTACAATCACTTTGATTTTTTAGTTTTGACTTAACAGAGATGGAAGTGAGTATTAGAAAAGAAATTTAATTACATTCTACCTTAGGAGAGAAAGTGAGTTGAAACAATAAAAGTCTGTCAGTTTGGAGGTAGTTCAGAGCTAGAAACAAAATGCAATGTATTTGAACGTGTTTGACATCTTCAAAGTTTTCATTTGAAGAATTTAAGATTTAACTTAATCTTTTGAAAATTTATTATTGAACCAATTCATTTTGCTGATTTATTCAGTTCACTGCATACTCGTATTTCAAAAAATTTTTGTTGGGGTGGCTTTTATCAATTTTCTGTCGTTTTTCATAATGTCTTATCCATGATGGATTTTAAATTTCTGAAGTATATAATTTGTGAGTTTTAAATGGCAGTCTTACATTGTGACAAAATGAGTAGACAAAACATATGAAACTATATTATACTCTAGCTTATTATTGAAATAGAAAACAAAAAAAACCAAAAAGTGACACCTTGAAATTGCTAACAAAAGATCAACGTTTATTCAAGTAATATTTAACTAACAACCATGAAAAATGGTTGTCTCTAAGTTCTAAGTTTCTGTGATCCTCGGGATCTTTTAAAACTCTCAAAAATAAGAATTATAGGTTAAGAGCTAGAGGAATTATACCTGTTTCTATCTAAGATACCAAGAAACATAAAGGAGTAATAATCCAATGAACTAAAAATAGAGAAGGCTAACCCCTTGTTCTGAACATGCTCACTCTATAACTCCTTCCTAACTTGACCCCAAGCAGTGGCAGAGCTTAATAAATGGATACATTGGTTTACACTCTAGAATACATTCTGCAATTGCTACCTTTTTGCTGCAGTGTCTTGTAGCTAAGCACCCCCAACCTCCATTGCTTATCTTTGCTCTAACTCTAGTATTCTATGACAATGAGCAACAGAAATAGTTTCTGTCCTTATTCAGAAAAAGGAGATTGGTATTCAACTGTGGTTAGTCATTCACTCACACTTAGGGAGTTATAGAAGCCAGTTATGAATGCATTCCTTAGGGTGGGAGGAGGCAGAGACAGCTTTGTGGTACAACCTTTGGGCAACCAGTTATCAAAAGGGAAGGAGTCAGAAATTGAGTGATAGGAGAATATAAGAAAAAATGAAATTGAAAATAATCAAAAGGAAGTAAACACAATTAAAAACCTTGAACACACACATATAAAGCAATTAGGAAAATAAAAGAAGGTAAGCTGATCTCCCCATCATCTCAATGAGTCCAAACATCTCTGAGTAAAAATTGTAGGACAATGGGAAAGGAATCAGCACCTGATAAGGCACAATACTCTGTGGAATCCTCCAAATGCATAGAACCAAAACAGCATATTTGTGAACATTTCAAGTGATAAATAAGAAAAATATATTGCAGAGAGTAAAGGAGCTAAAGATACAACCCCAAGTGACATAGCCTGAAACCATGAGTCATCATTTTTTTTGCTTTTTGGAGGGCAATTGGGGTTAAATGACTTGCCCAAGATCATGCAGCTAGTTTTTGTGTTAAGTGTCTGAGGCCAAATTTGAACTCAGGTCCTCCTGCACCAGGGTCAGTGCTCTATTCATTGTGCCACCTGGCTGCCCCATCATTTTTTTTTAAATGAAGAACATTCAACAAAAGAAAGATATTGGAAGAATTTTTGCAAGGAAACCCAGACCTGAGAGGATCATTCACTTTGTAATTAAGATAACAAAAATGCATCAGAAAGGTAAACAAATATAGGTATCAAGGAAGACAAAAATAATGAAGTACATTACTGCAGAAAAAAAAGGGGGCAGGGAGAGAAAGAAAATAATGCTGGTAAAATCACAACAGACAATAGAGGTTACTTATGGGTAACTAAGAGATCTCTACATAAATATAAACAAGGATATAGGAATTAAAGAGGAAGTTCAATAACTAATTATAGCACAGGTTTGAAACAATATGGAATAAAACTTATAACACACCACCTAGAGGTGATTCAATATTTTTTTTTGTTTGGTGTGTATGTGTATGTATCAGAGAGAAAGAAAGAGAGAAAGAGAGAGAGAGAGAGAGAGGGAGAGAGAGAGAGACAGACAGACAGACAGAGACAGACAGAGACAGAGAGTGATACAGAGACAGAGAGACAGACAAGCAGACAGATAGACAGACCAACAGACAGAGACAAAGACAGACAGAAAGAGACACACGCAAAGTCAGAGGGAGAGAGAGAGAGAGACAGACAGACAGACAGAGAGAGAGACAGAGACTAAACTGTAGAATGGGTAAGCACATAAAAAATAGCAGAGGTCAAGATGAAGTTAGAAGTAAATGCACAATATGCCCAATCATAAATAATGAAGGGAAAATGTCTCCTGTAGTTTATTATGAAGAGGACCCCTACAGAGGAATAGATGAGGTAACAAAGGGAGGGATTGAAATATTAAATAATCGGGGGCGGAGCCAAGATGGCGGAGTAGAAACAGCTCTTCCCAGCCTCTCTGCCCCCAGATTCCCCACAAACTATGTAAAAAAGGACTGTGAACAACTTCTGGAGCGCCAGCACCCACAGAACGACACAGAGGAGCTAACCTCCCGCTGAGGACAGCCCAGCAGCCCTGCAGGAAGGACCAGCGCAGCGGTCTGGGAGCCAGCAGCGCGCAGAGCGCAGGAGCCGAGCCGAGCCCAGGTCCGCATGAGCCGAGGTTTTAGCCCCAGGGCGGCAGGGCCAGCACCCGGCTAGAGGAACCCCAGGAGCTGTGGCGATTCCAGAATAATCAACATAGACATGCCTAGGACAAAGTAAGAGGTTAGTGTCCTATGGACTTTGGGACCTGTATTTGGGGAATGCGTCAGCTCCCTCCCCTGGGGGCTAGAAGCTGCTGAGGAGACACGCCATTTTGTAGTTGTCAGAGGCATTTCCGGCTCCCAGCCTACAAATCGTGGGGAGATCCAGCGATCAGTCTTGGGGGGTAATCGCTCTTGCTTTAACCTCCCTGGATCTGGATTGTGATCTAGGGTGGAAGCTGTGGGTGGGTTTACAGCTTGCCAGAAAAGGAAGTTGCCCCCCACACGTTCGGGACGAAAATTCCTCTAGCTGGCCTTAAAGCCATAGTGTGGCAACAAGCCCAAAAGTCAAGCAATTAAGTGGCAACATGCCAAGGCAAAGGAAACAGAAAAATGCAACCCTAGACTCCTATTTTGGGGGCATAGAGCGGGAAAAGGACTGTGAGGTCAGAAGTCCTGCTCCAAAAGCCCCAGGGGAAAACATGAGCGGGTTGCAGGCCATAGAGGACCTTAAGAAGGACTTTAACAATCAAATAAGAGAAGTGGAGGAAAAATTAGAAAGAGAAATGAGAAGGATGCAGGAAAAGTATGAAATGAGGGTCAACAGCCTGACTGAGGAAAACAACACCTTAAAAAATAGACTAACTCAAATGGCAAAGGAGGCCCAAAAGGGCAATGAGGAGAAGAATGCCTTAAAAAGTCGAATTTGCCAGATGGAAAAAGAATCTCAAAAGTTCACTGAGGAGATTCATTCCTTCAGAGGTAGACTGGAGCAAATGGAAGCTAGTGACTTTATGAGAAATCAAGATGCTGTTAAGCAGATCCAACCAAATGAAAGATTAGAAGGCAATGTGAAATATCTCATGGGAAAAACCACTGACCTGGAGAATAGATCCAGGAGAGACAATTTAAAAATTATTGGACTACCTGAAAGCCATGATCAAGGAAAGAACCTAGAAATATTAAATAATCTTCTCTGCTGTCATCTTTGCTAATTTGATGAGTTTGTGATAAACTGGTTTGATTTGTATTTTTCACATTATGAGTGATTTTTGAGCAATGTTCCATACAATTATTAATAGTTTGCAATCCATTTGTTGTGAACTATGTGTTCGTATTTCGTCACCACTTATCTTTTAGGGAATATTATTTTTATTTTATTTTTAACTAGATCTAGGATTTTAAATTTGTAGCATAGCCAAGGTAATGCACTCCCCCTTCCCATACATATAATCACTTTCTTTGAAAATTATAGTTTTAGACACTTGCCTAGGTTTAAGCTGTCTATATGTCAAGTAATTTAGCTCAGGTAACTCAGTCAGTATGGGTTATAGGTGGAACTTAAACTCAATGTCTTCCGTTCTAAAAGGCCAACTCTTTTTTTTAAAACAAATGCTTTATTAATTTCTGTTTTACATCATTCATTTCCGCCAGATTTTGAGTTATAATCATTTTCCCCCTGTTATTCCCCTACCCAAATTCCCAGAATAGCAGTCCCACAAGATATCGCTTCCTCCAATCTGCTCTTTCCCATACCTTCTCCCATACCCCCTTCGACTTTTCCATTAGCGGAAGGTGAATCTTTGCGTCCCAATGCCTGCACATCTTATCTCCCTGTTACAAGCAAAAGAGTATTAATATTAGTATTTATATATATTTGAAACATTTAATGTTAAGACCTCGAATTTCAGATCCATTTCCTTCCTCCCTTGTCACCCATTCCTTCTTGGGAGATAAGTAATTCAGTATATGTTGTACATGTCTAGCTATGCAAAACATTATCATAGTAGATATATTGTACAAGGCTGCTTATAATTCCCTCCCACTCATCCCACCCCCCACCTGGTCCATTCCCTACATGATCCTGTCACTCTTCTATAGTGGGTACTTCCAACCTCCCCTCACCCCAAGGATGCCCTCCCATCCATCATCCATCCTCTCATCCCCCTTCCCATATTCTGCTGCAGGTTGAGATATCCCATTTAGTATGTATGTCATTCTCTCCCTGAAACAAATTCAATGAGAATATGGTTTTGCCTTTTTGCCTTCCTATTCTCCCCCTCCCTTACAACCACTTCCCCTTGGTTCTTCTACATGAGATAGTTTCCCCTACCCTGTCTCTCCCCATCTCTTCTTGCCACTTTCTTCTCTCACCTCATAATTTCACCCCTTGAGTATTCTCCCTTCCCAACAAATTCAAGCTATGCCCTCTATCCATATATAACTGTAACCATATACACACACATTCACATATGTATTCATGTGACCACACACCCTCTTCCATTATTTTCATAGTGAGAAAGATATCATCAGTCACAGTTATTGCTTTTCCAGATAGGAATGTAAATAGTTCAACTTTGATAAGTTCCTTTTGATTTCTTTTCCCTGATTACCTTCTCAGGCATCTCTTCCTTCTTATGTCTGGATGTCAAATTATCTATTCAATTCTTGTTTTTTCCTCAAGAATGCTTGAAAGTCCTCTATACCACTGAATGACCATATTTTCCCCTGAAACAAAATACTCAGTTTTACTGGGTAGGTGACCCTTGGGTTCATTCCCAGCTCTTTTGCCTTCTGGAATATCATCATATTCTATGCTGTTCGATCCCCCAGTGTAGAAGCTGCCAGGTACTATGCTATTCTGATTGGGTTTCCACAATATTGAAATTGTTTCTTCCTGGCTGCTTGGAGTATTTTCTCCTTGATCTGGGGATTCTGGAACCTGGCTATAATATTCCTGGGAGTTTTCTTTTTGGGATCTTTTTCAGGAGGTGATTGTTGGATTCTTTCAACCTCTATTTTGCCCTCTGGATCTAAAACATCAGGGCAATTTTCCTTGAGAATTTCTTGAAGGGTGATTTCTAGGTTCTTTCCTTGATCATGGCTTTCAGGTAGTCCAATAATTTTTAAATTGTCTCTCCTGGATCTATTCTCCAGGTCAGTGGTTTTTCCCATGAGATATTTCACATTGCCTTCTAATCTTTCATTTGTTTGGATCTGCTTAACAGCATCTTGATTTCTCATCAAGTCATTAGCTTCCATTTGCTCCAGTCTAACTCTGAAGGAATGAATCTCCTCAGTGAACTTTTGAGATTCTTTTTCCATCTGGCAAATTCGACTTTTTAAGGCATTCTTCTCCTCATTGCCCTTTTGGGCCTCCTTTGCCATTTGAGTTAGTCTATTTTTTAAGGTGTTGTTTTCCTCAGTCAGGCTGTTGACCCTCATTTCATACTTTTCCTGCATCCTTCTTATTTCTCTTTCCAATTTTTCCTCCACTTCTCTTATTTGATTTTTAAAGTCCTTCTTAAGGTCCTCTATGGCCTGCAACCCGCTCATGTTTTCCCCTGGGGCTTTTGGAGCAGGACTTCTGACCTCACAGTCCTTTTCCTGCTCTATGCCCCCAAAATAGGAGTCTAGGGTTGCATTTTTCTGTTTCCTTTGCCTTGGCATGTTGCCACTTAATTATTTGACTTTTGGGCTTGTTGCCACACTATGGCTTTAAGGCCAGGTAGAGGAATTTTCGTCCCGAACATGTGGGGGGCAACTTCCATTTCTGGCAAGCTATAAACCCACCCACGACTTCCACCCTAGATCACAATCCAGATCCAGGGAGGTTAAAGCAAGAGCGATTACCCCCCAAGACTGACCGCTGGATCTCCCTACAATTCACAGGCCAGGAGCTGGAGCTGCCTCTGAAAACTACAAAATGGTGTATCTCCTCAGCGGCTTCTAGCCCCCAGTGGAGGGAGCTGACGCATTCCCCAAATACAGGTCCCAAAGTCCATAGGACACTAACCTCTTACTTTGTCCTAGGCATATCTATGTTGATAATTCTGGAGTCAGCACAGCTGCTGGTGTTCTGGGGTCTCACGGGGACAAGAGCTCTGTTCGGCTCGGCTCCCCACTCTCTGCGTGCTGCCGGCTCCCAGACCTCTGCGCTGATCCTTCCTGCAGGGCTGCTGGGCTCTCCTCAGTGGGAGGTTAGCTTCTCTGTGTCGTTCTGTGGGTTTGGGTGGAATCTGGGGGCAGAGTGGCTTGGATGTGCTGTTTCTACTCCGCCATCTTGGCTCCGCCCCCTAAAAGGCCAACTCTTTATGCATTCTATCACTTTTTTTTTTCTTTCTGAATCCTATACCTATGAATGTTCTCCCTTTTCTGAGAAGGCCTGGTATCTATTCTCTTCCTGTTTCAGACATGTGATTGTGACTCCAATTGAAGGTAAAGGAGGGTAGAGGAATCCTTCCATAAGCTGATTCCTACCTATGTTTCCCATATTACTTCCTATTATTAACCTTTAAACATTGCCCTTTGCAGTCAAATTGACCTATTAGATATTCTTTGCACATAGTATTCAATCTTATACCTTGGTACTTTAGTACAAAGGTTTACCATATCTGAAATGTGCTGCCTCCTTCTTATCTCTGTCTCATAAAGCTTCATTTGAAGTCCAGCTGCCACTTCCTACAGGAGACCTTTCCTGATCTGTCTCTACCCAACCTTTCTCTCCTCCCTCTTTATTCTAGCTATTAAACTCTCTCCTCTTAAAAATATTTTGTATTTCTTTGTAAATGCTTGTCATCATCTTACTTACATGCATGTTGTATATCCCTAGAATGATGCAAATTTTTTTTGAGAATAAAGACTGCTTTTTAAAAATTCCTACAATGTATTATAACATCTTACACATAGTAGACAGTTAACAAATATTTATTGAATTGACCCAAATTGATCCCATGGATAATATACAAAGCACATTTTCTATATGTAGCTATTCAACTTTGATAATTACAGTGTAAATAAGGAATTTCTGAGCATTCCCTATATCAAAACCCTTGCAAGGAGGAAGAAAACCCTCAATTTGCTGCTTCCTACTATGTGTCAGATATCTGGGACAATAAAAGTATATTACTTTCTATTTTTAGTGAGTTTACAATTGAGTTGGGGAGATAAGATCTGAAAAGAGCCAATAATAATATCTTGGATTCCAATAGTATTTTCATGTTTACAAAGTGACCCCTTCACTAGAACTCTGTCCTGCATGTAGTCCAAGTTTTATTATCACCATTTTTTGGACATAAAAATAAAAGACTCAGAGAGCAAAAGTGAACTGCCATTGGGTACAGAGCTGTTAAGTCTCTCAGCAACAGGATGCAAGCTCCCAAGTCTATTGCTCTTTCCTGTAACTGACATTGTCAAGAAATGGCAACCTTTGATTATTTCCAGAGGACAAGTAAATGAGGGAGAGGACACCTTTAATACTGTTCTGAAGAGGTAATCTGCACCAGATTTTAGTTTTAAGGAGGAAAGAGATCTATAATTTTCCCTTCACAATTTCATTCAAATGCAGTTATCACAAGGGGCACAGATTGTCGTAGTGAGTCGAGTCCACTTTTCAGTCATCAAAATATCCTTGCAGTGGCAGCAACTGGCCATGTGTGTATCATTAGTCATGATCAGGTGCTAGAAACACTAGAGGAAGCTTGAATGCCTCCAATTTGGGATGTTAGACTACAGATTTTTCTTAGTAACTGTTGCCATGCAAAATATTCGGAGATAGAGTTTAATATTATAATTGATGCTAGAAGGAGATTCAGAAGTTCTGATTCTAAAAATTCTCTGGCGTAGCAGTCATTGGTAGGGTGGGGGGAAGCCTATAAAAAATCTGAGTTCTGAATATATCTCAAAATTACCCATTCCTATTCCAGTGCTATCCATCAGGTGAGGAAAGAGAGCCACCAAATAGACAGGAAAGCAGGAGTAAATAGATCTGATTATTACAAATATAAGCATATAAGTCTTCCCCTTTATAGATGGACATTTAAGCACTAAGAAATCATATTATGCAAGTTACCTTGAGATATTTATAACTTTTCAAAGGAATTGACATTGCATATAATAGTACAGTACTATTTAAAGGCTCCTAACCCACACAGAAGATAATAAAAGACTACCACCACTGCTTGACATCTCAAACTCTGACAATGAATGAGGACTGAATGTGTATCTTATGAAAAATACATTACAAATTTTATAAAATTAGTGTAATCAAAGAATTAAATGAGTATTTAATCTTTGACATTAAATTTTACAATGAAACCTCATTTCACCAGAATGCCTGGAGTAGGGTCTTCTGGTTAATCAAATACTATAGATAAAAAGGTTAACCACACACTATTTGGGGAGGGGAGAGGGATCAGCTCCTCTTGTAATAAATCAGAAACGTATTAATCTACTGCTCTTCCTCTGTAAATAAAATTATTTTATTCTTTTGTGGGGAAATTATTTTATTGCTACTGCATATTCTCTCCAATTAAATAGATATATTGAAAGTAGTTTTTCAGTAAATTCACGTTACATTCTTAGTTTTTCTCCTAATATTGGAAGTCAAGTCTATCTATTTATCTGACTAATGCTATCTATCTGTCTATCTATCTATCTATCTATCTATCTATCTATCTATCTATTTATCTATCTATCTATCTACCTATGTTTACCTACTAATCTACTTATTCATATATATATATGTATATGTATATATATATATATATTGCTTAATCATAGATTCTAGTAATTATTTTCTTTTTAAACCAAGCCTAAAGAAGCTTTAGCAACATCTCAACTTTGAAAGGAAAAGTTGATAAGTAAAACTTAAGAACAATTTGAAATTAAGTAAATACACTTTTGCCATCTTTATAAAGTTTTCATGATCCAGCATTCATTTTGTTTCTTGTTCTTGGAATAAGATGCAAATGAGCAGAGGTTTAGAAACTTAGAGAAATATATTTTATCTCTGAAGTGAAGGGAATTCAATTTACTTTTTTTGCTATAAAATATAATTCTTATTGACCATATAAATATGTAAAATATTTTACATCTAAAGGCATTGATTTCTTCAAATTTTTAATGGAGACATCTTCTAGTTAACTTTCTTCTGAGAGAATGTTTGACTTAAAAAATGTAGTGAGTGAACAATTTGCAAATTATACATTGTTATATTGTAAGACTTTAGTAGTAGCAAAGATTGTGCTATGTATTAATAGAATATGAGAATGCAGATATGACTGAACAGATATGCAAATTTAGCCAAGTGTAAATGTATTTTTTTCTTTTCTAGGCAAAAGATGGGAAAGAACATGTAGTAGGACAGCATGTTCTACTTTGCACATTTTTTCCACAAAATAAATTTGATTTTTTCTATGCTTTTTCTCCTTCACCAGTCTTCCATTTCACCTCTTAATAGTAAATTGAAAGTTTGTCCAGAGTGGCAACATATGAAATAGAAAACAAAGAGAACTATTTAACTGAATCCATAGGATTTTACCTCACTTTTCTCCTTACTCTTGAATCTTGGAGGTGGAGAGTGCCCCATGTAATTATCTGGAAGAAAAATGAAGTAAATGAAAGCAGACTAAATCTCCACTAAAAAGCAAGATGTTTTTGTAATGGTAATAGGTATTTGAAGATCTCCCCTGTCCCTTAATAAGCCTAGGTGAATTCAAAGACCTTCCCTGAGTTGAAAATATACTCTGCCACCTAATAGGCTGAATGTGGTCACCTGGAACCTGTGTTGGGAAGAGTTTGCTGAAGGGTGAAGAGCCCACAGGAGAAGCTTGCTTTAGGGGGGCTTGTTTTTCAGGAAAGCACAACTTTTTTTACTTTGTAGTCAAGTGGGTCACATGGGTTGTGATGGTTTCTGACCCTGGAGAAGGCTATATATGCCTCTGAGGTGAGGTTTTGCTTTGGGGCTCACTTTGGCAAGAGTTGTGTGATATGGCCAGATGAGACTGGGCATCCATTGAGCTCCCTGGCTTTGAAAACCCAGATGCTGGTGCTTCTCAATCTGGTAACTAACACTATGTATGTTATGATAAGATAGCTAGAAGCCCTATCTGTTGAATTTTGTTATTTTCTCTGTCTTTTTTGTCTTTTTGTAACTTCTATTTGTATTTTCTCTGAAGTTCAGGGTGCTGACTTTTCCCCCTGAACTTGGTAAATGACATACATTTTAATAAAGTCAGATTGTTAACCCCTTTTGAGTTGCTTTATTTAAAAAAAGTGATCAGTGCGGCGGAGAAGCTCTCCTGGAGCCGAGTTCCGACGTTACAGCTCTCAACCTGCACCGCGATTACGCCATGTTCCTTCTCTGAGGCTGCCGCCGCCACTGCTGCTTGCTCACCAGCCACCCTCCAGAGCAAGACTCCGGAGCAAGGGTTGTCATCGGTCTGCTCCATTTCTAACGACCAGGACTCTTCCTCAACCTGACCAGGATGTCTGGACAGGAGGCACCCCAACCTCTGCCCCCAAGTGAGAGTGATCTCACTCCAGAGCATCTGCCTCTGGAACCTGCAGATCCAGATGTTAATCCAAGTAATACAAGTATAACTGAATTGGCCAAAATAATGGTAGCAAATGGAGACAAACTACATTTAGAATACCTTGTTCAAAATATGCTGTCCGACTTGAAATCCAAGCAGAAGTTAACTGGCAAGAACAGGTTTTAACAAAGATTCTCAAATGTTTCTCACATTCTTTCAAACATGGAAAAACAAGAGCAAGAAGAAACTTGGAATCTGGAGGTTTTTGCAACATTTTTCAACAGAGGTTCAGTGTGGAATACATAACCTTGTTCATAATGCCTCAGTTCTAAAATGATTTCTAGTTACATCAGCTTTATATACAGCCCAATGTATTTCCATCTGTGTATATTACTCATGTAATTTCCAACTACATGTGTACATGAGAACTTGGTTCTTACTAACAAAGCAACATTTGGGGCCTTTCAGGATTCTCTCAATATTCAACAATGATCACTTGTGCCTTGTGAGTTGGACTGGTTCCTTAATTGGTATACACAAGACTTGATTTTGCTTTTGGAGGGAGGAATGCAGTTAAGTGTTAAAGTCTCTTGAGGCCTGATTTGAACTCAGGTCCTCCTGACTCGGGTTGGTAAAGTTCTATTCACAGCACCACCTAGCCACCGCTGTATACATTTGAAAGGGATTGTTTTGCAAGGAGAGGTTTTTGTATTTGGACTTGGTGTTTTTCACACTACCTATTAAGTGCTTTAGTACTGGCACTTATTTATTTAATTTATGGTTAAATCCTATGCTCATTTTTTATTTAAAAGCTGATATACTTTGAGAATCTAGTATGACATTTAGTGTTTGCCAATGTTATTGCAATAAAGTTTACTTGGATTAATATAAATAAAGTGATCAAAGAACCCGTGCTAGCAGCCATCCTGGGTATTCTAGGGTGCTTGCTTCAAGAGTTATAAAATTCACTAATAATAATAATAATAAAAAGGAGAAGAAGAAGAAGAAATAGAAGAAGAAGCAGTATTCCTACATCTCTTTAAGACTTATAAAGTACTTTACCAATATGTCATTTGATTCTCATGACAACCTTGGGAAACAGGCGGTATTATTATCCTCATTTTACAGATGTGGAAATTGAGGTAAACTGAGGTTAAGTGACTTACCCAAGAACATATAAATAATAAAGAATTGGAGCTAGTTTTGAACTTAGGTCTTCCTGACTCAACTTCTAGAGCTCTGACTATCAATGGGGCCACCTAACTGTCTGCAAAACCTATTTTTGTGTTTTTTTTTTAGTTATAGTATAGTCTAAAAAAAAAAAGCCCACTTTCCTTAAAAATGGAAAAGTGAATATTGAGTAATAAAAGTGTTGAACAAGTCTTACTGATGTTGGGGTGCGGGGTCAGGGAGTTCAGGAACCCCAATAACCAGAGATCCTGGAAAGCCATCTGGAATGAATTAACAGAATTCTTTAAGTCAAGGTGACAAAGATTTATTGTTACCCTATAGAGCTGGCAAGAGTTCTTAGGTAACCTGCAACCTTAGAAGGGTACAGTTAAAGTTTATATAGGATATTCTATAGTAAAACTTGTGCCAATTTTGCTAACTGGTGAGTCAGGGCAGGATTAGGGAGTGGGTAAGGAGTGGTCAGTCCTTAAAGGAACATGATCTTTGAATATCTACTGCACAGGTATTTTACCCAGAGTTCACTGGGAAATAGCCCAAGGAGGGGCTACACAGAGGTATAATTTTAGGGTTGAAAGGTCACTAAGTCAGCTAGCATTCAGGGCTAACCAAGATGCCACCCATCAATGTAATGTTTGACAAAACGGATAATGGGAGTTTAGTATATCCCAAGCCTAATGCATACATAAAGGATTCAAAATGTATATAACGAGGTAGGGAGTATACATATGACTGAGTCTAGGATATATGCAGTAGGTATTACCCAGTACACAGCTGCTTCAGCTAGTATATAGCTAAGTCAAACTTCTAAATTCTATAGGTACAGCTGGCTACTGTATCAGGAAGGGAAATGATATTTTGCTAAAGCATGCTGCACTTGAGCTAGACATTCAGTTGCCTGAGACAATGTTTTAAGCTGGAGAGAAATGCACTTTTACAAACTGGGGTTCAAATACAGGTACCCAAGCACCCCATCAATTAGTACCTAGTAACCACTCCATAATTTTATTGGTCAATTAAAATTATATAGATCAATTTAAAAAAACCTTTAAAATGGAGATTATTTAACCCAATATCTTCCTGGTTTTCTGATGGGAGAAAGAGTATTCTTTGGTTATCCTCTTGTCTGTGACTGAGAGTGGGGCAGTGGCAAAGAAGATTGCATTTCACCTTTGATGTCCTACATTTGACTGAGCCCATCAATGAGTCAATAAATATTTATTTAATACCACTTGTATGCATAATACCATGCTAAGTGTTAGGAATAGAAAGATCAAAACATAAAAGGTCTTACCTTCAAGGGACTTCTATGTGATTGGAGGAGGGGATATACACATATATAGGCCTGAAGCAAATAGAAACCAAATAAAAGATAATTCTTTGGAGCAAAGTGTTCCAGCTGCGGAATCAAAAAACCTATCAGGTAGAGGATTACAAGCAATGTCCTGAAAGAGTCTTGAAAGAGACATGACAGAATTCATTTTTAAAATTTAATTTAATTTAATTTTTGATTAAAAATTCCTCCTTCTTTCCCCCTTGTCAATTAATTGAAAAGGTAAGAAATGCAACAGCTATTAAATATATAGCTTTGTAAAACAAATATCCTAATTAGCCATTTTTCAACACAAAATACAAGAAAAAAGAAAATAAAAGAAGAAAATATGCTTCAATCTCAACTCTGAGTTAATAAGTTCTCTTTTAGGAGATGAATAAAATATTTCTTCATGAGTTCTTTGGAATTGTGATTGGTTATTTTGTGCATCAAACTCTTTCACAGATGACTTTCTTATCATATTTCTTTTAGTGTGTATATATATATATATATATATATATTTTCCTGGTTCTGCTTATTTCACTTTGAATTTGCTCATATATGTCTTCCCAAGCTTTTTCTGAAATTAACCTCATCATTTCTTAAAACAACATAGTATTCCATAGTATGCATATAACATTACTTATTCAACCATTCCCTAATTGAAGAGTATCCCCTTTGTTTCCAGGTCTTTACTGCCACAAAAAGAGCTGAAATAAATATGTCTATATACATACACACACACACACACACACACACACACACACACACACATATAGTCACTATTCTTCTTTCTTTGATGTCATTTGGTTAAGGACACAGTAGAAATATTGGTGAATCAGAGGGCTTTATTGCATGGTTCTAAATTTCTTTTTAGAATAGTTGTACTAGTTTACAGCTCCACCAACAATGCATTAGTGTACCTACTTTCCTACATCCCAGCCAACATTTATCATTTTTCTTTTTATCATCTTAGTCAATCTAATTAATTAGAAGTGTTAACTCAGATTTTCATATTTTTTGTGAATAGTTATACTTTAAAAATTTGTTAGTTTTGTTGACATATAGGTGGGTAAAATTTTCCTTAGATGCTTTTATTTCATCATCATTGTTTGTCAATGTCCCCTTTTTATTTTTTGACTTTGAAAATTCAGCTTTTTAAAAAATTTAATTCAAGTTTATTAGTGACTTATCTAGTGACAATTTTATTTCATTAAAAGGACCAATTTTATTTATTCTTTTTTTCAAATGCTTTATTAACTTCTGGTTTACATCATTCATTTCTGTCAGATTCTGAGTTACAATTTTTCCCCACTTTCCCCTACCCACCACCCCAGAATAGCAGTCCCACAGGATATCCCCTCATCCAATCTGCTCTCTATCATCTCCTCTCCCATACCCCCTTCAACTTTTCCAGTAGGGAAGGTGATTCCTCATGCCCCAATGCCTGTACATCTTATCTCCCAATTATATGCAAAATAGTATTAATCATAGTATTTACATATTTTTTTTAAAACTTGATTTTAAAAGGAAGATAAGTAACTCAGTATATACTGTACAAGTGTAGCTATGCAAAACACTACCATAGTAGATATATTATAAAAGACTGATAATGTTACCCTCCCTCCTATCCCACCTCCCACCTGGTCTACTCCGCACTTTGGTCCTGTCCCTTTTCAAAAGTGGGTCCTTCCAACTCCCCCCCCCAATCCTGCCCTCACATCCATTGTCCCTTCTCTCATCCCCTTCTCCCCTACTTTCCTGAAGGGGGAGAAACTCTATTTAGTATGTATGTCATTGTCTCCCTGATCCAAATTCAATGAGATTAAGGTTTTGCCTTTTTGCCTTCCTGTTCTTCCCCTCCCATGTAACCATTTTTTCCATTGCTTCTTCTATAGGAGATAGTTCACCCCATTCTGTCTCTCCCCATCTCCTCTCATTATATTCCTCCCTCACATCTTAATTTTACCTTTTAAGTATCATCCCTTCCTATTAAATTCGACCTGTGCCCACTATCTATATATACCTGAAAACATATATACACACATTCACATATGTATTCATATGCCAATATACCCTTCTTCAACTATTTTCATACTGAGAAAAGTTTCATCAGTTACATTTATTGTTTTTTCCCTGTAGGAATTTAAATAGTTCAACTTTTTAAAGTTCATAATTATTTCTTTTCCCTGTTTACATTCTCAAGCATCTCTTGCTTCTTGAATCTGAATATCACATTTTCTATTCAACTCTGGTTTTTTCCTCAAGAATGCTTGAATGTCCACTATTCCACTGAATGACAATATTTTCCCCTGAAACATGATACTCAGTTTTGCTGGGTAGGTGATTCTTGGTTTTAATCCCAGCTCCTTTGCCCTCCAGAATATCATATTTCATGGCCTTCTGTCCCTCAGTGTAGAAACTGCCAGATCCTGCACTATCCTGACTGTATTTCCACAATATTAAACTTGTTTCTTCCTGGCTGTTTGTAATATTTTCTCCTTGATCTGGGAATTCTGGAATCTGGCTACAATATTCCTAGGAGTTTTCTTTTTGGAATCTTTTCCAGGAGGTGATTGGTGGATTCTTTCAATCTCTATTTTGCCCTCTGGTTCTAAAACATCAGGGCAAATTTCCTTGAGAATTTCTTGAAGGATGATTTCTAGATTCTTTATTTGTTCATGGTTTTCAGGTATTCCAATAATTTTTAGATTGACTCTCCTGGATCTGTTTTCCAACTCAGTGGTTTTTCCCATAAGATTTTTCACATTGCCTTCTATTCTTTCATTTGTTTGGATCTGTTTAACAGCATCTTGATTTCTCATAAAGTCACTAGCTTCCATTTGCTCCAGTCTAATTCTGAAGAAAAGATTCTCCTCAGTGAGCTTTTGAGATTCTTTTTCCATCTGGCAAATTTTGCTTTTTAAGGCATTCTTCTCCTCATTGCCTTTCTGAGCCTCTTTAGCCATTTGAGTTAGTCTATTTTTAAGGTGTTGTTTTCCTCAGTTAGGCTGTTGATTGTCATTTCATACTTTTCATCTATCTTTCTCATTTATCTTCCCAATTTTTCTCCCACTTCTCTTATCTGAATCTTAAAGGTCCTCTACGGCCTGTAACCAGCTTGTATTTTCCTTTGGGGCTTTTGGTGCAGGATTTCTGACCTCACAGTCCTCCTCCTGTTCCATGCTGTGATCTTCTTTGCCCCCCAAATAGGAATCTAATGCTGTATTTTTCTTTTTATTTTGTTTCCTTTGCCTAGGCATGTTGCCACCCAATTACGTGTCTTTTGGACTTTTTGCCACAGTGGGACTCTGCCACCAGCCAGGGGAGCTTCCAGCCCAAAAGCTGGGGTTTTCTCAACTGCCAAAGTTATTAGTTGGGTGGCCTCTGTGAAGCCTCCACACACTCTGGCAAGCTGGTCACACACCCAAAGTCCTCCACCCCAGACCACAATCCAGATCCAAGCAGGGTAAAGAAGATTGATTACCCCCCAGACTGATCAACGGATCCACCTACAGTTCAGAGGCCAGGAGCTGAAGCTGAAAAGTGGCAATATGGCTCAAGCTGCACCAGTTCCTCAGTGGCTTCTCACCCCCAGGTGAAAGAGGCCACACACTCTCCCAACCAGTCCCAAAGTCCACAGGGCACTGACTTCTCACTTTGTCCTAGGCATCTATGTGTTGATAATTCTGGAAATGCCATAGCTTCTTTTGTTCCAGGGTCTCTCCAGCCAGCTGCTGGTCTGGCCACCTTGGGGCTAAAACTTTTGACTTACAAGGGCATGGGCTCAGCTCCCAGCATGCTGTGCTGGCTGCTCCCTGCTGGACTGTACCGCTGTCCTCAGTGGTAGGTTAGCTTCTCTGTGTCATTTTATGGGTTCTGGAGCTCCAGAGGTCATTCAGAATCTCTCTTTTACATAATTTTGAAGTGGTGTGGGCGAGAGCTCTGTGGAAGTGCTGTTTCTACTCTTCCATCTTGACTCCACTCTATTTATTCTTTTTAAAAATTAAACTCTGCTAATCTCTCCATTTTTGAATATTTCTATTTTACTGTTCAATTGGGTTTTAATTCTGTGTCTTTCAAGGATTTTAAGTGCATATCCAATTTATTTATGTGTTCTTTCTTATATTGTTATAAGAATATAGAGATATAAATGAGTATTAAATGACCTGGCTAATGCTTCACTGCTTCTGACAAATTTTGGAATATTGTCTCATTGTCATTATGTTTAGTGAAATAATTGATTTGTTCTTTGATCTATTCATTCTCTAGGATTAGGCTACTTAATTTCCAGTTACTTTTTGACCTATACTTCAAAGGTCCTTTATTGAATGTACTTTTTATTATATTATGATTAGAAAAATACATTTATTGATTTTGTTTTTCTGAATTTCTGATGTTTTTCTGCCCCATTATATGATTAATTTTTTTGAAGGTGCCATATGTACCTGAAAAGTGGTTCAACAAATTTCTATTCCTAATCAATAGTCGCCAGAGGTCTAGCATGTCTAACTTTTCTAAAATTATATTAATTTCATTAACTTTTTTCCAGTTAGACTTATTTAGATCTGAGAGGGTTAAATTGAGACCATTCACTATCTTAATATTTTTGTCTATTTCTTTCTATCACTTATTTAATTTTTAACTCATTTAGTTTTTATTTAAAATTTTTAGATGTAAAGTCTTTTGTTCCATATATGCTAAGGAATTGTATTCATTAATTGTTTATGAAAACTTTTAGCAAAATACAGTATCTCTGTTTATCTCATTTAAGTCTGTTTTTAACTTTTGCTTTGTATGAGGTTATTATTTTTACTTCTGCCTTTTTTTTACTTCTGTTGAGGCATAGTAGATTCTGCTCCCACTCCTTATTTTAGTTCTATGTGTTAACTCTATGTTTATCTTTCTGTTTCAAGTGCATTTTGGGTAAACCATGTATTGCTAGATTCTTGTTTTTCATCAATTCTCATAGCCTCTTTCATTTTTTAGGTTAGTTTGTTCCATTCAGATTCATAGTTATGATTTCTTACTATGTATTATCCTTCATACTGACCTTTTAAAATTATTATTGCCTTTTTTCCCCATTTCCCCTACTCTAGAGTCTTTTTTGCTTCTGAACACTGCTTCCTTTAGTCTTCTGTCACTTTCATTCCCCTTCTTCCTCTTAACCCCCTTTCTTTCTGCTTGTCTGTTGGGTAAGATGAACTTGTGTATCCAACTGTGTGTGTGTATATATATATATATATATGTGTGTGTGTGTGTGTGTGTGTGTGTGTGTGTGTGTGTGTGTGTATTCTTCGCTCCTTGAATCAATTCAGATGAGAATGAAGTTCTCATGTTAGCCAGCTTCATTTCCCCCTCTCTATTGTATAAATTCTTCCTTGTATGTCATGTATGTGAGGTAATTTTCCCCATTCTTCCCCTTCCTCCTTTTCCCACTACATTCCTTTCCTTTGTATTTCCTTCCTTTCTAAAGATCATCTCAGTATAGTAGAATCACACCTGGTCTCTCTGTTTAATTAGACCACCTCTAAGTCTCCAAGATGATAGAGATCTGAGGGGATTACATGTGTTATTTTCCTATATAATAATGTAAACAGTTTAACATTTTTAGTCCTTTTTGATTTTTATTCACCTTTTATGCCTCCTTTGAATCTTATTTAAATCTTAAACTTTCTATTCAACTCTGCCTTTTCATGAGGACAGTTTTAAAGTTCTCTCTTTCATTGAATCTCCTTTTTCCCTCTGAAGGATTATAATCAGTTTTGCTGGCTAATTTATTCATGGTTTTAATCCTAGAACTTTTGCCTTCTGGAATATTTTTTCAAAGTCCTCCATTTATTTAGTGGTGGCAATTAAATATTGTATAAAACTGATATGTGGTTTCATGGGATTTGAATTAATTCCTCCTGTTTGCTTGTAGCATTTTCTTCTTTACTTTAGAGTTTCATATTTTCACTACTATGTTCCTGTGAAGTTTTCATTTTTTTGTTTCAAGAAGTGAGCAGTTAAATATTTTGATTTCTACTTTGCCCTCTGATTCTAAAATATCTTGGCAAATTTCCATTGAAATTCCTTGAAATATGATATATTGGTTCCTTTTTTGATCATGGCATTCAGATAGATAAATAGTTATTAAATTATCTATCCTTGATCTATTTACCAGGTCAGATATTTTGTATTTTCTTCTATGTTTCCATTTTGTTAACTTTATTTTTTCTTTATGCCTCATGGAGCCATTGGCTTCCATTTGGCCAAATCTTATTTCCTAGAAGTTATTTTCTTCAGTAAAATTTTGTACCTCTTTTTAGAATCTCTTAATTTTCTATTTATAGCTCTCATTCCCCACCCCCATTTTTCCTCTACCACTAATGTCTGGTTTTAAAAATCAATTGTTTTTCTCTTTTAAAAATCTCTTTATCTCTTCTAGGAACTCTTGTTAGGTTTGAGGAGACTTCTGCATTTTTCTTTGAAAATGTGCCTATAGGTGTTTTTAAGTCATTGTCTTCTATGTTTGTGTCTTGAGCTTCCCTGTTATCAGAAAGCTTTTTATTGTTGGGTTCTTTTATTGTATGTTAATATTCTCCACCTTCTTCTTGATTTTGTTCTTTATGTTAATATTGGGCTCTGCATGCTTCTGGTGGAGTTATCTGGCCTAAACTTCTGCAATAGTTACTGAAATTCAGACACATACCAACACAATACAAGAGACCCAATCTGAGGCAGGAACTTGCAGAACTTAAGGAAGACTGTGAACTGACCACCCCAGGTTATATGATTTTGGAAGCACTAAAAACTTGAAAACCCCTAGACTGAGCTGGTGAAAGCTGCAGTTAAAGGTAAGAACCAAGTCCCTGTGCTCCTCTGCTCAGAGCCATATATGTCAGTTTCTGGAGTTTGTTTGATTCTTAGTACTCAGCTACGGCTACAGCCTTATATTCAGTTGCTGCAGCCCTTCTCTGTACTGTATCTGTGACTTTGAACTGGATAATGGGTAATAGAGCTGTTATATGGTATCCACTTGTGCTCCCAGAATTAGTTTTGGGATACTCTGTGTTCTCTCTATGGCCTGATGCTTCCTGACCTGGTGCTTGGTCCCCTTTTTGTCCCTGGGCACTGGTATATTACCATTAGTTTGTTATGTTTTTGCTGTTCCTGCTGCTGTCTCTAATACTACTCTGCCACATTCCTAGTCTGTCTTCCTAAGTTGCCTTCGACTTGAAAAAAAAATGATTCATTGTGACTTTTGCTTTCCTGATAAAAACTGTTCGAAATGTTTTTCGTATTGTTGTAGAGGAAGCATATTGGGAGATCTAAGCCAAACAAAACAAAATTAGGAATAATATTGCTGCTATATTGCACAGCAGTCATACATGATTTTCCATAAGGGTGTCCATTCTGTGTTCTGGGGTCTTCTTTCTGAGAATGGGGGTGAGAAATAGGTTTATAGGATAGGTAGAATCTATAGAAATAGAATAGATGGAATAGGTAGAACTAGAAATAGGGGAATCACTGTTGAATTTATATACACTCACACTCCTATCTATCTATCTATCTTTAGATCTATCAATCTATCTATCCATATAATATACTTTATAAAATGTTTCTAGATTAACATCTTGTTTTGAAAAGAACTAGTTCATATCCACAATAAGTCTCTATGTTGTACTTTAGGTATTTCTCAAATAAATTTTTTCAACAACCCATGAAACAATTTGAGAAACTAAATATTTTCCATTGGCAGGCCACAAATCAAACAATTTCAGAAGTAGAAGGGGCCTTAGACAACATCTTATTTAACACTCTCTTTATTCAGATAAGGAAATTTAGCACAAAAGAGACTTGCTCCCCACCAAATTCCCAGATTTTCTTAAAAACATACAGTTAAGACTTTAGTCTTCAAATTTTTTTGTCCAAAGCTGCTTCTCTTATATTATATAATACTGACCTCTGAAGTTTTATTATAGGAATTTTACAAATTAGAAATTAATAGTAGAGAATTCTAATAGAAGAGATAAGAACATATTGTTAAAGCTCCCTACTTTTTTTTTTAACTGACAAGGTACTACTTACATGAATTATGTTTCCTTATGTTGTACACAATCTTTCTACATCAATGGGGCAAGAAATCTTGAGATAAATCCTATTTAAGTAGCTAAATTTGAAGACAGTTTAGATTATCACCTTCAATGTGTTCATAAGAGCCTGTGGCCCTACATGGTAGCAATCTTACCTAGTGCCCACACTTAGATCAAACCCTTCACAATCAGATCTAAATAGTAGTTAATTAAATATGATTCATGAAACACATTTTCCTGATCTTTTGAAAAGAGTTAAAATAAAACTCTCTAGTAGAGGCAAAAAGAAAAAAGAAAAGAATTTATGATTCCCATTCAAATGGAAAGGTATAATTTCCTAAGAAATAGTAATCAAGCAATCACTAAGCTTTAATAAAGTACCTACTATGTGCTTAACATTGTACATAGCTCTTGGATTACAAAGACAAAAAAGAAAAAAAAAAGCTCTGCTCTCAAAGTGATTCCATTATGGGGAAGGAAAGGATATGCTCGAGCGCGTGCACGTGTGTGTGTGTGTGTGTGTGTGTGTGTGTGTGTGTGTGTGTAAATCAAATACATTTGTAGATAAAATAAGTACAAGTTAATATCCAAATTGAAACCAGAAAGCTTCACAAAAACTCTAAAATGTACTATCATTACAGGAGAAAAGAACATGACTGGCTTCAGGACTTGAATCCTTTGAAGGAGAACAAACTTTCCCACCTAAGGACTCAAAGAATACTGATTCTTGCCCTCTGTTGTGCTGTCTTTTGTTCCATTCTACCCACATCTGGCCTATCCCAACTTTGCAATTTTAAGTCCCTAAAGTACAAGCTCCCTTCCAGTTACCTGCATGGCTGCATTTTGTGTGTCTTTACCCTTTATCTAGGACCTTTCATCAGCTGAAAAGCAGGTATAATAATGTTCTTTTGAGGACATTACACAGACAAAGACATTCTCTTAAACTCCATTTTGAAGCATCATTCATGGCATACTGCACTCAGCTGTAGGTGCAATTTAGTGAACCATTAGGAGTGAACAAGCTTGCTCAGCTGAGTTGGAAAAAAAAGAGCCTCAGGCAACAATTGTTCACTTTTGAATGACCATTTCACTGAAGATGTTTGGTGATGACAATAAGCTTCATAACTTTTTTTTTCTGTTGACCTTCCTTTTCCTTTTGCTATTATTCTATTACTAAACTGTGCCAATAAGGAGACAAATTGTGATAGCAGGGGATTGGATAGTCAGGAAAACTACTTCTAATCCTTATTCTATCAAACAAAGAAACTAGCTGGTGAGCAACAGTGAAGATGTTGGATCTGCCACTTTTATTTGTACCTCAGTTTCTTCATCTGAAAAATAAGGGGCTTAAAATAGATTATTTATAAGGCCTATGTCTATCTCTAACTTGTTAAGAGTCTATCTTATATCTGGTAGGGTGGAAAATGTACTCAGTTTTAAGAGAACCTGAGTTCAAATTCTGATTTTCCTAATACTAGTCAAATTCTGACTTTACTACTGGTGTGACCTTTGGCAAGTCACCTAACATATCTGGGCCTCAGTGTCTTCATCTGTAAAATTAGGGAGTTGGACAAGATCCAGGACTTTATGATCTCTAACAATTATAAAACTATGATCCTATAACCTGTAAGCCTATGAGATTGCTTTTCACAGAGCAGATTATATCTATGCTGAGATATTTTCGCTATAAAAGCAAATAGAGCATAGGATTATCTTAATATGCTAATGAAACAGCAGCACCTCTTGAATGAATGCCAACTCCATGATAGGTTACTGTGAGGCAGTGGTATCAAATTTAGATAGAAACAATAGAAACCAAAGCCTTAATCCATACTTAAGGATTCCTGTGGGCCATATTATAACTTATTTTTAAAATATGATATTATATATGATTTATTTTATTTTGCCAAATATTTACCAATTACATTATAATCTTGGTTGCATCTTGTTCAGGATGATGGTGGGTCACATGTGGCCTGCAGGTTAAGTGTATGATACTTCTGCTATGAGAGATTCAAGCCTTAGAAGATATCATTGTCAACTATAAGGACCTGATACCTTACTACTGAAGGTAAAAGACAACTATTGGTCTGACTGTCTTCATCTCTTGAATATTCTTCTTGTCCATCTTCACTTCCTATCTTCCTTGGTTTCCTTCAATTCCTAGCTAAAATTCTACCTTTTATAAGAAATGGTTCCTGGTTTCCATTAATGCTAGTATCTTCTCTCTGGTGATTATTTACAATTTATTATATTTGTGTATAAAGGTATAGACATGGATATAGCCTTATATGTGTGTGTACACATGTGTATGTATATATACATATACACATATAGATACACATACACACATACATACATACACACATACTTATTTGTACATAGTTGTTTGCATATTGTTTCCCCTTTTAAGCTGGAAGCTGCATGAAGGCAAGAACTTTTACCTTTTGTGTATGTAACCAGGACGTAGCTCTGTGCCTCTCACAAGGTAGGGACTTAGTAAAAGTTTACTGAATAACTGAGAGACTGTAATGTTGATATTAGTCATCCCTACAAAACAAAGTTCTATGTCCAAATGGAAAATAGCATTTTCTAGGACTGGGTCTGCTTCATTTTTATCTGTGTAACCCTAACAGACTAATGCCTGAAACATGGCAGGCATTTAATAAATTATTTTTATTCATTCATTGATTATATTTTTATTAGAGCAAAGTATAACTACATTGTGTTTTAGTTTTCAAAGTCTTCTCCTATAGAGGTAGTGTGGTATGATGGCTAGAAAATGACTGAAGCCAGGACAATCTTGACTCAGTCCTGAATCTGGTACACATTCTCAGGGTCCCTCTGGGAATGTCACAGTGTAGTAGGTAACCATTGTATAATATAAATTGCAAAGAATGCTTAATTTATATTGCAAAGCTCAATTGCTGTACATTGGTAGAAGGAATTTCCTCACCTGAAAGTTCTCTATACTAGTGAAATCAAAGGTCTAATCCTTATCTCTCTCTAGACATATTTGTTCATTTAATCCTTACACTCATACTATGATGTTGACTCTTCAGGAATTTGTTCATATGCCAACAAGCCGAAATCCACTTTTTTATTGCTCTTACTTCTGTCCAGTGGGTCTAAACACCACAATTTGATTTCTCTTCCATATGATAGCCCTTCTAATCCTTCAAAACAGCTTCCATATTCTCTTTTAAATCTTCTCTTCTCCCTACCAAACTTCTTCTGGTTCTTTTACTTGGGGGGCGTGGGGGGCAGGGGGCAATCAGGGTTAAGTGACTTACCCAGGATAACACAGGAAGAAAGTTTTGAGGTCAAATTTGAACTCAGGTCATCCTAACTACAAGGTTGTTGCGCCACCTAGCTGTGGCATTTTCTCTAGTTTTATTTTTTTAACCAATTCTCATAATGCAGACTCTTTAGTGTCTTCATTGTGTTGTATGCCTTTCTCTTAACAAGTTCTAGTTTGTCAGTCTTTCCTGAAATATGGCATGCCAAATTAAATACAATACTGAATATATGGTCTCTGACTGCAAAGTACAGCATGGTTATAAACTTCCCAGTTCTGAACAATTTACTTCTTTGAGATTTTTAAGATAGATTTCCCTTTTTATTAACTTTTATTATTTTGAACTTAAGGCATCAGGGAAGGAGGCTATTGACTCACATTGAATTTACTGTAAAAATATCACTAAATATTTTTAGAATTGAACTTTTTAGCTCTGTTTACTGAATCTTGAACTTTTAGAGTTGGCTTTTTTAATACGTCTAGAACTTTTTATTTATGCATTTTAAATTCCATTTTATTTAGATTTAGGCTATTTTTCTAGTATGAAGGGGTAGGACTAAGAGTTCTCATCAAGTGCAATCTCATTGTAACCTTTTGCAAAGTAAAATAATAATAATAACAATATCACATATTAATTGGCAGAGAAATTATAAAAAGAGGAATGGGCAAGAAACTCTAACTTCTATTTCCTCTGCCACTTCTGGTGCTGTACTTTTATTTATTCTTTTCTCCTGCTTCTCTGCACTTTTATTTATTCTTTTCTCCTACTGCTCTCCATCACAGCTGCTGCTTCTATTTCTACTTTTCTATTCTTGTTATACATTTTTCTCCTTCTGCTTTGTCTTATTCTATTTCTCTTCTTTGCTCCTGGTTGAGGCTAGTTTATAGCTTTGGCTGTACTCTCTCCTATTCTAAATTAATATACACTAGTCAAGTAGGTAATCCTACCCAGAGTAACGTGCTGGGCTTTTGATGGAGAAAAGTCATCCAGGTACTTTCCTATCAAGATTGAGAATCATCAAAATAGTGATACAGCCAAAACATTCAGAATTCAAGTAATTGGAAATCTCCATTATTTGAAATATTTTATAAGCAGCTTTGAAAGCATCATGACTAATCATATCAATCAGTTAATTTAAAAATTATGTATCTGGATATGTTCTTTACAGTATTATACACGTAAACATTAAGTCCTATCACCTACATTTTCCTCCGACACTGGCTAAAGAAAATGACTATTTTTGTTCTAAATATTGAAACTGATCGGGGGTGGCTAGGTGGCCCTGGAGTCAGAAGGACCTGAGTTCAGATCCAGGCTCAGACACTTAACGCACAATCAAAAACCTAGCTGTGTGACCTTGGGCAAGTTACTTAACCCCAGTTGCCTTCCAAAAAGAAAAAGACAAAAAAAGAAACTGATGCAGTATAATCTTTGGATTATTCAATAAGGCTCCAGTCACATTAACTGTGTTGTGTTTATTAAGAAAGGAAAGACATGGGGTGGCTAGGTGGCGCAGAGAGTAAGAGCACTGGCCTTGGAGTTGGGATGACCTGAGATCGAATCCGGCCTCAGAAAATGAGCACCCACACACAAATAATGACTAGCCGTGTAACCTTGAGCAAGTTACTTAACCCCAATTGCTCTAAAAAAAAAGAAAGAAAGAAAGGAAAGACAGCATATTTGAGGAAGATTTGCAGTAGCAAGAATCAAAACACCTTAAAAAGTTTGTTAATCAGAAATTCATTTCACCAAAAAAAAAGCATTCCCTGTTTATTTCAGTTAGCTGATGTTTTAGTGTGCACTTAGAGTTCCATCTAAACCACTATTGTTGATAATAATAATCAATAGTTCATTCCATTTCCTAGGGCAGCTAAGTGACTCAGGGAATAGAGTGCTAGGCCTAGAGTCAAGATGAACTAAGTTCATATCTGGCCTCAGACACTCACTAGCTATTTGACTCTGGGCAAGTCACTTAACCTCTGTTTCCCTTAATCCACTGGAGAAGGAAATAGCAAATCATTTCAGTTTCTTTGCCAAGAAAACACCTTAGGGAGTCACAAAGAGTTGGGCACCACTTAACAACTGAACATCAAGTTTTCATAAGGAACCAGTAGGGTATATACGATTTCCCTCTCATTGTACCATTATAGGACCTTATAAAGTTGTTTAAAAACTCTGTGGGAAGGAGTGGACACATTCAAGGAAACTTTGTATCTCCTCTATGCATGTCAATATATGATTTTATCAATAAAGGAAATAAACTGGGGGTGTGAGGAGCTGAGCACCTTCTGGGAATCACACAATTACCCAGAGAAGAAGGTCCCTGAAGGTCTTACCTCACAGAAGAAAGTACTGGCTGTTGCTATAGCAATTGGGTGATGGAGGATACTTTTGCAGCACACTGCCCCCTTCCTGACTTAACTGCTCTATTTTGAGGTAATTTCCACCAATTCCCACTCCCTCGCCTCCACCACTCCCTGCTGAGCCCAATTCCTGCTTCTCTATGGGAAAGGCTTAGCACAGATTCACTCTGGCACAGTTGCCTCTGTCTTTCCAGGTTTCTAGGCAGATGAGGGGGGTGGACAAAAGAATTCAATGGACTCAGAGGAAGTCAGACTGGACATACAGTGTGGTGGGTGGCAGTTGGTGTTGGCCCATGAAGAGGATCCATGGCATCCTTGGCTGTAAACTGAACCATTGTCCTTAGAATCGGGTCAGAGTGGTCACTGCCAGGACAGCTTAATAGGAATACTGCTCCATTTTCTGCTCTGATACAGATAAAACTGTATTCTTCTGGGACACTAGAAAAAAAAAAGATATCTCTAAGCTACTGAAGTGTTTCTCCTAGGGTCTATTATTAAGGTGTATTTTTTTCTAGGAGAAACAGTTCCAAACTAACATTGGATTTGATTCTCATTTGATAACATAACATTTGATTCTCAAGAGGAAGGAAAGTAATTGTTTTTTTTTTCAAATGCTAGGGGACTCTCACTTCCGGTTATGCTACCTCTTTTTTTTCTCCCTTTACCTGAATTTTATGTTGGCATTAGTGCCTCACTTTGGTCAAAATTAATTCTTTCAGGTGAGATGCCTAACACTTAAATTTTAATAAGAGCTATCATTGTCAGTTTCCCACAAGGGAGAAATAGTGATGTACTTCTTACCTATTGAGTCAGCCTCCAAATTTGACTCCTGGCTTCTAGTATTTGTTTTCTCCAATCTATACCATACACAACAACCAAATTAATCTTTTTACTGAAACAAGGCTGACCACAAACTTAACTGCTCAATATCCTTCAGTGACTCCCTATTGTCTCTTGGGTAAAATAAAAACAAAAACAAAAACAACTTTTTAGCTTGAGATTTAAAACCTTCAGAGTCTGACACTGGCTTACTTTCCTAAACTGACTGTTAATCACTCCATTCCATATACTTTCCATTCCAGCCAAAATATCCTATTTGCTATTCCTGGAACTTAGCATTCCATTTCCTCTTCTATACCTTTGAATAGGCTATACTTCATGCCTGGGACACATTCCCTCCTCAGCTCACCCTCTTATGACATCTGTCATCATTCACATCAAAGCTTATGTACCACGGCTTTTGGAAAACCTTTCCTTATTCACCTATTTATTAGTTCTCTTCCCTGCCTTGCATTATCCATTAGATATTTACCTGTGTACATTTGTACTTCCTGAACGAGATATAAACTACTTGAGAATAGAGATTATTCTTCTTTTATTTCCCCAGCACATAATACAGTGCATACAGAAGGTGCTTAATAAATGTTTGTTGTTTTGGTTTGAATTGACAATGGTTTGGCAGTCACTGAATATACTTTTCTTCCCTTTATTCTTAGGCCTAGAAAATTCATCTCACCAAAAAATCTGATCACCAGTGGGAAAGGTATTCAAATGCATATCATTTGCATTTTAAATTCCAAAAAACTGTAGTTCAAATGACCTGTTGGGGAACAGAGGAAACTAAGCTATTGGATTCTACAGCAGAGCTTTGGGTCTCTATTGTGAAATCTTCAGTTGAGTAACTTTTATGAGTGTTCCATTACCACTTTGAAGCAAAAAAAGAAAGAAAAAAAGTCCTAATTTTTTTAAGTTTTCTGTTTTTGCTTGCTGTCATAATACAGAACTCTGTTAGATTACCCTTGCAAATGAGATGTTTCTAGCTCATCATTAATATTGTGGTCAAAGAACTTGAATAAGGGCCAAAGCCATATCAATAGAACATCAAGGGAGATAACACCCAGAAAATAGAAAGGCAATCCAGCTCAGCTTTCCTTGTGGCTATTTAATTATGTCATCTTTCCTAGTTTTAGAAATAAAGACAGCTCAAAATGGGAAGGCTCACAGTACTAAAAGAAATACCGTATTTCTGAAGGCAACCTCTTGGATCTCTATCATTCAATTATTGGATAACTGATCATAATTTATGTTTAGAGTGTGAAAGAGGCTTAAAGATTACCCTCTCCCCATTTTGCAGGTGAGAAAACTGAGGCCTATATAGCTTTAAAAACATACCCAAAGATCACAAGATGGTAAGTAGTGAAGCCCAATTACAATATTTTTTCCCTATTGCCATAAGGGGATTTGATAGCAATTATTTGCATATCTAAGTTGTGCTAGACATATGAATTAATGATCTGAGAGACAAAAAGGAACATGAGAAATTTTTCTGATTATACTTACAAGGATCTTGAATTCAATTTGGGGAGATCAAACATAAAAGACTAAAAAGTAAATGAAAAATAAATTAAATAATTAAAAACAGTCCCAGGCAACAAAAAATGCACACTAATAAGAAAGATTTAATTCAATGTAATAAACATTTATTCAACATCTGCTTTGTTCTAGGCACTGTACTATGCTCCAGGGTTACAAAGAGAAAAGTGATATGCATCAAGATACAATAGAAAGAATCTTGAATCAGGAGCTAGAGGATTTGGATATGAATCCTTGCCTTGCTCCTGCCTTTGTGACCTTGAAGCAGCTAAAGGGAGTAGTATAGAGAGAGCTGGTAGTCACAAAGACCTGAATTCAAATCATACTTATGACATTTATTTTCTCTGTGACTGATAGTCTTTAACATCTTTCAACCTCAGTTTCTTCATTTGTAAAACAAAGATAATAATCAGGTCATCCTGAGGATAACATATGGGAAATGCCTTGCATACCTTAAAGAAATAGATAAATGCTGTTTATTGGGCAAGTCACTTCCCCTCTTTATATGTGTTTATTCCTCTATAAAATGAGTGGGATACATTATATAAGTCTCAAGTTAACTTCCATATTTAAATCTATGATTCTGTGCAAAGGAAATTCTGGTTCTTTCTATATATTTTAGCTATTAGACATCAAGATCATTTTGCATAATCTCATCACCACAACCTTTACAGCATAATGTAGCATTTCTGCTTTCTCCTCTGTCCTTTAATCTCCTTTGTGGCTGAGGTGAATAGCTTAAAACTTTGGCAAAATCCATTTTAGTCAGCAGGTGTCTCTTTATCCCAGAGGAAAAAAAATCCCCAAAATTCCTGATGAGAAGGGAAATCATTTGGTAAAACAATAACAATTATAATTATAAGAAGAAGAAGAATAACCACAACAAGAACAAAAATAATCTATCAAATGTCAAATATGAAAGTAAATGAAGGGGCGGTTAGGTGGCGCAATGAATAGAGCGCCAGCCCTGGAATCAGAAGGACCTGAGTTCGGAGCCGGCTCCGACACTTAATCCACACAAACAAAAACCTAGTCGTGTAACCTTGGGCAAGTTACTTAACCCCAATTGCCCTAAAGGGGCGGCTAGTGAGTAAGAGCGCAGGCCTCGGAGTTTGGATGACCCGAGATCAGATCCGGCCTCAGAAAATGAGCACCCACACATAAATAATGACTAGCCGTGTAACCTTGAGCAAGTTACTTAACCCCAATTGCTTTAAAAAAAAAAAAAGAAAGTAAATGAATAGGCTGGTGATTTTTTTCCATCTTTAGAGTTATCTCACTACAGTGGCTCTATAAAGACAATGGCCATGATTTAACAATAACAATCATTATCACCCTGATAGAAGCTTTAAAAGATGGCATTTGGGTGTAGGACATCTATCATTCTTGCTTTAAACAAAGGAATTGAAGTGTGACCATCCTTCAGATCTGAATTTCATTTCTTCTTTTGAATCTCTGACTGATAAGGACCTTACAGACCTATGTGTGTGGATGACAAATCCAACAGTGCATTTGTTCAAAGGAAAATTACTTTCTCACCTTATTTATGTATTTTTCATGCCTCCATCTTCCCTAAAGAAAACTTTCTTTTCTTTGATCAGACTGAAAAGCCTCCAGCTCTGCCTACATCTTCTAGGTTCCTGTCTCTGACATGCTCTTGTTGCATTAAGCTCTACATTTGTTTTGGGCATGCTTAGTTCAGGCAAGAGACCAACAGGACAAAAGCACATTCCTCAGCCACCAATATAAAACATTCTGTCCATGTTGCCTTGGCATTGGGGAATGAAATATCAATTATTACAAGTATATTCTGAGCACTTGAGGTATTACTCATTCTGTGATGTGGAGTGGGGATTTGTGTTTTCTGAGGAAGGGAGGTAGTTGGCAGGTATTCTAGGAAGGCACAAGCTGTGGTAAAAATTTTTCCTTTAGAAAAAAGAGAAAGGCTGTGTATATAGTCTGTATGCAAAGCTGTCTGCTTTTAGCTAATCCATTTCTCTTAAAAATTAAAAATTTAGAAGGCCAGTTTACATTTCCCAGTGAACCATACCTGAGTATAATTGCTTAGAGTTTTATTGTATAGGAGCCTTAACAAATATCCAAAAGATTTATTCTTTAGTGGAAAGCACAGTATAACCTTCAGCAATAAACCTCCTTCAAAAAGATACTATGTGCCTAGACTACTAAGTACAATTCAATGTTACACTTGGTTTAAGAGAGACAAGCTTCCATATACCAGATAGACTCAGCCATGGCATTCTCTAATGAGCTCCACTTCCCTCCCAAGCTTTTTCTGAGGCTCCCTCTTACAAGCCCACAGATATGTGCTCTTACTAAATGCTTCTAGATGCCTCTCAGCTGATAGATTATTAGTGAAGATACAATAAGAGAAGAACTGTCAGATGTGATTCTAAAATGGATTAAACAGGTACAAAAAATCATGACAATACCAAGAGTACAGAATTAGCAGGAGGGAAGCATTGTCAACCATCCCTGCCTAAAATAGATCTATATGATAGATCTTAATTGTTTTGTAGCAAATGGAAAGGCTCTGCTAACTTCTCTTATTAGGGGAAGGGAAGGGAAAAAGAATTTACTGACTACCTACTATGTGAGGGAATTTATAAATATAATTTCATTTAATCAGCAAGATGGCACAGTGGATAGTCAAGAAGACCTGAGTTCAAATCTAGTCTCATATTCTTACTAGCTGTAAGACACTATGACTTCACTTAACCCTTGTCTGCTTCAGTTTCCTCAACTCTAAAATAGAGAATAATATGACTTACCTGCCAGGGTTATTCTGGATCACATGAGATAATATTTGCAAAGTGTTTTTAACACAGTGGATAAAACATAGTAAATGCATAATAAATGTTTATTTTAGCTATCTTATTTTCTCTCTGTAGGGAAAACAAACAAAAAAATGGACCAACTTAAGAGACAGAGGTTTTAATATTTGTTGCTTTTACCCTACATTGATACCTTAATTTTGTTCACATGAAACTAGTTCTGTGTACTACCCCCAGGAACCTTTTTTTTTATCTGCTCCAATATAGATAGGCCAGAATGAGAGGGATATTTGGATTAAAGAAGACTATCCTGAGGGGAAGAGCCAAGATGGCATAGTAAAAGCAGGAACTTGTCTGTGCTCCAGCTCCAAACACCTCCAATACATGTAAAATATAACTCTCAACAAATTTTAGAGCTAGAGAACCCACAAAGTGACAGAGAGAAATAAATCTCCTATTGGAGGCAGTCTGGCAGGCTGCCAGGAAGGGTCTATTATAACATGCTGGGAGCCAAGCACAGTCTCACATGAGCCCCATGGTTCCAGACCTAGGGTGGCTCCAAATAGCTGCACAGACCAGCTGGAGCAGACTTCAGGGTAAGTGAATCACCAGCAGCTGTGGCACTTACCAGACTTCTCAAACCATAAATGCAAAAAAGAAAGTAAAAGGTCAGTAGGGAACTCTGTTGGAACCCAGTGACTGAAGAGCACTGTCCAGTCTCCTACCCCTGGAGCAAGAGGTGGCAGAGGCCTGGCAGCTGTCTTTGTTGCTGTGTGGCTATCTCTGGAGCTCCTGGCCTGAAGATCATAGGGGAACCAAGCGACCATTCAGAGAGTAAACACTCTTGCTTTGACCTCCTTGGATCTGGGTCACAGTCTTGGGTGGTGGTCTTGGGTGAGAAAAACCAGTGTGCTAGAATTTGTATGGCTGTAGAGAGGGAGCCCTCCTCAGACTTCTGACAACATTTGCAATTTCAGACATGGCTCTCTCCACTCCAGAAGCAAAGTTCTACTGTGGCAAAGAGCTCAAAAGTCAAGTAGTTGACTAGAAAGCAGAGAGAATGCAATCATACCATAGATTCCTTTTTTGGGGACAAAAAGGATCAAAACATGGAACCAGAAGAAGACAACAAAGGCAAAACTCCTGTACCAAAAACTTCCAAGAAAAATATGAACTGGTTACAAGCCATAGAGAAGCTCAAGAAGGATTTTGAAAATCAAGTATGAGAAGCAGAGGAAAAATTGAGAAGAAGAATGAGAATGATGCAAGAAAATCATAAAAAGTGAGTCAACAGCCTGCTAAAGGAGACCAAAAAATACTGGAGAAAATAACATCTTGAAAAGTAGACTAACTCAAATGAGGAAAAGAATTCCTTAAAAAACCATATGGACAAGGAATTCCAAAAACTTACTGAAGAAAATAATTTCTTCAAAATTATATTGGAGAAAATGGAAGCTAATGACTTTATGAGAAATCAAGACACTATAAAACAAATAAAAAATATAAGCCAATATGAAATACCTCATTGGAAAACCATTAAACTGAAAAATAGATCCAGAGGAGATCATTTAAAAATTATTGGATGATATGAAAACCATGATCAAAAAATAATCTAGAAATCATCCTTCAAGAAATTCTCAAGGAAAATTGCCCTGATATTCTAGAAACAAAGGGCAAAATAGAAATGGAAAGAATTCACCAATCACCTATTTAAAAAGATCTCAAAAAGAAAACTCCTAGGAATATCATAGCCAAATTCTAGAGTTCCCAGGTCAAGGAGAAAATATTACAAGCAGCCAGTATGAAATAATTTGAGTATTGTGGAAGCATAATTAGGATAACAGAAGACCTAGCAGCTTCCACCCTAAGGGACTTAGGGTAGAACGGCTTAGAATATGATATTCCAGAGGTTAAAGGAGCTAGTATTAAAACCAAGAATCACCTACCTAGCAAAACTGAGTATAAAGCTTCAGGGGGAAATATGGTCACTCAATAAAATAGAAGACTTTCAAGTATTCTAGATAAAAAAAAAACATAGCTGAAGAGAAAATTTGACTTTCAAATACAAGAACATGAGAAGGAAAACAGGAAAAAGAAATCATAAGGAACATATTAAAGTTGAACTGTTTACATTCCTACGTGGAAAAATGATCATTGTAACTCATTTTCTCAGTATGAGGATAGTTGAAGGGAATATATATGTGTGTATATACATATGTATGTATGTATATATATATATATATATATGTATATATGGATGGATAGGAGTGTATATGTTTGTATAAGTACATATGTGAATGTGTGTATATGTGTGTACATGTATACTTAGGCTGAGTGCACAGTATCAGTTGAATAGGAAGGGACGGTATCTAAAAAATAAAATTAAGAGGGGAGAGAGGAATATAATGGGTGAAGGAAAAAGGAAGAGAGAGATAGAATAGGGTAAATTATCTCATCTAAAAGAGGCAAGAAAAAACAGTTATAATGGAGGGAAAGAGCAGGAAGGTGAAAGGGAATGGATCAAACTTATTCTGATTGAATTTAGCTTAAGGAGGGAATGACATACACACTCAATTGGGTATCTTATGCTATAGGAAAATAGGGGAGTGGGGGATCAGACGGGGGATGATAGAAGGCAGGGCAGATTGGGGGAGAGGGTAGTTAGAAGCAAACACTTTTGAAAAAGGACAGGATCAAAGTAGAAAATAGAATAAATGGGGAGTGGGATAGGATGGAGGGAAATATAGTCTTTCACAATATAGCTATTAGAGAAATGCTTTGTGTAACTACACATGTGCAACCTATATTGAATTGCTTGTCTTCCCAGTGGGGTTGGGTAAGGAGGGAAGAAGGGAAAGAATCTGGAAATCAAAGTTTTAAAACAAATATTAATTTTTTTTACATTCAACTGGAAAATAAGATATACAGGCACTGGGGTATAGAAATCCATCTTGCCCTACTAGAAAGTTGGTGGGTGGGGAAAGGGGAAGATTTAAGAGTAAGCATATTGGGAAAAAGGTATCCAGTAGGCTTGCTATCTTGTGGTAGGGGATAGGGGAAAGACAGGAGAAAATATGTAACTCAAAACCTTGTGGAAATGAATGTTGAAAACTAAAAATAAACAAATACAAGTTTAATTAAAAAAATAAATAAGACTATCCAATGGGTGAGTTTCCATGTTCCAAATTGCAGCAGTCATCTACTATATCTCTTTGAAACAGACAAAATCTCATTCACTCTAGCCTAGGTTATCCTGACAATTGTTCTAATTTTTTATTTTTGAGGATTGTAAGGATGATGCTTCAATCCCCTGCTTAAATTTTCAAGTGGAAATAACTTTTAAGGGGATAAATTCTCATGACTTATCTGAATTAGAATCTATAATAGAGAATATGGATATTTCCCACTTTGTCTCAGAAGCAGATACATTTTTCCAATGAATGAGGTCAAGAGGTTTAGAAAATTTTGTCAGGTATTGCTTAGGTGTTTGAGATAAGACAAATATCTTTCAATTAGGGGACAGATGATCCATAATCTTGCGATTACTCTGTCTCTTACTCACTGGTAAGTCACTCAGCCTCTTTTTTCTTTATGCTTTACCATCTATAGAAAGAAGATATGTAAGTGATGATAAATATCTCACTTCCCTCCACCAATTAAAATAAAAGCTTTTTCTAGTGTTTCCCTGGGCATTTCAACTAATCTCCCAATGCTTCAGCTTCATATTCCTCATTTATAAGTGGAAGAAGTTGGACTATTATGGTCTCTGGGATCCCTTACAATTTGTGACCTATGAGAAGGTAAAACTTGATAGTATTCTAAATATATCATTAATTGGGGTCTAGGGTATTTTTATAAGTACAGAAACTCTGTGTAATATCTAGACATGATGTGTACTTAAATTTCAAATGTGTTACATTCACTTTAAACAGAATAATTTATAGATTTTGTGGACATCATTGCTTTTACTAGTGCATTGAAATTTTGTATTTGTGTCAGTCTCCTAGCTTATGCTCATTTTTTTTTTTAAATTTCAAAAGCCTGTTTAGATGCTGTATTGTTTGGTTGTTTTTTTGTTGTTGTTGTTGTTGTTGCTGTTGTTGTTGTTTTGTTTTGTTTTTGTTTTTCTTCCCTGAGGGACATAATTCTTTCTCTACTATTTAAAAGAAATAATGAACAGAAAGTAGGAAAAGAACACATTATATGTCTCAATAAATGATAGGCTAATATACTGAAAGGAAATAATGACATTTCCATCCTATTCCCCCTTTTTATATTTTTTCTATCCTTTCACCCTGTCCCTTCCCCACAAGGGTTTTGATTCTACCATTGCCTCCCTTCTATCAAGTCCCTTTCCTTTAATTTCCTTTTCCCCATATACTTCTGCTCTCTATTCTACCAGACTCTAATTCCCTTTTCTTTTCGCTTTCCTTTTCCCCCTCCTTATTCCTTATAGGGTAAGATAGATTTGTTTACCCAACTGAATATATATGTTATTCCCAATTTGAGTCCAAATTGATGAGAGTAAGGTCCAAACAATGCTCACCACTGCCCTTCATTCCCTCTACTATAATGAGTCTTCCATGTCTTTTCATGTGATATAATTTACCTTATTCTGCCTTACCCTTCCCCCAATACAATCCTTATTTTTTATCACTAAATTATTTTTCATCATCTCATTTAAGTTAACTTATACCCATACCCTCTAAATATACTCATTTTAACTGCCCTAATACAGATACAGTTCTTAAGTGTTACAAGTATCATCTTCCCATGTAGGGATGAAAACTATTTAACCTTATTGGATATAAAGTTTTTTTTTTCTTTTCTTTCCTGTTTACCTTTTTATTCTTTTTATGGACCTCTTTTGCCATTTGGGTTATTCTATTTTTTAAGGTGTTACCTTCTTCAGTATTTGGGGGGTTCTCCTTTAGCAAGCTGTTGACTCATTGTTCATGATTTTCTTGCATTGCTCTCATTTCTCCTCGTAATTTTTCCTCTACTTCTCTTACCTGATTTTCAAAATTCTTTTTGAGATCTTCCATAACCAGAGATTAATTCATAGTTAAATGGAAGCTTTTGATTCAGGAGTTTTGACTTTGTTGTCTTCTTCTGGTTGTATGTGTTTTTTCCCCAAATACTTTATTAAATTGTGGTTTACATCACTCATTTCTGCCAGGTTTTGAGTTACAACTTTTTCCCCCATTTTTTCCCTATCCCCCACCCCAGAGTAGCAGTCCCATAGGATATCCCCTCAAAGAATCTGCTCTCTCCCATATCTTCTCCCATACTCCCCCTTGACTCTGCCAGTAGGGCAAGGTGAATCTCTGTGCCCCAATGTCTATACATCTTATTACCCAATGCAAAATAGAATTAATAAAAGTATTTATACATTTTTACATATTTGATTTTAAAACTTTGAATTCCAGATCCATTCCCTTCCTCCCTTGTCACCCACCCTTACTGGAAAGGTAAGCAATTCAGTATATGTAGTGCATTGTGTAGCTATGAAAAATATTACCATGGTAGACATATTGTAAAAGACTATTTTACCCTCCCTCCTATCCCACCTCCCACTTGTTCTATTCCCTACTTTGATCCTGTCCCTTTTCACAAGTGGGTGCTTCCAATTTCCATCCCACCCTTCCCTCCCGCCATCCCTTCATACCCCCTCTCATCCCCTTCCCCCCTACTCTCTATAGGGTGAGATATCCTGTTTAGTATGTATGCCATTCTCTCCCTTATCCAAATTCAATAAGAATAAGGTTTTGCCTTTTTGCATTCCTGTTCTTCCCCGCCCTTGTAACCATTTCCCCTTGCCTGTTCTCTATGAGAGAATTTACCCCCATTCTGTCTCTCCCCATCTGCTCTCATTATATTCATTTCTCACCCTGGGGCTAAAACCTCTGACTCATGAGGGCCTGGTCTAGAGCATTATGCTGGCCACTCCCTTCCAGACTGTCCTCAGTGTGACCTTAGCTTCTCTGTGTCATTTTGTGGGTTCTGGAGCTCCAGAGGTTGTTTAGAGTCCCCTTTTATATAAATTTGGAGGTGGTGGGAGCAAGAGCTATGTGGAAGAGCTGTTTCTACTCCACCATCTAGACTGTGCCCTTCTGTTTGTATGTTTTGATCTTCTTTGTCATCAAAGTAAGATTATACAGTCTGATTTTTCCTCTGTTCATTTTCCCAGGCAAGTACTTGATTTTTGAGATCTTTGCCAAGGTAGGACTCTGCTTTCAGAGTAAAAAGTGCTCTATCCGAAGTTTCTGGGGTTTTGAAAAGCTCTTGTCAGACCTACTTCTAGCCAGCTATAAATTTTCAGTTTTTATAAGGTTGATATCATTAAAGGAGAGCTGTTTACTCCACTCCTAGCTTGTGGTCTGGTCTTTGAGTGACCACAAACATTTTTCTGCCTCAGGTAGTGAGGAGGACTCCCTCTCCATAGCCACCACAAACTCTGTCATATCAGAACTCCTCCTCACTCTAGGACTTCAACTCAAGACTGTGACCCAGATCCAAGCAGGGCTAAGCAAGAGAATCCTGTGTCAGTGCCAGCAAAGAGATCCCTGCAATTGCCCTCTGATCTGTTGTTTGATACCCCACCATCTGTAGACCTGGAGCTCTGGAATCAGCCATTGCCACTGCCATTGCTGCTGCTGCTACTGCTGCCTCAGCTACCACCTCTGTTGCCATATGTGTGGGGCTGGAACATACTCTCCTCTCACCCAGGAGGGTTTACACACTTACCTTCCAATTTGTCTTTGGCATTTGTCGGTTGAGAAGTCTAGAAACTGCCACATCTGCTAGTGATTCAGTCACTGGAGGCCAAGACTCTGACCTGGTCTGTGCCTATGCAACCCATAAGGCACTGTGCCCTGCTCCCAACCTGGTGCTATTAATACACCCTTTCTGTTGCCCTGCAGGCTGTCTTTAGATGGAGATGTGTTTCACTCTGTCATTTTGAGGGTTATCTAGCTCTAGAATTTGCTAATAGTAATTTTTACAGGTATTCGATGTGTTTGGGGAAAAGCTCCAGTCAGTTCCTGCTTTTGCTGTGCCATCTTAGCTCTGCCTCCCCAACCCCTTTATACTTTTCTTAAGTCTTTTTTTTTCCCCTTTTTGGAGGGCAATTGAGGTTAAGTGGATTGCCCGAGGTCACACGGCTAGTTTTTGTGTTATTTCTGAGGCTGGATTTGAACTCAGTTCCTCCTGACTCCAGAGCCGGTGCTCTATTCACTGTGCCAGCTAACCACCCCAAATTTTCTTGTGTCTTATATTTGACAATCAAATTTTCTGTTCAGCTCTGTTTTGTTTTTTCATGAGAAATGACTCAAAGTCCCCTATTTCATTGTATATCCATCTTTTCCCCTGAAAGATTATGCTCAGTTTTTCTGGGTAGTTGATTCTTGGTTGTAATCCTAGCTCCATTGCCTTCTGGAATATCATATTCTAAGCCTTCTGATCCTTGAATGTAGAAGCTACTAAATCCTGTGTAATACGGACTGTAACTCCTTGATATTTGGATTATTTTTTCTTGTAGCTTGTAGTATTTTCTCCTTGACCTGATAGTTCTAGAATTTGGCTACACTGTTCCTTAAAGTTTTAATTTTGGGATCTCTTTTAGGAGGTGATTGGTGGTTTCTTTTAATAGATATTTTACCCTCTGGTTCTTGGATATCAGGGCAGTTTTCTTTAATAATTTCTTGAAAGATGATTTCTAGGCTGTTTTTTTCTATCATGACTTTCAGGTAGTCCAATAATTTTTTGTCAGCAGGTTATTAATAAAACAATGGTCATTTGTCCTAATGGTCAAAGTCCTGCTAAAGAGCCATAGTTTTAGAGCTGGAATGTCCATTAGAGGCAAACTATTTCTACCCCCTGATTTAAAGATGAGGGCCCAGGGAGTTGTCTGGAGTTATATAAGTAATGAATGATTGAGGTGGCATCTGGAGCCCAGAAAATCTGTGTTCAAAATTAACCTTTGACATTTACTAACCGTGGGAGTGCAGAAAATTCATTTAACTTTTGTGAGTCTCAGTTTTTCCATCTCTATAAATATAAAAACT
>WOXC01007835.1:0-123237 GCA_011680675.1 Gymnobelideus leadbeateri | reverse complement strand
TTTGATTGGCTTTAAGAGACTCTGAAAACCTTCCTTGATTTGAAAATATGCTCTGCCTCCTAATAGGCTGAATGTGGTCACATGGAGCCTGTGGTGGGAGGCTTGGTTTTCAGGAATGACCACACCTTGATGCTGTGTGATTGGGCAGTAGGTCAAGAGGGTGGTTACATTCTCTGACCCAGGAGAAGACTATATAATCCCTGATTTGAGGCTTTGCTTTGGGGCTCACTTTGAGAAGTGTTGTGTGATTTGACCAGATGAGACTCTGGGCAGCCATTGAGAGCCCCCCAGGCTTTGAAAACCCAGATGTTGATGCTTCCCTCTCTGGTAACTGCGATTTTGGTATTGATAATGGTTGGACAGTTTGGAAGACTGTCTGTTTGATCTGTCTGTATACTCTGAAGTTCAGGGTGCTGACCTTTTCCCCCTGAACTAGGTAATATATGTTTGATTGATTAAAGTGAGTTTGTTAACCGATTTTGAGTTGCTTTCCTTTTGAAAAGCAGATCTAAGAACCTGTGTTGGCAGCCACCCTGGGGATGTTGGGGTGCTTGCTGCTACAGATGTCTTATTTTTCTGACCAAATTTGCTAGAGGTAGCAAGGTTTCACAAGCCAGCTAATATATTATTCCTTATGAGTCAGAAAGGGATTGGCCACATTTGACCATCAGACCATTGCCTTACTCCCTCTCAAAGATGGAAAGTTGCTGAGAACTCTCAGCCTACTGCCTCATTAAAATATCCAGCAATCAGGATTGCCAGGGGAGGTTCCAATGATGTAATGTCAGACAAATCAGAAGGAAGACACACCTAGATATAAAAGATGCCTTGGATAATTGCTCTGGGTCTTTGGCACAAACAGAGGCATGCCATTGACCTGTCCTCTATTAATAGATAACATGCCCTGTTAAACGATATCATACTCAGAAAAATGGCCTTATTTTATTTATTGGTTAAATTTCACACTCTATACCCTACAAAAATGTCAGAAATGTGTAAATATTACTTCAATAAATATTAAGAAAAATATAAATAACTTTAAAACTTTATCAGAGGGGCTGCTAGGTGGTGCAGTGAATAGAGTACTGGTCCTGGAGTCAGGAGGACCTGAGTTCAAATCTGGCCTCAGATACTTAACTCTTTCTAGCTGTGTGACCTTGAGCAAGTCACTTAACCCCAATTGCACAGCTTCTCCCCCTCCAAAAAGCAAAGCAAAGCAAAACAAAACAAAACAAAAAAGAAAACTACTATCAGAGGAAGATTAAAAAAAAGGAACCTAAATGACAGTGGCACAGTTTTATACATGTTTAACACATGTATACAAATAAATAAATATTATAATGAATAGTGACTCTGTTCACTCAGGGATAGATGAACAAATTGGACAAGCCTCTGGCTGTTGCAACTCTAGGCCTTAAGACAAGAGAATAAGGGAAAAGGGGGTGGGGGATCCAGATCCTCTCTTTTGTACTCCCAGTTCCTACTAAATGGAAAAGTACAATAAATATGGAATTTTACCTTGACAAAGATCTGAAGTTTACTGACATAAGTGGGTGTTGGAAGTACTGAAATTTGTGAATTATGAAATAGTGAACTTTTCTTCATTCTCACTGTTTCTCTTGGAAGAAAGTCCGCAGGAGCCAACTTGAAATTCATGTTATGCAAAAATGAAATTAACACAGACCAACAGACAGGACTTCTGCCTGAGAAATCAACACAGATCAACAGTGAATGCCAACATCAGAAACATTCTTTCTGTTACGCTTCCACACGATGAAGTTCCCGTAGGCTGTTCATTTATGCTTCTCTCCTCCCTCCAAGCAATACAATATATACTGTTTCCAATCAAAGCCTCTTGATTCAATCAAAGACTCTTGATTCAATCAAGACTCAACCAAAGGCACTTGATTGGCTAGAAGTCATATACAAATCTGTGACTGGCTAAAACTCAATCCAGAAAAAGAGCAAAAAAGTCCTACTTTGTTTGCCCTTTCAGAATCAGAAAAATTCATCTTCCTGAGTTAAAATCTGTCCTCAAACACTTACTAGCTGAGTGATCTTGAGGAAGTCACTTAACCCTGTTTGCCTCAGGTTCTTCTTCTGTAAAATGAATTGGAGAAGGAAATGGCAAACCACTCAAGTATCTTTACCAAGAAAACCCCAAATTGAGTCACAAAAAGCTGTCCATGACTAAAAAATGACTGAACAAGTTAAACATATTAACCCTGAATTCATGAAGGCTGTAAGTGGACTGCAAACTCTTACAGGCCCTGTCTTACTACTAAGAAGAATCATTCTTAGTCTAGTGAAGCTTCAAATAGTCAGTTACCATGATGTTGTCTACCAACGAGTAATTTTTTTTGTCCCTGGAATGTGCTTACTGAGGGATTGGAGAAGAGCTGTGACTTGCATTAGTGGAGGATATGTCTACACTTGGTGAAATTATGAATATTTTGCAATATTAAAGTAAAATGAAGTCATCCAATCAACCCTCCCAACCCTTAGAGGAGCTTTCAGAATAAATTTGCACCAATAAAGGTACTGATATAGACAGTGTGGGAAGAGAATGACTCTTACTCTCACAGGGCTGTTCTACTCACTCTGTTATGCTTAAATTATCCATGAGTTATGCATTCTCCTAAGGGACCCCATAGGTGTAAGAACTGAAAAGGAGCTATGAACACAGATGGCCAGAATCAAAGGACATGAAACTGAAAGGATGTGGCTTAGCAATACAAAAAACTTTGCCCCTTTATCCCAAAAGAAAAGTTTATTTCTCCCCTTCCCAACCCAGAGAATGATTTCTGTGGCTTACAAAATGTTTCTGGTACAACCAAGAAGAAAAAAAGCAGGTTGGTCAACAACTAGGTGCCTTCTTAGGGTAATTTCAATAAACTTCAATATTCTACTAAAAATAGCAGAAAAGTACTTCAAAACCTCTGATCACCTATTTCCAAGATAGCCTAAAATATATATTGCACAGAGATCAACTAGAACAGGTAGTTTCCTGTTAAGGGCCTCCAGAGACATTTTCCCTGGTAACTAATTCCCTTATGAGGCTGCTTTTAGGTGTGGTTAGAATTGAAGATTATGGCCTAGAAACTGGAATTTAAAAGTCTGACCACATTTGTATTTTGCTTCCTTCCACAAAGAGATGTCTGTAGTTCTACAAACCTGCTCATTTGGATAGTTCCTAAGAAACTGGGCTTGCCCCAGGCAGAATTGTGAAAGGAAAAAGAATTTGCATGAAGCACTCTTTCTCTTAAACCCTCCTCTCTTCCTGCCAGAATCCTTCTGTTGCCACCTGGCTATCCCCAGCCTCCACCCCCACACCTTCAAACCTAGTAAGTACCCTGTGTTTTAAGTTTATCTTTCCACCATTCTTTCCTCAAAATCTATCTTCCTCCTCACTAGCCTTAATCACTGAATGGGTGTTTGATTGAGTTTGACTGGGACCTGGGAAAGACTTTAGCTTAAAAAAGCCAAAGTCTCCCACTATATCTGGAGCCATCTTTAGTCATTCTGATCTATATCTTGCCATTGGAAATAAATGGCTCCTGAGGAGAGTGAGGTTGGTGAGTTTGCACAGCCCTCCTCACTTAAATCCAATTCATTTGCATGTCATGGCATCAACTTCCTGATGTCATGGTCCTCTTCGAGAATGAAGGACAAACAACTACAACAGTCCTCCTTCTCAACTTGTTAGACTGAATGTGATCCAATGAGTAGATTATTATGACTGATAATTGCCTTAATGTATTATACTTTCCAAAAATACATGCATATTAATGGTAAGCAATACAATATATTCTGGACAAATACATTTTTAAAGGAGAATTTCAAGAATGTTTAGCATGAGAGGAATATTTAGGGATTGGGAAGAGGGTTTTCCAACAACCCTTATATCCTCTATCTCCTCCGGTTCTGTATAAGGATATACTGGTTAAAAGGTATGAAAGAAGTTATGAGAATGTGATATTAAGGAAAGAACCTTGAGGAAGAATCCCAGAGTTAGATTTTAGTATCAGATTCATTCTGTACTAACCCTGTGATCTTGAATAAGTTAAGCAGGATCTCTATAGCTTGGTTTGGTCTGAACAGTGGGGGCAAATTCCCTACCTCTGCCTATCTCTGGGGGCTGCTGCAAGATTTACATAAAATGCATGTAAGATAATGAAAGTGAAAACTTTCTTTTAAATTCTAAAGCACTGGGTATTACATTTTCTCTCTCTATCTGTCTCTGTCTCTTCTGTCTCTTTGTGTCTGTCTGTTTCTGCCTCTTTGTCTCTGTCTATATGTCTCTCTGTCTCTGGCTCTGTCTCTCTCTGATACTTAACTAGCTATGTGACTCTGGACAAGTCTTTTAGCATTGCTTGCTTCAGATTCTTCATCTGAAAAATAAGGAAATGACAAACCACTCCAGTATCTGTACCAAAAAAACAAAAACTAAAAACAAAATCCAGATGGGATCATGAAGAGTCTAACAGGATTGAAACTACCCAAGAGCAATAGCAACAAACCTAACATAAGAGCTAGTAGAGATTAATTGTTTCTTTGTACCTTTTATATAGTGATGGAGGGTTTCAGATCATCAGCTCCGTATCTGGTTCCAGTGGGTGCCATTTCTTAATGTGACATTTACAATATGTATAGAAACAATCTAAATGAAAGACTACAGTGGCACTTTTGTTTTCACACCCACTGCCTTCATCCACTTTCCCATAGTGGAAAGAATTCAGCTGTGCCAGCTAAAAAGGTTATGAGAGTCAGTCAGTAAGATCAAGATAGGAATGGAATTTTTTAAGAGAATGCTCAAAATTCCCCTATAGCTTAAATTTAGGAAGAATTTCTTCCTACCGAATTCTTTAATTTGACACAAGTATTTACTGATCCAGAAAGACCTGTTGATGGGGTATAGGCTCTAGAAACCCCCTTGAATCTTCCCACTTTATCTGGTATTAACCTTAGGCCTTAAGCCTTCCATTATCACTAGGCCCAAATCTGTTACCCTTAACCTAGCCTAGCCCTCCATTGTCTGTTATCTCCAGGTAGTCTTCAGCTACTTTCTACCCTTAATCCCCTTCTCTTGGCTCCTGGAGTCTGACCTCAGTCCCACCAAGATCCTCCCTAGACTCCTCCTCAAGATCCTCCCTGGACCTCTCCTCCCATCACCCCAGACTACTAGACCACCCCTAGATCCCTCCCACAGTCTTTCTGTATGTAAGATTTTTCTTGCCTCCATGAAAGTGCTCAGATTCAATCTGGCCCACTTGTCAATCAATACAAGTGTCACAAATGCTTAGGCTCCTTAAGAGTCTGCCCAATATGGCAAATCTTTAATAAATTTTGTTTTACTTTGGCTGAGAGAAGATTTGAGTCCAATTCATTTGGCAGTCCTGGCATCTCAGTATTCTGGAGTCTAGAGCATTTCTAAACCTAGACCTCAATACTGTAAGCCATAAAATATCAACTTTTCATGCATGGGATAAATAAATACATTGATAGATATAGATAAATAGATATATACACACCTTTGTGTACACATGTGTATTATGGTTATATATGTATATATATACATATATGTTACCATATAGATATATAGATATAGTGCTATTATATATGACAGATAGAATTTAACCCATATAATTGACTTCATACTGTTCCAACCACGTGGTACATTAGTTAATGGTACACACAATGCTTATTGAATAAAGTAGAATAGAATCGACCTTTTCAAGTCTTCTCCAAGACCATGAATTTTTTTTAAGGACAGCATGCTTTGTAGAAGTCTTTCTAGGGGCGGCTAGGTGGCCCAGTGAATAGAGCGTCAGCCCTGGAGTCAGAAGGACCTGAGTTCAGATCCGACCTCAGACACTTAAGGCACACACAAACAAAAACCTAACAAAAACCTAGCCGTGTGACCTTGGGCAAGTTACTTAACCCCAATTGCCCACCAAAAAGACAAAAAACAAAACAAAAGAAGTCTTTCTAAATTGTTTTATTTGGAGTGACTATTAAAAGTCAGTTGTATGGATTAAATTCTATCTGCCATATATAAGAAAACTCTATCTATATATCTATATGATAACATATATGTATGTATACATATATAACTATAATACACATATATTTATATACTATATATGCATATAGATATACACGTATTTGTATTTATATACGTATGTATCTATTTATGTACCATGACTATGACTAGTTTTACAAAGACAACAAGGAAATAGTAACTACCAACAAGTAGTTTATATTATACTGAGTACACATAGGAGTAAAAACAAAATAACTTGAGAAGGGCAAAAGCACTGAAAGATGGAAGGGAGGAATATCAGTAAAAGGCTTTGACAAAGGCCATGGTAGTGCCTTATTTGAGCCTTGAAAGAAGCTGAGGGTTGGAAAAAATAGAGGAAAGAAGGGAGTGAATTCTATGCCAAAGGGAAAGCCTGTGTAAAGGGCACAAGAGATGGGAAAACTGCTTCATGTCTCTAAACAAACTGTGATTAAGCCACCACAACCATGTTTACTAAACCTCACAGGAAGCTTTGAGCCCATATTCTTTTTTATTTAAGATCTCTTTCAAAGGGGACTGCACTAACCTTCTATGGGAGCCTCATCTGTGTATAAATCTGAAGCCTATGTCTCTATAGGCAGGCTTCCTAGAAGCCTTTAGAAGCCCAGAGGTCCTGAAAATAGGTAGGCAAACAATAAATGAAGCAAGCAAGAAAGCTTTTCAAATATTCTGGTCAAGGGTCTCTGTGTACTTGAGAATGGTATCTAGAGATTAGTGGGGGAAGGTTGGGGAGACTGTATTGACACCTACTGGATCAAGGCACAGCTAAGTAGGCATATTAGAAGAGGTTAACAGGGAGTATTACAGAGAATCCCAGGATGTCATACAACTGTCCAACCCAATTGATACCTTTGTTTGAATACTTCCAGTAAGACAGATATAACCTGCTGCCTCCCTGGAGGGCCATCCTACTTTAGTAAAGTTCTAATCATTATAAAGCTTTTCTTTACATCAATCCAAAATCTATCATTTGGAAATTTTTACCCTTTGCTTCTGGTTCTAGTTTCTGAGCCCAAGCAAAATGAGACTAACCACTCATCTGCAGCATAAAATTTCTATTTTACATAGTATTATTAGTATTTAATATAGAAGAATCATTGTACTCATTGATTGGGGCAAAGTAAAGTAATTAAGTTGATTGATATACAACAAATCTTATAACTTTTTTATATTAAAAATAAAATGTCTGCTATCTAATATATACCCCTTCTATAGTCCCTTTTTCTACTTGATTTGGCATTGTTTATAAAATATTGACATATATCCTTTAATTGTTCACCATGAAACTACACATCTCATTAGAACTTTGACAAAATGTTTATTTTCCCAAATATAGCCTTCATTGTAACCCATAGATTTTCAGTGAAATTTAAATAGGGATCTCTAGAACTGATTGTTAATTTTTTAGTATGAGCATTTGTACTTAGGAAATTGACAAATCAGGGCTTAATTCTTTATTTTGTTCATTATCCAGATTCAAGAAAATGTTAATAATGCAGATGAAATTTAAAAGTATGTATGCTTAGAGAGCATTGTTGTTGTTAAACATTTACCAGCATATTCCCAAGCCCCTGAAACATCTACTTTCTTCTCTTAGATACATTCACTATGTGTGACATAAGGCAAGGTCATACTTTAGTATTCTATCTCCTTTTAGGAATTTCTATAATTGAACAATTTTGCTTCTCAAGTTTATCAATATGTTTATTAGAGTTTATCATTCTTTCAATGTATGCAAAACTTTTAGGCCCATTAGAAAGTTTAAAAAATAATCTACCAAACATGTTTTGTGGCACATATCAAAGATGCCCAACGCTTATAAGATCACCTGGACTTTATCTGATAATGGATTTAAAAAAAATAGTGGTTGTTGTTTTAAAACTTACCGTTTTTCTTGTCTTTGAATTTCAAGATTTTGTCCTGCACATTAGAGAAATCAATAACTATTCCTCCACTTTCTAGGTTCCTAATTGATTTTACCATTGTTGTAGTTGTTGTTGTTGTTAGTGTTATAATGAGGGCTAATTAGACTGCTTGGGCTGGTAAGTGGCACAGTGGATAGAGTGCTTGTCCTGGGGTCACAAAGATACATCTTTATTTCAAATCTGGCCTCAGACACTTATTAGCTGTGTGACCCTGAGCAAGTCACCTAATTGTATTTGTCTCAGTTTCCTCATCTATAAAATGAACTGGAGAAGCAAATAGCAAACGACTTAAGTATCTTTGCCCAGAAAACCCCAAATGGGTTCATAAAGAATCAAATACAATTGAAACAATTCAAAAAATAATAAAAATATTAGACTTCAGGAAAAGTTTGTCAGTTCTTGACATTTTTGTTTGTTTTTGACCACACTTTCCTTTACAATTTAGTATACCTAATTCTTTTTCAATGTGATCTTTGAAATGCCGGACTTCCCCAAATCAAGAGTCACTGCTACATCTTTAGTACCATATTATGTTTGCTTTGTAAGTGATGGAATTCTAATAAAGTTGCCCTCAGTCGCAATATTCTAACTTCATTATGGACCCCACTGGACCTACCTAGACCCCCTGCCAATGTCCTAGCTTCTTCATATTTGCCTCACTGCTCACTAGAACAACAGGTGTGTCCTGAAATATTAGTTCCAACAGAAACAGCAGGTGTGTCCATGTGGTGGGATCCTAGTCACTGCCTCTACCCAGTCACTGCCCCCAGACCAAGTCCCACAGAAACAGGTGTGTTCTTGTACTCAACTACAATCACATCATCCATCTAGCCCAAGACAGGACCACAATACCTAACTATCCATCTTGACCAGACAGGACTACAATAGTTAGCCAATTAGAGGGCAGCAAAACCAGAATACTTAACCATGGAACCATAGATGGGATCCGTGTTCCACTACCTAATCCCTTAACAAACCCCTCCTGCCTTTTAAATAATTCGTGATTTCTGTTTTGTAATTGCATCTTTGCCCCATAAAAATCCATCTTGCTCTCTCTGAAGTTGCTGGTTCCTCTTGGAACTTAGTTTGCTTCATGAGAGACATCAACTCAATAAATACCTATACTTGGATTAGAGGTGATCTAACTGAATTCTTTGAGATGGTTCCACCACAACACATCATGAAACCACAACAGTTTTTGGGCAGGAAAAACCCCCACCACAACATAAGGACTAAAATTTTTACACATTGCTTAGAAAATAATATCTTTCTTCAAAACCACAATAGATAAAATATGTTGAAAAGTATGACAAAACCTAGCAATGACCTGACAAAGAACTAATTAAGTGTGAGAAAGGCATCTCAGTTCAGTTTCATTTGATTAAGGTCAGACAGTCTGAATGAGGCACCCATCTCTGCAAAGGAGATGGGGAAGACATCTCCACATATTTCTTCTTCAGGGAAGGCAAGTTTATCAAGACTTTCAGGGTCACAAAATTAAAACATAAGAAATATTGGTTGTCTCAAGTATTCACATAGCTCTACAAAAGTAAGTATTGTGATAGTGTGTCTCTCTGACTGGAAGGTGGAGCCATCCATGAACTCCAAAACCTCCATTTAAAGAGGGAACCCAGGTCAGAACATAGACTATCTCATTTTTCACACCTGGCTACATCACTTTGGGACTTTTCTAACTTTTCACAATGTCCCCATTTCTGAAACCTTTCTGGAACCCCTCCCCCAGCTTTTCAGCTTCCTTTTGTATACTATCTTTACTCATTAGATTGTAAGCTCCTTGAGGGCAGTAATTGTCTTTTTTTCCCTCCATATTTTTATCCCCATTCTTTAGCACAATTTCTGATATATAGTAGGTACTCAATAAGTGTTCTAGTTTTACTGGTAGTAGTGACAATAGAAACAGCAGGAATAGTAACTGATATTTACACCACATGTTTAAGGTTTTCAAAAGTTTTTCACCAACATAATCTGATTTATCACAACAGCCTTATAAAGTAAATAACAGTTATTTTTAGCCCCCTTTTACAAATAGGGAAAGTGAAACTTAGCCAAATGATCAGTGGCAAATGTAGGGTTGGACATCAGGACAAATCTAGTGTTCTTCTCCTAGCACAGACTGTCTTTGATAGAGTCCTAGGGGACTTGAGAAGGCCATGAGTCTAGATTTAGAGTGAACAGCAAAACAGATAAAAACTTAAAGAAAAATAAAGCATAAGCAATGTTCTACTCCTCTGAGGTCCCCATATCTGTAGAGGAAATGGGGGAGGTGTTCTCCACATATTTCTTCTTTGGGGAAGGAGAGTTTATCCTTTATAATTTTGTGATATTCATTTTCAATTGTTTTGCTGTTTTAACAGTTATTAGCACTTATCCTTCACCCCAGGTCTTGTTGACTATGGACTTGTAAAAGTACAGCCCAACTTATCTCTTTGTTCCTTGAATAATAAAGACACTTTTCTAATTGGAAGCCAAGATTTCACTTGTGGATTTCAGAATGACCTCTGATAATTACTTCCATTATTCTTCTAGAGAGTATAAAGAAATCTAGACCATAGTCCTTTTTCTCTTGTTCTCCTCCTTAATGCATTTTCTCCTATTTGTAGGACACAGATTCACTAGTAGGATATAACAGCTGGCTCTGTCCTTTGGGTGAAATGATGGCTTCCACACCTGTTGCTCTAAAGCAACAAATGCACATGACCTCTCTCCCCAAGTCCCTCCTCTTCTCTGTAGAACAGGCCTCCTTGATCCCCAGAGCTTTGAATCTCTATACAACTACCAGCATAGCTCCCTAAGGAATACCTAGCCAGATGGAAGATAATGGTGATGCTTTTCTAACACAAATCCCTATACTGGAACAGAGGAAAGCTATAATAGCAATAGGGAGATGGAAGTACCCAGACATCTGCCAGTAAATCTCATTCCACCAACAGCAAAGCATCTGCCAAATTCTTGACTTTTCTCATTGACAATTTCATCTCTCGGAAGATCCAGGAAACAACAAGGGAATTGTTACTGTGCACTTAATACTGAGAAAAAGGACAAACATTTTGATGAAGTGGAAGTGATGGGAACCTTGGTTGAAAGATATCCTAGAGTTTGTTATGATTAAGGAAGAGAATATTTGGCATAAGCAGACCCATATCCTAGACTTTAAATAAGAAAATTTCAGAGAGTTCACAGAAATAATAGGTATGATTCTATGGCCATAGATTTTAAAAGTAGTGACAGTTCAAGAGAGGCAGAGAGCTTGGTAGAGCCATGAATTCATCAACTATTTTGAAAAGCAATTTGGAATTTTGCAAGAAAATTCTTTAAACAGTTCAAGCCAATGGGTTAGTGATCCTACTAATGGATGTATACTTCTTATATTTTATTTTCCTGTACTCATGATACCTTTGGTTTTTGACTAGAGTATGACTGAAGTGGACTTTGATTCCAGGTCTTCTGACTCCCAGTAGTCTTTCTACTGAATCAGGCTGCTATCTTACAATGAGAAAACCAGTAAACTAAAGTCCTTTTCTTATCTAAATCTTCAATGACCATACCTGAGGCTAGGATTGACCATTTTGATGACACTGACCATTCAACTGTCTGATTTCATCAATGCTGTCAAAATCTGAAGTTGATTTTTTAAGTTCAATTTGCTCATCCTGCAAATTCACTAATTATACTGGCAGGTAAAGACAAGGAAGTGACATGGAGTATTAGAGTGCATGTCTGATACTGAGATGAAAACTTGGATTTTCTACATCAAGATGTATACATATGTACATATACATATACATATACACAGAGAGACATATACTTATATATGCATTTATAAACAAACACGTGTATATATAGATATATGTGTATCTATCCACATAATATACATATATCTAGCCACACATGTACATAATGTATACATATACAAACACATCAATGTCTTTACACACATATATACATACACATGTGTATGTATGTAATCTATTGCCTGTTTTGTAAGTGAAAGGTTTGGCTACTTTAATAGGCAAAATATGAAGGGAGGAGGGTATTGTGTAAAGAAAAAGGATGAAACCAACAAGAGAAGGGAGAAAAGTGCTGGATTTAGTGTGCTTTCTCTTAAAATGAAATGATGAGTCACTGACATTAGGAGACTCAGATTTTAACCATTAGAGGAAATGAAGAACCCCTGAGAAGAGTAAACAAAAAAAGAGCTCTTAAGAAGGAAAGAGAAGAGGAATTAAGAAAATGTCAGAAATAATGAATTACTTGAGTGCTGTACTTGAGAGGCAGATTTTAAAAAAGGCATTGGTTTATACTGGTGTCGCTGTTTATCCTTCATTCTTGAAGAGGTGATGTAAGCATAAGCATGAATTGGGTTTAAGTGACCAGAGCTGGGCAAAGTCATCAGCCTTATTCTTTCATCAACATCTTGTTGAAAGACAAAAGTCAAGATGACTAGAGACTGCCTAGTATGCAGTGGGTGACTTTGGTCCTTCTAAAGTAAGGACTTTCCTATGCCTCATTTTGTCTGAGGTAACATCCATTCTATGCCTAAGGACTAGTTAAAAACTAAGACAAAAAAAAAAAAATGGCCTAATTTACCATCATAATAACATCAATCCTGGAAGAGAAGACTCTCTGAGTTTCTGGACCAAACAGAAAACAAGGACTATTTACACTCATTCTAAACCATCAAAATCATAACAATGAGCAATAGAGGCTTGGGCTGGAGGCTATTTTTGATCATTCAATGAAAGCAAGTGACTTCTGTTTAAAGGTTAGTCAAGCAGCCTGATTTGAAACTTGGTTCAGAGAATCACTGGACTCCTTTAAAACCATTATTTTTTTTAAAACCTGTTTTTTTTTCTTTTTTCTGAGAGCTATGTTTTAAGAAATCACAAATGAAAACTGCACAAAACAAAAATAAATTTTCCCTGCTTTTAAGGGAAAAAAATTTAGTCCCCAAACTCCAAAATATCTTATAAAATATAAAGAACCAAAAATTATATTTCTACATAAGAGCACCCACATGAAGGGCCCCAAGTTTAGAGAGGGGCCATATGTGGTGAGGGTCTCTGAGGGCTTGCAGACCCCCAGAACTAGTTTTGAAAAAAGGACCTGGCAGGAATGAAAGTTTTTCTTGGAAAAGGGTGGGCGAAGATAAGACTAGAAATGTCAGTTCTGCCTCCCTTGCAGCCTTATGCATTGACTAAAGAAAAAGTTGGGTGGGAGCCTGACAATTTGAGGAGATAGAACCCTTGAATTTTTAGTGTCACCTACATTCTGAGAAAGGTAAACCTCTCAGAAGTGTGTGATTGCTCTCTTCTGCTTCTTTTGATATAAGAGGGAAAAAATAAAAACAAATGGAAAGATAGGTTTTGCCTTGATCTTTTCTGTAACAAGAGGTTGATAGTTCATTGGGTAGTGCAGAATCCAGTGGCATAAGGAACTGGATCTGCTTGTTTTCAATACAGAGAAAATTAATCTCAAGAGTTTCATGAATGTTCTGTTTCTTGTAACAAAATGATAAGAGCTAATTGGAAAACTTTGAACCCTGTTGAATGAAGAGCTGGCTGAGCTTCTCTGACTTGTCCACTATGAAAATTTGAGGAGATTTGTGGCTCTCTTGGCTTAAAGGACAGCTTGTTACTAAAATAGCATAGCACTTTCTCAGTATCCTTTTAAAAGTAATTGTGAGCTAAAAGAGCTTGTCACAGATTCATCTGTTCAAGAACAGAAGAGGAATAGTTTTGCCCAGGGGAACAGCCAGCAAAGAAATAATTTCATGTGGGTCAGAATGTTCCTGAGGAACCAAGGAAATCAAGACTTGTTTTAAGAATTGTGGTTTGGGGGTGGCTAGGTGGCGCAGTGAATAGAGCGCCGGCCCTGGAGTCAGAAGGACCTGAGTTCAGAGCCAGCCTCCTACACTTAATCCACATAAACAAAAACCTAGCCTTGTAACCTTGGGCAAGTTACTTAACCCCAATTGCTTTAAAAAAAAAATTGTGGGTTGCCTTGAGCACATGTTTTTCCTCATTCATGTGATTTCCTCCTAGGTTTCTAGACTATATACCTATTTTCTTCCAGGGAAACTGTGTATTTGGATATCACCCAGAGTATCACCTGGATTATGTGTACACTATGATATATTGATTATTCTTTCATTTGACTTACGTTGAATAAGTGAGCTGTAATAATTATTTTTGCTTTTAACTTATCGTTAAATGAATATTTTATGTTCAAAAGCTATTGGAATCATAGTGATTGATTTTGGAAAAATGAGAAACACATGGGTGGGGACTTAGGAACAGCCAAAACAAAAGTATTTTTCCCATAAAAGGACTATTCCCTAGTAACCCTTGAAAAATTGAGTCATAACCATATGATATGTATGTAATCTATCTCTGGCAACCCAAGACCTTCAGATATAAAGACATGTTAGGTGGGTTTCCATCAGGAATGTATAATTAGAACTGAAATTTCATTGACACAGCCAGAGAAAGTACAATGTGACAAATGTATTAAGATCAGCATAAGTTTATATAGTTCATAACTATACTTATAAGGCCATTAAGAATCAAATCGTATTTACTCCTTGTTATCCTATTAAGTATCTCTCCAACAAAGAAAATAAACAAACTACTTAGCTTAGCACATTGAAACCTACTTTATCACTACTGAATGAATATAATACTGATTTTTTTTTCTATTATAAAAGAACATACTTCAGGTTTGGTAATTAATTGTTTATTAAGTTCTAGATTTAAATCTACTGTGGTTTTTCTGTAAATTAATCAGAAACATTTTATAAAGACTTTAAGTAGGATGAGAATTACTTAATCTCTTGAATTACCTGTAATTGTTTTCTTCCAGGAAATGTATGCTATGTTAATAAATGGCTAGCCATTTATGTATAAAAGGCTTCTTATTGCAAGGATAGGTTTATACGAAAACAATAATTCATCGTGGAGCCCAGGAAATTACATGCTACATTATATTTATGCAACAAGAACTATACATTAGTACTTACTGTATTATTAAAGATTCCATAGGTTCTCAAGAAGGGTTCAGTGAATGGATTGACTAAAATTATGGGTAGAAAAATATCCAGATAAGATGCCTGGTTTACATTAAAGTAATCTAATGTATTAGAGGAAAGACATTTGTTTAGTTTTTTTTTCCTCTGACTTAACACCTAAAATAAAACAGTCAAAATATGCCTAATCTTTTTGAAACCTAGACAAAGTTTATGTGCAAAGAGCTATAGATTGTACATTGACTGTAATTTTATACTCCAGCATTAGTGTAGGATTCTCAATTTAAAAAATCACTTCTGTCTAAGGGTAGGAGTATTTAGGACCACTACTAGCTCTGCCCTTTACCATTTTGATAATAGGAAAATTAATTGTTTCTCTTCAAAGAGATATTCATTAGCAATGGGTAAGACAAGGAACTTGGAAGGAATGGAGGAAATTGATTAAAAAGACAGAAGGAGTCAATTCCCTTCCAACATTAATATAACTAATCTCTGTTTTTGTTGCTGAACAATTATGAAGAATAATATTGAATTATCATTTTATACTTTCTTATCCATCCAATGAATTAGCCAATAAATGTTAAGGAATAGCAAATGTCCATAATAACAAAACAAGCAAATCTGTAATACAAAGTATCTATTTTAACAAAAATTGATAATCAGTTGTGATGGGGTACTTGGGATGTATATATGTTTGTAACATCAATCTAATATCAATCTGTAACATCAGTTTGTAAATGGGGTGCTTTGGGATCTATGTGTGTAAAATCAATTTGTAAAACCATTCTGTACAATCACATTTCCACCCCCCAACCTCAGAACATTGACTCTGCCCCTTCCCCCTTCCAGCATTCTGCCCAGCAACAACTCATGACCTGTTTATCTCTGCTTGAAACAATAAGTTATCTATGAATCCTTCACTAAATGTTATCTCCCTTAGTTAGAGTGGCCAGCTGCACCATAAATTCTTCAATACCCTATCTATAAGGTAACTCCTTAGTCAATTGTCCTTTAGGCACTGACCACTCCTTAACTCCTCCCTGATCCCACCCTTACTCACCTAGTTAGCATATCTGGACTCCTTAAAACTATGCCTATGATCTCTATAAGTTTGCAGGTTTCCTAAGAATCCTCACCAGCTGTGCTATGCAGCATAACAATAAATTTTACAATCTTCAAAGTTTGCTTGAGCCTGGTGAATTCTTTCCAGACTGAATTGCAGGATTTCTGGTCACTGATAGTGATCAGGGTCCCTGGAAGAACCTCTTACCCTTCCCTACCCTTATCACCCTTTTCCTCTTCAGTTGGAGTAGGTGATATCTAAGATGCCTTCCAGATCTAAAAGGCCACAGCAGCATCAAGGTCAAAAGTCATGTACCTCTAAATCTCAAAAGAGTTCACTCAGTGTAATCTACTCTAGTCTACCTGAACTATTTTGTCCTGTTTTGTGGTATAGGAACAAATAAGCAGATTCTCACTTGTTACTCTTTAGGAGTCAATTCACCTAAATCCATTCAAAGGCAAGTCAGCCAAGTAAATAAAAGGAGGTGGGTCTTATGTAATAGCTCAGAGACTACAGATTAGAAGAAAAAGCATACTCAGCCTAAGGACCTCTTTGGCTTACTTTAAATACCAATTAAAATCTCATCTTCTGCTTGCAGTCCTTAGCACCTCTTAATTCTACTGTCTCTCCTCTATTAATTATTTCCTATTTGCCTTGTACATAGCTTGCTTTGTATGTATTTGTTTGCATGTTGTGTCCTTCATGAGACAGTGAGTTTCTTGAGGGTAGGGACTATCTGTTCCCTCTTTTTGTAACCCCAGCACTTAGCTTAGTGCCTGGCATATAGTACATGCTTAGTAAATGTTCATCAGTGAAATGATTGTTTGAAATTGTAGTCAAAAAGGGCCTAGATTCAAATTATTGCTCTTTATTGTTTATTTATTTATTTTTCTGTTAAAAACCAGAATGACTTTATGCAAGTCATTAGGCTACAAATTTCTCAATTCCAAAATGAGAGAAGTGAATTCGATCCACTTAAAGATATCTTTCAGGTTTAAATCTTAATTTTATAATCATATATATTTTATTGTGATGAAAATGTACATAATGCAATCTAAAACCTCATAGAAAAGAGATAATTTGACTTAATTTTCCATATGTTTTGAAATGTGGGAGTTCAGGTTTGGGAGAAAGAAGAGGAAAGCCTATCATAAGCATATACTGTGGGCAGAGAGTCCCTGGCAGACCTTGAAGTTATTGCAAGGGGCTTGTGAATCTATATATACACCAAACATTCCCATTTTCAACTTGATTTAACTCCATTATAGAAAGTAGTGTTCAATATAGATGCCTTCCATAATCATCATATGGTTTTGTGTATTTGCAGGCATGGCTTAATGTCTTCTAATGTGAAGAGGAACTTATTCTTTGACTAGTAGTCTGGAATCCAGCATACATTCAAAAGGAACTTCTTCCCACGGTAAGAATACCAGAAACAGTATTTGCATGTGCTCAAGTCCATGTGGGGAGTGCTTCATACAGAGCTGATTACATGCTCATAACATCTGGGCTCTCATTGACAAAACCAGTCCTCCACCATGTAAGCACACATACTTTTTGTAGACTGAGTATTTTATATTTAACTTAAATAATTTTAAATAATGAACTTAAATAATTTGTGGGTTGGAACTTAATTTTATGAATATATATATATGTCTCTCTAGTGTATATGAATAATATATAAACATATGTGAATATGTCTCTCTGTCTCTGTGTGTATATATGTATGTACATACACAGATATATGTATATATACACCTATTTACATAGACACAAATACACACACAAGGTAAATAGGTGGCACAATGGATAGAGTGCTGGGGCAAGAGTAAGGAAGACTCTTCTTCCTGAGTACAAATCTGACCTAAGACATTTAATAGCTATGGGACCCTGGGTAAGACACAACCCTCTTTACCTCAGTTTTCTTGTCTATAAAATGAACTGAAGAAGGAAATGGCAAACCACTCCAGTATCTTTTCCAAGAAAACTCCAAATGGGGTCACAAAGAGTCAGACATAACTGAAAAATGACTCAACAACTATATTTATATATACACACAGAGGACTATTTTCAACTCACCCAACGTTGTAATTAGTAGAATATAAATCAAATTTGTAGTAACATTCTTTGATGGGTATTTGCAAAACTTTTTTCAAAGCTAAAATAATTCTCATGCTTGGAAAGTTTATAATTTCATTTATAGATTTTTAAATGGAAAATAGATTCAGGTACTGAAATTCAGATGTTCTTGAAAATATGAAGAATATTACTCATCGATTGCAGAGAACAGGATCAAATGGTTTTTATCTATTGTTATCTTATCCATTTATTGCATTAGTCACAAATAATTTTGCCACCATAACATTAAATTTACTCTTACTGTGGGTCCATTGTGTTTTCAGGGGGATACTGTTCTGAGCAGGGAAATCAGGACAGTTCAGGGCCATGAGATCAGGCATTACGTAGATAAATTGAAGGAACTGAACTGATTCCATGTGAAGAAGAGATAGCTTAGGGTCTAAGCACATGATAGCCTTAAGCATTTGAAGGATTTTTAGGTAAAATAAAATAAGCATTGAACCTATTCTGCTCTGGATCAGAGGGAAGAAACAGAAGCAACAGGTAGAAGAAGGGAAGAAGAAAATTTGGGAAGCTATGTGGCACAGGGAATGGAGAACTAGAACCTAGAGATAGGAAGACTTCAAATACAATCTTAGACACTTACTAGCTGTAGACCCTTATGCAAATTTGTCTATAAAATAAGGTTTTGAACTCAGCACCTAAAGTCACTTCCAGGTCTAAATCTATGCTCCTGTGCCAGGAAAAACAATAACAAACTTCCTAAAACTCAATAGAACAAGATTGTCCCCATAAGGTATTTTTGTTGTTCTTCAGTGATTTCAATCACATCTGACTCTTTGTGGCCCCTTTTTATGGTGGGGGGTACATATTCTTGGCAAAGATACTGGAATAGTTTGCCATTTTCTACTCCATCTCATTTTATAGATGAGGAAATTGAGGCAAACAGGGTTAAGTGACTTGCCCAGGTTCATACAGCTAGTGTCTAAGTTCATATCTGAAGTGAGGTCTTCCTAACTCCAGGCCTTGCCCTTCTATCCACTGTGCCACCTAACTGCCTCTAGGTATTGGAGGTCTTCAAATAAAAGTTGAATTCTATTTAGAAGGGATCCCTATTTCAAGTTAATGTTGGATTAAATGATCTCTAAGTTACTTTCTAACCCTGGTATTCTACCCTTCTATGAACTCAGTGATGCTACAAAAGAGGATTGTTGTTTTTTAAACAAAGGTTTTCAAAATGGTAATTATTCACTAACCTACTCTGCCTGTCTGCTTCCTATGTACAAACAAACATCAATATCAAGAAATCCCTTTTAGTAAGAAACCAGGACTGGGTTTGAATATTTTGAGTACTTGAAGGCAGATGGCTGGGTGAGCGAATGGACTCATTAACAGACAGTCTTTCCCCATTCACAAAGCTGCCCATATGGAGACAGAGGGGAGGAAACAAAGTGATTCCATTTTCATTTTAAAACTGTTCCCCATTTGTGTTTTTTACAAAGAAGTAACATTTCTATTAAAACCTGAAGTATATGTTTGCTATAATCTACTTTTCTGTAAACATAGCTATATGATTTAATGTTACACATCAAAAATTAGATTTGATAGGATCATTGAATTAGATCTGGAAGGGTCTTCAGCAGCCACTGAGCCCAACTTTTTATTTTTAAGAGATGAAGTAGAGGCAAAGAGACTTTAAGAGTCTTGCCCAGTGTTTGTTTTCCTTTATTTTCAAAGAGAATCAAAATGATATTGCTACATTAGAGTCAATTTACAGTGTGTCTGACTGTGGCTAATCACACCAATGGGAGTCTGGAAGGCTCTACCACAGGTTGGGCACAAATAGTCCATATGAACATTTGGAGTGAATTTTCTAAATTTGCACATCTAGCATTTCTTTTGAGCTACTGCAATTCTGCTTTGCTCATAGAGTACAGTGCCTTCTTTGATGTGGGGACACCATGCTGAGCAGTCCTTTGGAGCATCTCCCACCTCACACAATTAATTCCAATCAAGTTCCAGTGTTACACAGCTTGTAAATCCTTTAGGCAGGACTCAAATTCACATCTTTCTTGCTATAAGTCATGAAATTACTAACTAGCATCTAGTATAGTTGACTACTAGGCAACATAAACACACAATATTCATATGGCACATTTAGATTATTGGTATAATTCACTGAATGAAGAATCCAATCCTTTTTACATAATTATTTTTAAGAGGAGAATGTAGCTTAAAGAATAACTGAATCACTCAGGGATTGGAGGTCAGGGAAAACTTCCTGATAATTAGAACTGTTCATCAATGGAAAGGATTCCCATGAGAAATTGGTGCATTCTCACTCCTTAGAGGTTTTCAAGCTGGATGATTATTTGGCAAATATGTTAAAGTGGAAACCTTTTTCATATTTAGATTTCTCTAGATAACAAATGGCATAGGGGACAGAGAGCTGAATTTGGAGTTAGAGAAACATGACTTAAAATTCTACATCAGACACTTAACAGCTGTGAGAACCTAGGTAAGTCATTTGGTTTCCCTGGGTCTTAGTTTTCGCATGTATAAAAGAGGATAATAATAGCATCTACTCGGGGCGGAGCCAAGATGGCGGAGTAGAAACAGCTCGTCCAAGCCTCTCTGCCCCCAGATTCTCCACAAACTATGTAAAAAAGGACTCTGAACAACTTCTGGAGCCCCAGCACCCACAGAACGACACAGAGAAGCTAACCTCCCGCTGAGGACAGCCCAGCACCCTGCAGGAAGGACCAGCGCAGTGGTCTGGGAGCCTGCAGCGCGCAGAGCACAGGAGCCCAGCGGAGCCCAGGTCCACGTGAGCCGAGGTTTTAGCCCCAGGGCGGCAGGGCCAGCAGCCGGCTGGAGGAACCCCAGAACACCAGGAACTGTGGAGACGCCAGAATTATCGACATAGACTTGCCTAGGACAAAGTAAGAGGTTAGTGTCCTATGGACTTTGGGACCTGTATTTGGGGAATGCGTCAGCTCCCTCCCCTGGGGGCTAGAAGCCGCTGAGGAGACACGCCACTTTGTAGTTTTCAGAGGCATTTCCGGCTCCCAGCCTACAAATCATGGGGAGATCCAGCGATCAGTCTTGGGGGGTAATCGCTCTTGCTTTAACCTCCTGGATCTGGATTGTGATCTAGGGTGGAAGTTGTGGGTGGGTTTACAGCTTGCCAGAAACGGAAGTTGCCCCCCACAGGTTCAGGACGAAAATTCCTCTAGCTGGCCTTAAAGCCATAGTGTGGCAACAAGCCCAAAAGTCAAGCAATTAAGTGGCAACATGCCAAGGCAAGAAAAATGCAACCCTAGACTCCTATTTTGGGGGCATAGAGAGGGAAAAGGACTGTGAGGTCAGAAGTCCTGCTCCAAAAGCCCCAGGGGAAAACATGAGCGGGTTGCAGGCCATAGAGGACCTTAAGGAGGACTTTAAAAATCAAATAAGAGAAGTGGAGGAAAAATTAGAAAGAGAAATGAGAAAGATGCAGGAAAAGTATGAAATGAGGGTCAACAGCCTGACTGAGGAAAACAACACCTTAAAAAATAGACTAGCTCAAATGGCAAAGGAGGCCCAAAAGGGCAATCAGGAGAAGAATGCCTTAAAAAGTCAAATTTGCCAGATGGAAAAAGAATCTCAAAAGTTCACTGAGGAGATTCATGCCTTCAGAGTTAGACTGGAGCAAATGGAAGCTAATGACTTTATGAGAAATCAAGATGCTGTTAAGCAGATCCAAACAAATGAAAGATTAGAAGGCAATGTGAAATATCTCATGGGAAAAACCACTGACCTGGAAAATAGATCCAGGAGAGACAATTTAAAAATTATTGGACTACCTGAAAGCCATGATCAAGGAAAGAACCTAGAAATCACCCTTCAAGAAATTCTCAAGGAAAACTGCCCTGATGTTTTAGATCCAGAGGGCAAAATAGAGGTTGAAAGAATCCACCGATCACCTCCTGAAAAAGATCCCAAAAAGAAAACTCCCAGGAATATTATAGCCAGGTTCCAGAATCCCCAGATCAAGGAGAAAATACTACAAGAGGCCAGGAAGAAACAATTTCAATATTGTGGAAACACAATCAGAATAGCCCAGGACCTGGCAGCTTCTACACTGAGGTATCGAAGGGCATGGAATATGATATTCCAGAGGGCAAAAGAACTGGGAATGAACCCAAGGGTCACCTACCCAGCAAAACTGAGTATTTTGTTTCAGGGGAAAATATGGTCATTCAGTGGAATAGAGGACTTTCAAGCATTCTTGAGGAAAAAACCAGAGTTGAATAGAAAATTTGACATCCAGACACAAGAAGGAAGAGATGCCTGAGAAGGTAATCAGGGAAAAGAAATCAAAAGGAACTTATCAAAGTTGAACTATTTACATTCCTATATGGAAAAGCAATAACTGTGACTGATGATATCTTTCTCAATATGAAAATAATGGAAGAATGGTGTGTGGTCATATGAATACATATGTGAATGTGTGTGTATATGGTTACAGTTATATATGGATAGAGGGCATAGGTTGATTTTGTTGGGAAGGGAGAGTACTCAAGGGATGAAATTATGAGGTGAGAGAGGAAAGTGGCAGAGGAGATGGGGAGAGACATGATAGGGTAAACTATCTCATGTAGGGGAAGTGGGTGCAAAGGAGGGGGAGAATAAGGAAGGCTAAAAAGGCAAAACCACATTCACATTGAATTTGGTTCAGGGAGAAAATGACATACATACTAAATGGGATATCTCAACCTGCAGCAGGATAGGGGGAAGGGGGATGACAGGAGGGATGATGGATGGGAGGGCATCCTTGGGGTGAGGGGAGGTTGGAAGTACCCACTATAGAAGAGGGACAGGGTCATGTAGGGAATGGACCAGGTGGGGGGTGGGATGAGTGGGAGGGAATTATAAGCAGCCTTGTACAATATATCTACCATGATAATGTTTTGCATAGCTAGACATGTACAACATATACTGAATTACTTATATCCCAAGAAGGAATGGGTGACAAGGGAGGAAGGAAATGGATCTGAAATTCGAGGTCGTAACATTAAATGTTTCAAATATATATATATATATATATATATATATATATATATATATATATATATATATATATATAAATACTATTATTAATACTCTTTTGCCTATAATTGGGAGATAAGATGTGCAGGCATTGGGACACAAAGATTCATCTTCCTCTAATGGAAAAGTCGATGGGGGTATGGGAGAAGGTATGGGAGAGAGCAGATTGGAGGAAGCGATATCTTGTGGGACTGCTATTCTGGGAGGTTGGGTAGGGGAATAATGGGGGGAAAATGATTGTAACTCAAAATCTGGCGGAAATGAATGATGTAAAACAGAAGTTAATAAAGTATTTGTTTAAAATAAAAAAAATACATAGGATTGTAAAGAAAACCAAAGATAATGAAAATAAAGATGTATTTTTTCCAAAAAAAAAAAAATAATAGCATCTACTTTACAGAGTTGTTTTGTGGATCAAATAGGTTGACATATCTCAAGTGCTTTATAAATATTAAAATATTAATTATTATTATTATTTTTGTTAAATATAAAGAATATACATGTTTAATAGTCATATTGACATTAAAATCAGTATTGGTGTTTTGGGGTTTTTTTTTTGCTTTTTAGAGGGGGGTAAGTCAGGGCACTTGGGATTAAGTGACTTGCCTAAGTCACTTAATGGCTAGTCTGTATTAAATATCTGAGGCCAGATTTGAACTCAGGTCCTCCAGACTCCAGGGCTGGTGCTCTATTCACTGCACCACCTAGCCTCCCCTGACATCAGTATTGTTACCAAGCACTGCCTATGTAGGTTTTGTCAGTATTACCAAGATAACTGACATTTTTATAACCACTCTGGTCCTTTTATATCTAGGGACCCAGAGATGCCCTATTCCAAAATGTAAAACTGATCTAAACTGATCTGAAGTTCACCAAGGAAGATTTGCTGGTGAGATTCAAGCAGACATGAAACAATATACTTTCCCATAGATTACATATAGAAAATCCAACTAATCTTCTACCCAACCCACATCTCAGCCTGAGGTATATTTAGGTGAAGGAAGGTAGCTATACTTGTTTAAGGAAAGAGAAGTAACTTAGAAACAGAAAAGTAAAGGAAATCCAAAGGAGAATCATTGGATTCTACATTTATTCCATGGTATTAGGTATTTGTCAAACTTTTCTAGACAGTATCCTATAAATTTTAAGCACTGAACAGTTCAAGAAGAAAAAGAGTAATACATAAAATAAAATAACAATATAACTAATATGGATATCTTCAACTAGATCAAGTATGAATTTTCCATTTTTGGAGCCCTACCATATCATTAAGTCACCAATTTGACTTTTTTTAATTTATAAAATGGAGTTAATCTTTCATGTAGACATAGGTAGAATAAGAAAAAAACATATCAGAATTTACCAAACTTATTTGGCCTACTGTCCCCCTCTCAAAAAAAATTACTTAGTACCCCCTTAGAAAGCCTTCTTTAAACCTTTAATGTTTTCTTTTTAATTTACATCATTTCAAAAAATATAATTTTTCAAAATGACACATCTTAAATTTAATAATTTATTGTAAATTTGTGTGTGTGTGTGTGGGGGGGTTCCTGCACTGAAATTTTGATGCAATATTGTGTCATGTAAACATATAGTATCATATTATAAACAAATCATCACATACATATATTCCTGCCTATGTAAGCTGGACTTCCTGACAATGAGCAACCTGCTCACCTGCCAACACTTACTTGTTTAGACCTATCAGCAGACTTAATCACTGATTGATTATAACTTGTATTTTATGTGTTTATTTAGAAAATAATGTAATCACTATGACTTTAATCTTGTTATACAACAGATGAAATATGTACAATTTTTCAAAATTTTCTTCTCTTGTCTCCTTATGCTTCCACTGCCCCCTTATTTTTATTCAATGCCCTCCTATTGCAGCTGAGGCTACTACTACCCTGGATCATTCCAGCACTCCCAGGGAGTGGTATCTTCCACTTGGGGAGACTATGAGGGATGGCTACTGGTCATTATACATAACATACATATATACATACACACATATAAGCATGTATGTATGTGTGTGTGTATGTATATATTAGCCTATATAGAATACAGACCATCACCATATATACATATATAATTATGTAACATTTTAAAAACCAGTTAAATTATTATAAATCTTTAAAATTTTAAATATCCTAGGAAAGCTTCAAAACCCAAAATAAATTCTCATGTAACTCTCTAAACCCTGCATACACACACAGTCATAGGACAAAGTGATTCTAATCTCATTTCAAGATATCTGAGATTGCAAAATCTAATTTTAGCTAGAACATCCATTAGCTTAAGAAAATTATTGCATGAATTTTTAGCAGCCAAAAAATTGAAAAGTGAATGCTGTATAAGATGACCAAAGATACAAGTGAAGGAGGAATTGACTGTGTGAAAAATATATTCTGCTTTTTAAAACATTTTGTATTCACATTTGATACTGAAATTACTCTTAAATATAACCATGTATTTGTGAAGCACTTGGGATATTGGAAAATTATGTCAAGTTTTTTATTTTGTTTTGTTTTTTGAAGAGACTCCTTTTTTAAATGTCTATTTTTTTAAAAAGCCCCCATGAGAACCTTTGACTTTCCTGGTAGCAAAAGCTTCCCTGCTCCCTGTCTAGAGGTGATAGACAGTAAAATCAACTCCTTGTGTAATGATGACTGCAGACCAGATATCTACTGCTAGACCCTCAGAGGTTCAGCAGGGACAAGGTGGTTTTCAGTACCATATGCAATACTTAGAAATTTCCATTTTTCCTTAAAAAAAGCTACCTGAGATTGGATATATACAAATGACATATATTGGTAAAAAGTTATTGCTTTAATATCCTAAGTATCACATGGATTATTAGCATGACATATGCCTTCAAGATTTTCCAAACTTTATATCAGGAAGCAATGGCAAATCTGACTCAAAGTTTCCATGATGTTCAGACTGTGAACCATCCCCTCTCCCAGTCCACCGTACTTCACCCAAACCAACACAAAGTCTAACAGTGAGGCAGCTATTACAAAGCTTAATTCAAGGGAGTAGAAGACAGACTAACCATATTTTTGCTTGCCAGATATGTAGCTGTAGCCCAGTGATAAGGCTATGGATTTCGAAGTCACAAGACACAGGTTTAAATTCTTGCTCTAGTCTCTTTAACTTTCCTCTGCCTCAGTTTTCTCAATTTTTCTTTGTCTTTGTGTGATTTAATAAGTACAACTCCACTGTAATTTATAATTGAATTTATCACTGAGGGCAATATTCTCTTCAGTCATATGAGAGGCTAGAGTCCCATTCCTATCCAATGCAGTGGCTAGCTTTATTTCAAGGCAACCTAGTTGACATCATAGACAAAGCCCAAGTCAGGGTTTAAATTATCCCTCAGATACTTAGTTGTTTTGCTTCCCTAGGTAAGTCATTTAATAGTTCACAAGCCTCAGTGGCCCTGTCTGTAAAATTGGGATAATAATACATACCACACATTTGTGAGAATTAGATGAGATCATTTATAAAAGTACTCTGTAGACTTTATGTATTTATTTATTTTTTGCTTTTTGGAGGGCAATTGGGGTTAAGTAACTTGCCCAAGGATACACGGCTAGGTTTTTGTTTGTATGTGTGTTAAGTGTCTGAAGCCGGATCTGAACTCAGGTCCTTCTGACTCCAGGGCTGACACTCTACTCACTGCGCCACCTAGCCGCCCCAACACTCTGTAGACTTTAAATTGTTATATGTATTAGTTGTTTATGTTGTTTCCTGATTACATGAATAATAATTTGGGACACAGAATTTAAATAACTTGGCCATAGTCACATGGATAGGATTTTTCAGTAGGAGAATTTAATCTTAGTTCTTCCTGACCCCAAAGTTATCCCAGATCTACTCTACTATATTGCTTCTCCTTCTTCACCTGAAAAATGGGATAGTAATACCTATACTATCCAGATCATCATATTGCTGTGAGGAATAAACAAAATGGTGTTCAAATACTTTGTAAAACACAAAGGATTATATGAAATACCAGTTATCATCATTATGTTACCATATTATTATTATTATGTTACCATAGTTCTGGAGTTCTGGAAGAAATTGGATGATGATGATGATAATGATGATGATGATGATGATGATGATGATGAAAACAACTTTAAATTATCTAGATATTTCTCTCCATTCACTTCCTCATTTTACATGTATAACATAGGCCTTATCTGTGTGGTAGGCCATCAAGTAAATTCATGTCATGGACAACTTAAACATAGCCATGTTAGCAAATAGTTCTAGAGAGATTTATAATTTATACATGTTACCATAGCCAATTATTAATCATGGAGCAATTCCTCCTGAGCATTTGAATAGCTGAACCCTACTAATCAGTTTTGTCATACTGTCCTCTCTCTCTCTCTCTCTCTCTCTCTCTCTCTCTCTCTCTTTATTTGTTTCTCTTCTTATCCAGTGAAAACAAAGACCCATTCTCACTGTTTATATCCTACCATATACTCTGATGGCTCAGCAGGTCTTTCCAAGCTCAGTCAGCATTTATCTTAAGTATTATTGTCATTGATTTTACTTATCTTCATCTTTTAATTATTTCGTTGGAGAAAGGAGAAAGCCTTGGATATAAAATAAAAAATGGACCCCCTACTATGCTGTGGTTTTCATGTGCTCCTTTTGGAAGGAAAGGGCCCATATGGTGCATAAAGATTTCTCCACTTACCCAGCTAGTGTTTAAAGGCTATAAACTGTTCTCTCTAAATGCCTAAATCATTTCCAGTGTGTTCATGGTTACAGATTTTATTGCTGCCTTCAGTAGCCTGTTCCACACACCAATAATCCCCCGCCTAAGGAAAATTTCCTTAACTTTCTAAAGCTAGGTCTTGCCAGAGTTTATACAGTTTTTCTCCCCTGATCTCTATATACACCATTATTCTACATTGTTCCATTCATTCATATGGGACTATGTTCATTTCAACTTTGACAAGCATTTGTATAATTCTACATTGTGTATTCCTATCATCCAGTTTCACTTTAGAGTTAATGGGCATTAAATTTCCCTCCCCTTTCTTAAGCAAATATAAACTTTTATTAACTTTAAAAGCTCCAGTTAACTGAGAACTTTATCAGGCTTGACTTTTAAAAGAAATAATAAGAGATACTTATAAAGAATTCTTTGCCCAGTTGCTCTTCCACCTTTATGTTTCCTATCCTCATCATACCTCAACATATTTTAAGCTCAGCATGAATCAGTCTAAGTATCATGAAGAGACCTATGAAACACTGGCACTGGTTAGCAGCAAAAATTGAAAATCTCCTTCCTGAATGTCTTTTTTTTTTAATGACTCCAAATTCCTCTCTGTTTTCATATAATATCACTGGAAGAAGCAACAAACAGCCTCAGAGTGAGAAAGAACTGGGTTCGAGGCCAATCTATGACACAAACCATCTGTGTGACTTTGGATCAAGTCATTTCACCTCTCAAGAACTCAATTCTTTAAGATCCTAACTTAGAAAACAATCGGCAGTCATCATTAGTCGAAGAAATTAGTTCTCTATTCCCATAAAATCATTGGATTGCCTCAAAAATACTTACGGTAGGGTCCCACTCAGCTCCCAGGTGACCACAGTGTTTAGAACAATCAGGAAAGGATGGAAAAGGAATGCTGCTACTTCTCGAGCCTCAGAAATTTTCAACTCCAGAAAACAAATAGTATGGCCATTGCCCATATTAAATTATATGTCCAAACATTTTGTTAGCTTAAAAAAATAAGGAAGTTAGTGATGTAGTTGTTATGAAGATGTCCTAAACATTTTAACTAAAACCAATCTGTCAGTAAAACAAGTTCAATGAATTTATTTTCCTACCTTTGGTCAAGGCTCCTCTATGTCATTTCAGTAAAACCTTCCAGGTGTTCTTCTTCCTATTTAGTTGGCACCAACAAGGAACTGATTGACAGATGTGGAAGATTCCTCTGGGGCCAGCCTGAGGGAATGATTGCACCCTACCTGATTTGGGTTACTTAAATTGCAGCCACAAGCCCCACAACTTATTTAAACAGACAATGGAAGAGGTCTAAATTTTTTAAACACACCTTGGGCTTTCTACAAAAATACTTCCTTACTTATGAAAATATTTTGAGTATCGTATAGGTATATGGATTGAGAGCTGGACTTGGAATCACGAAGATTGAGTTCATATTCTACCTCAAACACTTATTGTGTAACCTCCAACACATTGTTTAACCTTCTAGAACTCATCTAAGTTGCAGAAGAAGGGCAGTGAAGTTCCTAGGGATTGCTATCTGCATTGATGGAAGGAGTTCTCACAGTGGGTTTCCCTGTGTCCAATAAAAGCATAGAAATTTTGCATATTTGACAAAATATTCTTCGTAGGTTTTTTTTGTTTTTTTGTTTTTTGCTTTTTGGAGGGCAGTTGGGGTAAAGCAACTTGCCCAAGGTCACAGGCTGGTAAGTGTTAAGTGTCTGAGGCTGGATTTGAACTCAGGTCCTCCTTACTCCAGGGCTGGTGCTCTATTCACTGTGTCACCTAGTTGCCTCTAGTGTTTTGTTTGTTTGTTTGTTTTTTATAGATGGGTTTCTTGGATGCCACTTCTTTCATCTTGTTTTTCTTTGTCTTCTTCATTCTCCTCTTCGCCTCCTTTCTCTTTTCATCATTTCCAGTTATTAGCATTATCATCACCTAACTGAACAGTATAAGTATACCCAGGACATAGAACAAATCAAAACAAGAACATGAATCCTACATCTCAGTTGAAGGTGTTCATTACTGAATATTTGTAAGTAGGTAGAGTGACAAATTCTTCCAGTATTACTTTAGAAGGCATTTCACACTGTGAGAATGTTTTATCTATAGAAAACTGTCTATGAAGAAATGATCTCTTTGTGGACACCTGTCACCAGAATTGTTCTGATTAGCAAAATCCTCTGGAGTAGTACATTCTTAGTTAATTAAATTATAATTGAAACATCTCAACTGGATGTCTTTCACAGTTCTTGAAACGTGACTCCAAACTGCAAATGACTTTTAAAACTAAACAGCAGCTCTCATCTTTAATTAGCATCCTTTTATATTTCTCTTTTGATTCTTCATTTTTGTACCTACACTATATTTCTAACTCATATTACTCATTTTGAATGTATTCCACAATATCTCCATCTCCCAGATTCTCTGATTTTCTGTGGCCTTATTTAGTATGATGATAACAATGGAAAATAAAATCTAGTTTATATGATATTGGTGGAATGATCCTTGTATTAAAGATCTTATTATTTTCACTACTATTGGCTCAGAAGAAGAGCCCAATGAGTGGCAGTGTCACTGATGTTCCTTTGCAACTCCAAGATTCTGTGATTCTGTTAAATGCCTCATCTTGAAATATCGAGTATTAGTTATTTTTTTTATCTTTACTAGGTCTTCCCTATGAAAATTCATAGACTGTTGGTTTATCATACAAGAATAATCGGGCAAATTTAGAACAAACATCATGAGGGACAGTCTCCTAGTTCCTCATCTTATATTTATGTATTATCTGTTTATAGATTGATTGATTCATTCACTCTGATTCAAAGACATTCAAGAATTATGTCATCAATAGAGATTCAGCAAATATCAGTACCAATGATCAAATATTCTCTATTTTCACCTGTGAATATTTGGAAAACTAGCTGATTCCACACAGCTTTCAGTATCCTGATTAGCTTTTCATGGTCCCATGAGGCTGTCTATTCACAAATACACATTTATAAATGCTTATTAATTTGATTTTATCAATTAAGGCCTGGGCTCCACCAATATCAATGGAAGGTAAAATATCATACTCATTACTATCCACTTAAGAGGTTTGTATCTGGGCACGGCTAGGTGGTGTAGTGAGTAGAGCGTTGGCCCTGGAGTCAGAAGGACCTGAGTTCGGATCCGACCTCAGACACTTAACACACACAAACAAAAAAAAACATAGCCGTGTGACCTTGGGCAAGTTACTTAACCCCAATTGCCATCCAAAAGGCAAAAAAAAGAGGTTAATATCCAATTTAATCATCTCTTTAGTTCTCATTGTTCTAAGTTTACTGTCTTTTATAGCTAGAAAAAATTTCCTGTGAATAGCATCACGTTTGTCTACCTGAATGTTAATGGCTCCCTAGTGAGGGAATTAGAAAAGCAAGTGGTAGTATAACATTGGAGAATGCCTTTCTAAGTCCAACTTGTGATTCATAAAGATTCTGGGAAAATCAGTGACTGATGATAAGTCATGTTTGGAGATAAAGCCCAGGTTACAGGGTAAAATGAAGAAGAAAATATAATTGATGCATTTGCACTGGGTATTTCACATTCAGTCAAGGAAGTATCCAATTAAGAAGTTTTTTTTTTATTCAATTTAGCCACCTCTACTTTTAATTTCCCATTGTTATATTATTCTATCAATAAACATTTTTAAGCTTTTGTTTGTTGTTGTGGGGAAGCAGTAGCAGCTGACAGAATTTATGAAGAGAGGAACATTTTCAGGAATCAGAGACTACATCACAGTTGAAAGGCCACACTAAGTCTGAATTGCACTTTTATGTCTTGATTTCTCTGTTCGTTTTCCCATCTGCCCTATCTTTCCACCAGGAGAATGAGGCTAGACTCACAGAGCCAGATCCATCCAGGCCTGCATGACCTGGTTTTCCGAAAGCATTTTTAAATCCTGGGCAGTCATTTAGTGGATTCGGTGAAAAAGACACACAGATCAACCCTGAGAGTCACAGAAACAGAGGGTACCATTCATTAAGGGATTCAAGTAGGCTATGGATGAAGCACTATAATCCAATACTAAGGCATAGGTAGATGCCAGGGTTCAGAATCAGAGCTAGAGAAGCAAATGAATTTAGGTGTTCAAGAAGACTGGAAAAGCAGATACTGAAGGTTTAGGGAAACGTCATAAAAAGAAATAGGCAAATGAATGAATGAAGTGTTTATTTGTTTATTAGGCTGGTTGGTTGTTGTCCTTCATTCTCGAAGAGTAGCAAAATAACATCACTATGATAAAGTCTAGTTTCAATGTTGTACAACTGTAGCTGATCAGACCAATACAAGCTCAGAATAGTCTACCACAGGTTGGGCACAAATAGTCCTTGTGAACATATGGGATGGATTCTCCAAATTTATACATCCTGTGTTTCCTGTGAACTCTTTTAATTCAGCTTTGCTCATAGAGCACAGCACCTTTTCTGATGTGGGATATAAACAGAAAAGTAATGTAGTCTATTACTTTTCTGCTTTATAAGGAGCCCACACTTTAATGGGAGAGATACATTTTCCAAGATTCCAACTGCAGATTAGACAGAAAGGTCTCATGATCCTTAGAATAATGGAACAAAGCAGGTGCTAATTCTTCTGCTTTGATATCCTTTTTTTACTGATAAAATGATATTTGATTCTGATGTTGAAATATTTGACAGTGCCAAGGCCTTTGGTGGTGGGAACTTTCCTTTCTGGGTCATTGTAACTGTGGCTACAGCACCTGCAGGAGAAGGTGCCAGGCAACTTCTCCACAGGGGTTGCTTCCCACAATGATGGCTATGAGAATTGGGCTGGAAATAGGTATGATGGGTTTGAAGTGGGGCACAGCTATTCTCAACAGTCTTGAGCACAGGGTTCTGGGCTGCCTCCAGGATCTTAAGGGAAATCAAGATTTAAAAAGTGAAGAGAATTTGACCCATTCAGCTCTTTTTCCTAGCAGAGGTGTTCAAGAAGACTGGAGTAGACCACTACTTCACCTCCCGTAGGTCAATGTTATACAGCTGCATTGTAGAAGACATAGGAACCTCTAGCAATGACTTCTGATTAGGGCAAACCCTGGAGAAGAAGGAAGCAGAATTTTAAAGTTTTTTTTTTCTTGCTCTTTTTTGTAAACTTAAAAATCATTAACAGTTATAAATATTTTACTATGAAATCTCCAATTCATTGGTTGTTATTCTTCCTGCTAGAAGAGCACCAAAATGACATCTTAGTGTCAGAGTCAAGGTACAGTGTAGCTGATCAGACCAATATGAGCTCAGAAAGCTCTACCACAGATTGACACACATAGTCCATATGAACATTTGGATGAGAGATGTCTCTAAATTTGTGCATCTCATGTTTCTTTTGAGCTACTGTAATTGTACTTTGCTCAGAGAGTACAGTACTTTCTTTGATGCAGGTGTACCATGCTGAATAGTCCTATGCTAGTATCTCTGATGTCTCACAACTGATTCAAAGTTCTTCAGAGGGACCTTGAGAGTGTTCTTATATTGCTTCTTCTGACCTCCTAATGAGTGCTTGCATTGTGTGAGTTCTCTGTAAATATAGTAGTTTAGGGAAACATACACTTGGTATTCGAACAACATAGCCCATCGGAGTAATACTTTCTGTGACAGAGTTTGAATCTTGGCAGTTCAGCTCAAGGAAGGACCTCAGTATCTGGTACCTTACATTGCAAGGTGATCTTCAGAATCTTCCTAAGACAATGTAGATAGAATCAATTATGTTTCCTGGAATGGTGCCGGTATACTGTCCAGGGTTCACAGGCATACAACAATGGTGTCAGCACAATAGTTCTATAAACCTTCAGTTTTGTAGGCAGCCTAATACCTCTTCTCTTCCACACTTTGCTTCAGAGATTCCCAAACACTGAGCTAGTTCTAGCAAGATGTGTCAACCTCATCTATGTGGACATCCCTAGAAAGTATACTGCCAAGGTAAGTGAACTTAGCCATAACATTCAAAATGTCTCCATAAATTAGCAATAGTGCATTGCTAACTTAGAAGGAAAGCTGAGCCAATACAAAATTAGCAACAGTGAAGCAGAAAAGGAGTAGGCAGCTTTCAGAGATGTGGTGTACAGCACTGCATTTACTCATCTGGAGCAGAACCCTCACAGACATCAAGACTAGTTTGACAAAAATGATGGGAAAGTTCAGAAGCTGCTAAATGAAACAAACAACAACAAAAGACCAAGAACTCCACAGGGTTTACCAGCAGGATAGTTCATCCATCCCTAAAATGGCAGCATTTAATTCCATAAAAAGTAAAGTACAAGTGAAGCTTAGAAAGATGCAGGATTCTTGGCCAAGTAAGAAAGCAGATGAAATTCAGTTTCATGCTCATAGTAACAATCCAAAGTGCTTTTGTGATGCCCTGAAGACTATTTATGGGTCAAAGATATATGGTGCATCTCAACTATTCAGCATTAATGGAACCACATTGATTAGTGATGAAGACGTGATCCTGGACAGATTGGCTGAACACTTCTATGGTGTTCTCAACAGAGTGTCATCAACCAGTGCTGAAACCATTGATTATTTACCTCAGGTTAGAGTCAATCCCTCTCTAACCAAACTCCCAACTGAAGAAATTTTTAATAACTTTAGGTTCCTCTCATTTGGAAAAGCACCTGATGGTGATTCTATCCCACTTGAGATTTACCACTCTTACAAAAGTTGACTAAATTCTTCCAGGTTACACATGTATGTAGATATAGGTATATATGTATATGTATGTATGTATGTATGTATGTGTATACACACATATACGTGTGTGTTTTACTGTATTCATCAGTCACTGTAAAACTTTACTTATCATAGCACTAAGTGAAAATAGTAATGGACTTAGATTTGTAAGACATGGGTTAAAATCTCAGTTTTGACCCTTACTAGCTCGGTCTATAATAGCAATTTAAGGTTTTCAAAGTGCTTGTCATTGTTTCTCTGTCTCTGTCTCTCTGTCTCTCTGTCTCTCTCTGTCTCTCTCTCTCTCTCTGTCTCTGTCTCTCTGTCTCTCTCTCTCTCTCCCAGTAAATAATTTTATTAAATTTATTAAATAAAAATTTGTTGTTAGTCAATCCTTTTCTTACATTAAAACTCTGCAATCCCAAAATAATATGAGAAAATAATGCACTCTTATTTTTGTATTTCAGTATCATATGTGATGCTAAGAGCTTATCTCTTTTTAACATTAATCCTGTGTACCAAATAAAACAGGCATCATTATTCCCATTTTTCAGATGGAGAAAGTAAAGTACACAAGTAGGATGAATGACTTGCATAATTCAGTCATACACCTTCAAGTACCAAAAATATGAGATGATCCCATCTCTCTTGCTCCTTAGACCAACATTCTTCCCATTATGATTCATTGTCTCATTAGGCCATAAATGAGTCTCTTGGTGGTTTTATATCTTGGTTTCCTCACATATAATAGGGGTATTATAAAATCCCCATCTCACAGGGTTATTGTTTTGGATAGCACTTGGAGAACATTACAGAAATGTTGGTTATTACTGGCAAAAATGATAGTTTTTACATAGCACTTTAAGGTTTGCGAAACACTTTACATAAGTTACCTCATTTGATTCTAACAACTATCTTGCTGTAGATGCTATTATCATCCATTTTTTACAGATGAAGAAACTGAAGCTAAGAGAGGCTAGAAGCATTGTAAGTGTCAAAGAGATAATAAATGTCTAAGGTAGTATTTGACCTAAAAAATTATTGCCTATAAATCTAATGCTCTATCCACCTTGTCACCTAACTACTTTAGGGATGAAAGCATAGTACATGTCATTAACTTGGTAGGTAGGTTGCCTGCTGATAACAAAAGGCGGTGGAAGCAGAGTTGAGCTAGCAGTAAGACCCTAAATTCTGATTTCCAGGACCTATGGCATTATAATGGCAAAAAGAATTTCGAAGTTTTATTCAGTTCAAAAAAAGGTGTGCTGAGTGAGTGTTGCCAAGCACTCTGAGACATTCTTATGGAGATAGGAAAATTAGATTTCAATCAATTAATAAACATTCATTAAGTACCTACTGAATGCCAGGCACTGTGTTAGGTGATGGGGATAGAAATGCAAAAACAAGAGCTCTTGTTCCTAAGGAGCACAAAGTCTAAGGTAAAATATATTAATAATCATGTGAGTTAACGCCTAAAACATTTTAGAAACATTCAAGCACTTAGGTAACTGCTAGTTACATTTATAACCATTATTGTTATTTTTACATACAAAGAAATATGATGCAATCTTTTCGCAGGGTTAACCACTGGGGAGAATATGAATCAGTCCCTACCCTCATGGAACTTACTATCTAGTAGCAGGGTATTGTGCATTTTTATTATTATGACAAATGCATATATTTTGATAAATTGTGTATTCACTTGTTTAAATATATATAATATACACACAAAATAGCAGATGGTCACCACCCCCTCCCTTCCCCACCCCAAATCCAGAATTTCTTGTGTACTACTAATAAACCAGTCTAGGAACAATGTGGTTGTGACTTGTTGGAATGAAATTCAGTGAAGAAAAACATCCCCTACCTTTGGTTACTAAATTAACCCATTGCAAATACAGAAGCTTTATGTGAAACTGAATGTGAACTAACTTACATCTTTTTATGGCAACATTTTGTTTCTGTTCCTTTCTTTGTCCTCTTTTCTTCCTTCTTACCATGATTTAGCTATTCCCCTGAGATAATGTAGCTAAATGAGAGCCAGGATGCAAATGGAAATAAAAATATGCAAAAGCAAGAGTTTTCTGAATATAAGTAATTCTGCCCCCTTTATGCTAGAAATCTGAGAATATTGTAGATGAGGATGGGAATGCTCTGGCTTTGTTCCCTCCCATTTGTTTGAAGGATGAAGCAAGGCTTAAATTACCATCAAAACAACCAGCACATGGCAGCTCTTGCAAGCTAATGCAAGAGTACAGTTTTGCTTCTCTGATTACAAATAAGCTTCTTTTTTTCTTCAGTGTTGCGCATTTTGACCTGATTATCACCAGTCAGAAACTAGAAATACTGTAACAGACCCCATGAATTTCCACTATAGATTCATTAGTATGAGTAAATTGTTCTTAAAATGTTAACAATGTAAAGAACTAAATGTTAGTTATTTAGATCATTTGTTACCTAGTGAGTGCATAAGGAAGTACAATGAGATGGACAAGACAGGGGAGAAGTGCCACACTAGTCAGCTATCATTCAATAAGCTCTTATTAAGTATTTATGACGTACCAGGCAGTAGCAATAGTAATTTTTATTATTCTTTAGTCATTTTCAGTCGTGTGTGACTCTTTGTGATTCCCTTTTTGGGAACACCTAGTGTTATAGGGCATGATATGGATAAAGAACCAGAAAAAGAGATTAAGAAGAGTCATACAAAGGAGAACCAGGGGAAAGTAGTGTTATTGAAACCCAAAAAGGAGAGAGTATCAGGAGGAACAGATGATCAACACTATACCTATCTTAGTTTGTCCAAACAGCTAAGATTTCATCACCAGTACTACTCTTGCCCTGCTCTATAAAATAAACTGGAGAAGGAAATGACAAACTACTCCAGTATCTTTGCTAGAAAATCCCAAAAGGGATCACAAAGAGTCAGACACAACTAAAGACGACTGAACAATAACACAAATTACTATTGCTACTGCTATTACTGTTACATAGAAAGTGTCAGCTATAATAGATGTCTCTGCTTTCTTCTTACTCTCTTTTTAACCCTTAATAGTCTGCCTTCTGACTATCATTCTACTAAAATGGCTTTATCTAAAGTTACCAGTAATCTCTTAGTTGCCAAATCCAATGACCTTTCCTCAATCCTCATTTTTCTTGACCTCTTTGAAGTCTTTGACACTGCTGATCACTTTCTTCTCATTGAGGCTGTCTTCTTGCTAGATTCTCCTATTGGATCACATCTCCTTTGCCATATCCTCATTCTTTCATGCTTTCCATCTGTAGGTTTCCCCCAGTGTTTAATCTGGACTCTATATTAATCTTCCTCTATATTACTTCACTTGGTGATTTCATTAGCTCTCGTGAGTTTAACTGCCATCTCTATGGTGATGATTCTAAGATCTACCTATCCTGCCCCAATCTTTCTGCTGACAGATAGATAGATAGATAGATAGATAGATAGATAGATAGATAGATAGATAGATGATACATAGATGGATGGATAGATAAATAGATGTAGACAGAAAGACAGATAAATCCTTTATTAAGTATTTATTATGTGCCAGGCACTCTGCTAAGAGCTGGGGATACAAGTAAGCAAGCCAGTTTCTAACCTTAGGGAGATTACATTCTAATGAAAATAGATAAAAAGAAAGAAAGACAAGGGATCTGTATTTCTGGTGGGGATTAAGGTTAGAGTGAAAGTGAATTTTTTGGAGCTGGTGGCCAAGGAATTGGGGGTAGATTATTGGTTCTGAGCCTGTGTAAAGCAAAGCATGCACAGCTCTCCCAAGGACTGTTCCTGTAAATAATTTTAAGGATCTAATCACATAGTATAGTATTTATCACATAATATTTATTTAGCAATAAACTAAAGCAAAACATTTATAGCAATGTATCATAACAACTTATTACTAAGGTGGCCACATAGTCTTAAACAAAACATATCATTCACTAAGTCACAACCTTCTCAGTCAATATAGAATATCCAAGTAAAATCTTCCTTCATCTTGACTCCAGGCTGGCTTCCAATCATCCTTAAGGGGTAGCAGAAAGTACAAGCACCATTCACCCCTAGGTCACAATAAGTCACAATCTCATCAGTTAATACAGGGTACCCAAGTAAAGTTCTCTTTATCTTAACTGGAAGCTAACTTCCAAACCCCAAGGCTCCTCTTCCACAGGCTATTTGCTCCCAGCTCTTGCCTGGATTCACAAGTAGGCAACTTTCCCAGCTCTTGTAGGTACCTAACATGTAGGTAGTTCTCCACACATAGGCAGCTCTCTGCTCCTGGTTCATACCTCAGCTTATGAGGACAGCTCTTGAAAGTTTCTCTTTCCAGGAAGGCAAAGCTTAACAGAATATTTACACACATTGCTGACACTATCATCTCAATTCACTTTCTGTCTGACAAAGTAACACATACTAACACACAAAGCTTCTGTCTGAGAAATCAAACACAAATCAATAGTAAAGTCCCAGGACTTCTGTAGACAGCAGTAAAGTCCTCTTTCAACAGAGAGAATGCTTCTTTCTGACAAAGTAACATCATCACAGACAGAACAGAGTGCTGGACATCACAAACATTCTCTCTCTCTCAGTTCTGCTTGGCCACAGCTCATGCTCTAGCTTTTCTATGCTCTCCTCCTTCCTATTCCAACCTTTCAGTTCCATCCTTCCTGTTCCGCTCTTTCAGGAAGCTCCTCCCACCAGTGGTATCCATATGATGACATTAGGCCTAATAAGAGCAGGTAAGGTCTCCAAACTCCCTTAGGTCTATTAAGGACAACACAACATATACCGTTTCCAAAAAAGACTTGACATAATCAAAGGTGAGGCTCAAAGACCCTTGAATAGCTGAAACAGGCAGCAAAGTACTACTTTGCTTGCCATTATAGCCTGATAAGGTGAAAGTTCAACTATCAGAGTACAGAGTAGCAAAAATGATTAAGAAGCTTTCTGCTATTAATATAGTTAGAATGCTTTGGTTCAGAACTGATTTATTCCTTAAAAAGTCACAGGACCTCAAATGTCCCTCTCATACTTGGGCATAAAGCTTGCAAAGAAGAACATATCATTCTGTCTCCTATGGTTAGGGAGCTGGCAAGAGAGAGAGAGAGTACACATAAAAATGACTATCACTATCACCATTGATTTTGTTGCTAGGCAGCTTTACACAACAGAAATGATAAATGATACAGAGACTAGCTGTTGCTATTTATTTACATAGAAAGAAATGGATTTGCTGTTGTCTAGGAAGTAATGCATTTCCCATCATTCATTTTCATTCTACTTTGTGCTATGGCACATACCAATGATATACCTAGGATACCTATGATAATCAATTTAAAGAAACACTGTAACTAGCAGATGACAGTGTCATTCTTTAGAGAAACCTAAGGATAATAATACTATTTGGGGCTAGGTTTTCCTCTGTGTGTGTGTGTGTGTGTGTGTGTGTGTGTGTGTGTGTGCTGGGGGCCAGTGGTAGGATGAAGGATCAGGATCAGTCTCTAGACCTGGGATTTCAAATTTGAAACTGAGTGTTGAAGGTTCAAAATAATTTCTGACTTGGCAAAGCACAACTTCCTTTTTCTAAGAAAAATAGCTCACTGTGAAAGCTAAGAAAGCTTTTTGTATCTCAAACAGTTCTTACAAATGACACTTTGTTTAGTCAAGTGTAAATGAATCAGACACATGTGGAATACATTTCCCTTAGCATCCACTTGGGATTTAAAATTAAAAGGAAAAAGTCCTTAGAAAATGGCATTGTGTGTTTTGTGGTACTCAAAGTGTTTGAAAAACAATTTTAGATACTTGATAAATGCAAAACCCAGAAGGGTTTGCCCATCCCTCAGCAGTAAGTAGTAAAGAGAAGAATGTGATCCTTAAATGAGTACAACAAAAGAGAAAAGGGATTCACTTTCTTCTGCATGCAAGGCTTCCAAGCAGAGGCACTATTCTCCTGTGATCTCTTCTTCCTACACTGTTATTTACTCAACTAAACAAAACAAGCTATTAAAACACTGAGCAGCGATAATGACCACTATGTTAAAAATCAATGGAATGCAAATTAAAGAAAATAAATTTCCTACCACTTTAGGAAGCTCAAGATTTGCCAAACCAGGGTAGGCAGAAGGTCCATAGAGAGAGGCGCTCCTCAGAAGCCACACAGCCTCTAGCTCCAAGAGGTCAGAAAGTTAGTCACCAATAATTTTGAATGAAAGGAAGTGGGATTTGGGAAGTGCCAACAGAAGTATGTCACCTGAGGCCTTTCCTGATTTCCTCTCTGACTCCCCAAATAATTACTTCATATTTTTTTCTGCATACATTTTACATTTTTCACTGTTTTCACAGATCTATTTGACTATATTTTGTATATGATTGTGTACATATGGTTTCCTCTAGAGAATGTAATGTTCTATAAGGCTAAGGAGCTGTTTCATGTTTATCATTGCATCCCAGGACCTATCAGAGTTTCTGGAATATAGTAGGAACCTAATAAAAGCATGTTAATAAAGTGATTCATTTAATTGGTTCTAAATTACCTACACCTACACATAGAAAATTAATGACATGGGTGTTAAGAGACTTCTAAAATTTTAATAATTGATTAGCATCTCATTGTCTTCATAGATATTTAGAAGGACAGTGTAACCATAACTTCCCAGCCAAACCCTGAGAGATCATTAATTCTTAGAAAAAGGTCACATGTGACCATTTTGAAATTGTTAACAGGGATGGATCATCTTAATTCAAAACCTATTTGTACCATATAAAGGTGAAGGACCTCTACTGGTACCTACACTGAACACAGAGAATAGAAGGTAGAGATATTATGTTGTTTCTAGTTATTAGGTAGAATTAGTCAAAGGGTAAATAATTATGTGAGATTGGGGGGCAGGGGTGGAGACAAAATGGCAGAGTAGAAGCACAAACTTGACATGGGCTCCAGCTCAAACCACTTCCAATACCCGTAAAAAATAACTTTAAACAAATTTTAAAGCTGGAGAACTCACAAAGTGACAGAGAGAAACAAATCTCCCACTGAAGACAGCCTGGCAGGTAAACAGGAAGGATCTATCACAGCATGGTGGGAGCCGAGCACAGCCTTGTGTGCCATGTAGTTCTTGCCCCAGGGCAGCCCTGACCAGCAGTGGCCATAGCAGACTTCAGGAGAGTGAATCACCAGCAGCTATGTAAGCTTCCAGACTTCTCAAACCATAAATGCCAAAGACAAAATAAAAGGTCACTGTGGAACTCTGTTAGAATGGGGGGGGGGGGGAACAGAAGAGCACTGTCCAACCCCTGCCCCAGGGTGAAAAGCAGAGGAGTCACAGTGGCTCTGCAGTCGCTATGTGGCTGCCTCAGGAGTTCTGGCCTGCAGATTGTAGGGGGACCAAGCAATCATTCATAGGGTTATTGTTTTTGTTTAAACTGCCTGGATCTGGATCAAAGTCTTGGGTTGTGGTCCTGGGGTGTGTGGCCAGGTGCCAGAGCTTGTAGGGTCTGTAGAGAGGGCACCGTCCTAATAGCTCCAGCAGCTACAAAAACCCCAATGATTTGGGACAAAGCTCTCTCCATTCTGGAAGCAGAGATCTACCATGGCAAAAAGTTCAAAAATCAAGTAATTGCCTGGCAATATGAGCAAACAACAGAAACACAAACAGACAATAGAATCCTTTTTTGGGGACCAAAGGGATCAAAGCATGGAGTGGGAGGAAGACAGTGAAGTCAGAACTCCTGCATCAAAACCCTCTAAGAAAAATATTAATTGGTTACTGGTCAAGGAAGAGCTTAAGAAGGATTTTGAAAATCAAGTAAGAGAAGTAGAGGAAAAATTTGGAAGAGAAATGAGAATGACACAAGAAAACCATGAAAAGCAAGTCAACAGCCTGCTAAAGGAGACCCAAAAATACATTGAAGAAAATAATACCTTAAAAAAAATAGACTAGAGGGGACACAGGAAAGATGGCGGAACCTGAGCCCAGAAAAAAGATTCCTTTGGTTCCAGAGAACCTCCTAAAGAAGAGGAAAGCTTACCAAGCCCTCAAAGGAACTCAGGCTAAGCAAGCCCTTTTGGAAAGGAGGAAGCAAAAGAAAGGGAGTCAGCTCAGATTCAGGCGGCTGGAATCATTCGTCCATGAATCCCATAGAATTGTCCGAGATGTAGCTCGTCTCAAGCGCCTGGATTCGAAGCCTGGGTGCTATGTGCTGAAGGATGCACATCGTCTGGCCTTTGTGGTCCGAATGGAAAGGATTAATGGAGTGAGTAACCAGGTGACAAAGACAATAGAGGAACTTCGTCTGAAGAAAATTTATAGTGGCGTCTTCATTAAAATGTCTCCAACTTCCTTAAAGAAACTTCGCATTATAGAGCCTTATGTAGCTTGGGGATATCCTAACCTAAAATCTGTCCGTGAGCTCATTCTGAAATGAGGACAAGCCAGGATAAATAATAAGAAAGTCCCTCTAACAGATAATACTCTGATTGAGGAGCGTCTAGGGAAGTTCAGTATCATTTGTCTGGAAGATGTCATCCATGAAATCTGCTCAGTTGGAGAACATTTCTATCAGGTCTCAAGGTTCCTGTGTCCTTTCCCCTTGTCGGTAGCCCGCCATGCTGCCAAGAATAGAGTGGGTTTTCTCAAGGAAATGGGCAAACCTGGCTACCGAGGTGAAAGCATCAATCATATCATTCGGCAGCTGAACTAGGCCCAGGATCTCAGAAGATTTTTGTCTTTTCTGAGTTTATGCCCAGTATCTTCAAAGAAGATTTCTTTTCTGCTGGAACTTTCTCTGGAAATTAAGATAGAAAAGAATATCACCTATGTAGAAGGAACTTTTCCACCTTCTGTACTTTTCCTCAAGGAAGAAACCATATTGGTTTATCCAGCCGGCTTCATCTTGGATCAATGTCTCGTGACCAGTGACTAGTCTATACTTCACATTCTAGGATTGGAAACTAGATTCAACCCATCCCCGTTTTTTCATGGTGGCCTCCCATCAGAGAGAAAGAATTCCGAGGACTGAATGTTACACTTTGTTATTGACTTAAAGACTATATTAAAGCTATTTAAACAGAAAAGCAGAATGTCATTTGTACTGCCAGTTCCTGAAGTGCAGATTAAAAACTTTCCTTACTCCTGAAAAAAAAAATAGACTAACCCAAATGGCAAAAGAGGCCCAAAAAGCCAGTGAAGAGAAGAATGCCTTAAAAAGCCTAATTTGTCAATTGGAAAAGGAATTTCAAAAACTCACTGAAGAGAATAACTCCTTCAAAATTAGATTGGAGCAATTGGAAGGTAATGACTTTATTAGAAATCAAGATACTATATAACAGATCCAAAAAAATGAAACAAATAGTAGGCAATGTGAAATATCTTATTGGAAAAACTACTGAACTGGAAAATAGATCCAGGAGAGATAATTTTAAAATTATTGTACTATCTGAAAGCCATGATCAAAAAAAAGAGCCTAGATCATCCATTTGCCAAACCACCCCTGACCCCTGACCTCCACCACTTCACCCCACTGGCTCTGGCCTTCCCAAACTGCTTTTGATATTCTCATTCCTCTTGAGTTGTAGCAGACCAAGACCTCCCTGGACACCCAGATTGGGGGGAGGCCAGTATTTTTTTAACTGTCACCCCCAGTTTCCCCCCTTCCCCAGTGCTGCCAACTTCTAAGTGCAATAGTAGCTTTGTGTTTGTTGTTTAGTTTTGTGTATAAATTGAATGTTGTGGAGACCCACTCCCCCCTCCCTCAGATACTCATGTGGACAGTAAAAGGAAAGGTCAATTTGAAAAAAACAAATCAAGAAAAGGTGAGATGCTCAAAAAAAATAAGAGTCTAGACAACATCTTTCAAGAAATTATCAAGCAAAATTGCCCTGATATTCTAGAACCAGAGGGAAAAATAGAAATTGAAAGAATTCACTGACCACCTCTTTAAAAAGATCCCCAAAAGAAAACTCCTGGAAATATTATAGACAAATTATAAAGTTCCCAGGTCAAGGAGAAAATATGGCAAGCAGTCAGGAAGAAACAATAAGAGTGTTGTGGAAACACAATCAGGATAACACAAGATCTAACACCTTCTACATTAAGGGATCAAAGAGCTTAGAATATGATATTCTGGAGGTCAAAGGAGATATGACTAAAACCAAGAATCACGTACCCAGCAAAACTGAGTATAATGCTACAGGGGAAAATATGGTCATTCAATGAAATAGAAAATTCTCAAGCATTATTGATGAAAAAACCAGAGATGAACAAAAAAATTGATTTTCAAATACAAGAAGCAAGCGAAGCCTGTGAAAGTAAACAGGAAAAATAAACCATAAGGTATTTAGTAAAGTTGAACTATTTGCATTCCTACATGGAAAAATGATAATTGTAACTCATGAGACTTCTCAGTATGAGGACACTTGAAGGGAATATATATGTATACCTACATAGATATGTATGTATAGGAGGGTGTATGTGTACACAAATATATATATATGTGAGTGTGGGCATATGTATGTTCATGTATACATAGTTAGAGGGCACAGGATGAGTTGAATATGAAGGGATATCTAAAAATAAAATTAAGAGGTAAGAAAGGAATTTATTGGGAGGAGAAAGGGAGATATATATTAGGGTCAATTATCTCATATAAAAGAGGTAAGAGAAAACTGTTACAATGGAGGGGAAGAGCAGGAAGGTGAAAGGGAATGGGACAACTTTATTCCCATTGAATTTGGCTTAAGGAGGGAGTAATATACACACTCAATTGAGTATCTTACCCTACAGGAAAATAATGGGGTAGGGGATAAGAGGGGAGATGATAGAAGGGAAGGCATATTGGGGGAGGTGGTAGCTAGAAGCAAACATTTTTTAAAAAGGGATAGGTCCAAGGAGAAAATAGAATAAATAGGGGGTGCGATAGGATGGAGGGAAATATAGTTAGTCTTTCACAATATAACAACTATGGAGATGATTTGGGTAACTACACATGTACGATCTACATTGAATTGCTTATCTTCCCAATGGGTGTGGGTGAGGAGGGAAGAAGGAAAAAAATCTGGAACTCAAAGTTTTAAAAACAAATGTTTTGTTTTGTTTTTTAATTGGTTTTTTAAACTCAACTGAGAAATAAGTTATACAAGCACTGGGGTATAGAAATCCATCTTTCCCTACTAGAAATTTAGGGGGAGAATGGGGGAGGATATAAGAGAGAACAGATTGGGGGAAGGGGTATTCAGTAGGCTTGAATTTTGAGGTGGGGTAGGGAAAAGAAGGGAGAAAATGTTGTAACTAAAAGTCTTGTGGAAATGAATGTTGAAAACTAAAATTTAATTAATTAAAAAATTACGTGAGATCAAACTAGATTAGACACAGAAACTGTATGAAGGATATAAGGAAGATTCTCTCTCTCTCTCTCTCTCTCTCTCTCTCTCTCTCTCTCTCTCTCTCTCTCTCCCTCTCTCTCTCTCTCTGTCTGTCTCAGTCTTTAAAGCATTTTACAACTTGGCTTTAAGTTGTCTATCTAGTTTTATTTTATATATCTCTTCAACTTCCATATTCGGGTAGAGATAAATTGTGCCTATCTCCTCTCCTCTAGGCACACATGTCACTCCATTATCTTCCCATTTCTGTGCCATGCCTGTTATATACTGCTTACTCACCTCCTCCTTATAGAATCCCTCTTTCTTTAAGATGGTGCTTAAGCACCAACTTCTACATTAAGTCTTTTGTGATATTCCCACCTGTTAGTGTTCTACTTCCCAAACTATATGTTTTCTTTATGATTATATTAATTCTGCATCTAATCAGAAATATTATATTCCCCATTAGAATATAAGTTCTTTGTAATTCAGGATTAGTTAATTCTTTATATTAACACCTAGCACGATGTCTTTTGGCACACAGTAGGTCCTCATTTATCTTTTTCTTTAATTTATGGAATAAAACAAACATTTTCATATCATAGTAAAATAAAGTGATTTCACATGAAACTGCAGATCTACTTTGCACAACTTGCTATTCCTTTCAAATACACAACAAAATTATCATGTAATTTTTTTTCTTCCCTCTCCCCGACCCTCTGCCCTAGATATGGCTACCATTAGTCACACACACACACACACACACACACACACACACACACACATATATACATATACATATATATTTACTTATATGTAAAATTATTCTATACATATTTCTAGTTATCAGTTCTTTCTTTGGATACAGATAGTCTTTCTTCATATGTCCTGTATAGTTAATTTGGGCATTTATAATTTATTTGGGTACTATAATAATTTATAATCCTTTGCTCAAAGTTGTTCTTGAAGCAATATTGTTGTTACTGTACACAATGTTCTCTTGGTTCTGCTCATTTTAGTCTTCATTATTTCATGCAAATCTTTCCACTTTACACATTGTCTTGGGACAGCTGAGACCAATAGTACCATAGAAGAGTACACATTTTTGATATACTTCCATTCTATTTCTAGAAATACCTGTGTATCACTGAGATTATGAAGAATCATATTCTCAATTTAGATAAGTAATTTTTGATAGAATTATGTATTTATATTGATGTCTGGTAAGCTCAACTAGATATTATTCTCTTTGTCTTTCTCTAAAATTCATGTTTGTTTTTGTTAGTAAGATTTAATTAAACACATTTTTCTATCATCCACTTCCTAAAAGATCTGAAGAATGAAGGGTTATTCATTATAGATTAGTAGAGAATACAGTGATATTGATAACAAGTAACCTTATCCCCTAGCCTTATGATCATCTGAGAAGGCTTACCTCACTAGCTCCCAGTATAAACCCTCCAACACATTCTCATAGAGTCATCAAAATATATAAGGTCAGGGTACAGGGAAAGTAGCTTTTGTCTTAAAATCCAATAGCCTGCTCATCTGTGCTATCCTTGGGTCACTGTCTCTGCACTCCCTTCATTGGAACCTGCTCTCTGCTTCTTCTTTTGCCGAAACACTGAAACACAGTTGACTAAAATTGAATATCTTTGTGTTGCCTCCTTACTACATGGTATTTATACTTTATTTTCTCCTCTCTGGAGTATCTATTTTTCTGCATACAATAATTCACCACTTTGTATCTTGAATCCTTCTGTACTCAGCAGCTGAAACTGAATCCTGTCTCTATCCCTCCTGATTTTACCTGTCTCATAGGAAATGATGATATGGCATTAATATTGGATTAATAAGTTTATTTGTCATAAATTGAGTATCTATATATTCACATCCTCCCAGGTGTTTCCATTCCCTTCCTTTCCTTCCCTTTTTTTGCACTTAATAGTATTTTCCCTCAATACATGTAAAGATAGTTTTCAGCATTCATTTTTGTAACATTTTGAGTTCTAAATTTTTCTCCCTTCCTCCTTTCCTCCCCCCTCTACAATACAGCAAGCAATCTGATATAGGTTATACATGTACAATCATGTTAAATATATTTCCAAATCAGTTGTATTGTGAAAGAAGAATCAGAAAAAAAAAAAAAGGAAAAACCATGAGAGAGAAAAACAAAAACAAAAAGAAGCATTTTTCTCTATTTTTATTTTTATATGAGCAATGTTTGGAAAACTGCCTCCCTCATAACAGGCTCTTAATACTGCTTTGCTGAACTGATGCCCCCTCTGGCTCTTCACTCCACCCCCACAGGGACTCACAATAATTGGTCCCAGACAAAGAGAATACCTGATTGGCTTAGCCCTACAGCAGCTAAGAAACTCCTTGTTCAAGTGATCCAGGACATCAGCCTCCTTTAGTAGCAGGATTAGAAGTGTGCACCACCATGCTCAGCCTTCTTGGGCAGTAAAATAGCCATAACACACTGCTTGTACTTCTTGGTGTACATATACACATATGTACATTTGAGATACAGACTAGAACAAAAATATATTGCCAATGAAGAAGCATAGCATAGTGTTAAGAGTGTTGGAGGTGGAATCAGAATCTGAGTTCCTAAATTACACGTATTGGGCATTAGGTTAATCCTGAACCTCTCTGTACCCCAGGTTCTTTTACTCAGTAAAATGTAAGGCAGTATATAAATATCAATTCTTGTTTTTATTTTTTAAAGTTGGTTTTGTGGAAGTCCCTGATCAGCTTGAGTTGAACAATCAACTTATGAAATTATAAGATTTATTGGAGATCAAAGAGAGGTACCTCTTTCAACAAGTTCCTTTTCCTGAATCTTAAGGAGTCAATTATAAGTGTCATATGGTGTCCACCCAGCAAGAAATCTTACACAAATGCACACTCCACATAGGAGCCATCTCTTAGAAGACTCCAAAGAAAGACTCATGCCTCATGGTTTCATTGATTTGATTAAGGACACTCAAAAATCAATCTTTCCTTTGCTCAACTAATCCTCTATTTTTAGCACTATTCTTTGGATTACATTCGAGGAAAGTTGTTACAACTGGGTTGTTGTTCAGTCATTTTCTGACTCTTCTTGACTCCACGTGTTTTTTTGTTTTTTTTTTTTTTGGCAGAGAGAGTGAAATGGTTTGCCATTTCTTTCATCAGCTCATTTTACAGATGAGGAAACTGAGGCAAATAGGACTAAGTGACTAGCTCAGGATAACTCAACCAGTAAGTTTCTGAGACCAGATTTGAACTCAGGAAGGTGTCTTCCAGCCTCCAAATCCAGTGTTCAATCCACTCCTCCATCTAGCTGCGCAGTTATGACTGTAAAGCCTGACTTTTTGCAATCATGATATAAAACTAGGATGTCAAAATCTGATAATTTTGAAGGAATTTCATTTTACCAGTGGTATTCTTCTTTGCCTCTATTGCTCAGCAGGGTTTCAAGGCAACAGAATAAGATGACCCTCCCAGGTTAAGCTCATCATCTCTCACCTCATCACCATGCTGTTAACCCAAGCCTTGACTGACAAAACCTCTCTCAGCTTCCTCCCACGTTGAATGGAGGGCCTCCCAATACCTTCTTTTGTAGAGGGCAGAAACTGGACTTTTGAGCTCACTTTAGTCTGCACCTGCTGCTTTGTTTGATCTCAACTCCATTTACCATGATGCCTAGGCCCTGGGTAATCTTCAGATGTCCTTCCCCTCCCCACTTTCCTACCCCCTTTTGTGTGTTGTTTCTCTCCATTAGATTGAAAACTCCTTCAGGTCAGGGACTAGCTTTTAAAATTCATTGTATGCTTAGCAGAGTGCCTGGAACATAGGAAGCACTTAATAAATTGTTGTTTGGACTGGATTGGAAGTAGATTAAAAATTTCAATTTTTATAATTAGTTCCATGTCCTTTGACTATTCATTGACCCATTCTCCTGCATCAGTTTCCTCATCTGAAAACTGAAAAAGGAAATGGTCAGTAAGGTTTTTCTTGTTTTGCAATTTTAAGATTGACCTTGTTCTTTAGGGAATTCATTCTTCTTTAGTGGATTATTGATCTGGAAAAACAGAGTAGTTGCCTATTTGCATTGATAGGATTTTCCAAGAAGGAAGTTCCCTAAGCTGGTAAAAAGACAATTCTGGTGAGGAAAATCTGAACCCCACCCTCCCCAGCCCCCAAACAAACAAACAAAAACACAATAGGCTAAGACTCTTAGAAAGTGAGACAATATTTTGTATTTATAATAACTCACAGTTATAAGACTTTTTAAGGTTTGTAATGTTTCTTCAATACAACATTGGGAATTACTGGGAGTTACTAAAACCTTTGAAAGGTTTTAGTGACTTACTCAAGGTCACTATACCACAAATATTTCTATACATGCAAAGAAAGAAAATTCAGTAACACAAACTGTCCTGAAACACAGTGCCTACAGACAGTAAATATTTAATAGATGCTTGTCTTTGGCCTGAAAAAAATATATATTTTGACGACACTGTTTGTTTGCTCTTCTTGTACAAATAACTTCACTATTATTCACGTTTGATGAGTTAGCTGGATTAGAGCAACTCCCATTCCCTGCCTATGACATCTCTCCTCATTTTTAGTGTTTCTATGTCATCACTGATCAGGAGACATCTGTGACAGGCCAGCGATTCCTTCTTTCCTCTTTTACTGTGCGCACATAAAACAGAGTAGTCTGAATTACCTATTTTAGTCAAAACCATTTTCTGGGCCTGAACTGACAGCCACATTTCTCTCTATTTCTCTGTCTGTATAGATACAGCCAAGGGGGTTAATGAAGCACTGAGAGCTATGTTCTCTGGCAAGGTTTTGCTTCTCATCTTTCCACATCAATAATGCACAACACTTGAAGAAAGAGGGCCAACATCTTTTTAGGAATATGCCAAAAATATCTGATCAGTGTGGAATACTTTTAGCAGCAGTACTGCCTTCTTTTTTTTTTTTTGCCTTCTTCTGAAAAGAGCACTAGTCTTGAGTTTTATGTGACTCCTTGAGAAAAAATTGTGTTTGAAATGTCAGAAACACACATACTTATAAGTATACATGCACAAAAACACACACACATACACACACAGAGGAATTCTGTATGAGTCAAAAATCCAAAGTACAAGGGTCTGGTAGGAAAATGCAAATAGCTGAGTGAAAATAGGAAAGTGAAGAAGAACAGAAGACATCAGTATTTTAAAAAATCACAAATTGAAGTTGCAAGTTCATATTTCCTTTGTCTTTGTCTGAAAATAGCATTCTCAACAAAGACTCTCTGGCAAACTTATATGGATGACAGCTATTCTCCCCAGGTCTTCAGTGAGGACTGACTCTGCTATAGCAGACTTCATTAAGCAGTTCTATCAGCTTTTCTTCATTTAAACTAAATAGGAATTTATAGTTTCAGGAAAATGTAGATGAACTACCCTTAGTCATATGACAGTAGCTAGGAGTTTTGTCTTGCTGCAGTTTCAAACCTCACAATGGATTTATGCTGAAGATTAAGAAGATAATAGCTAACACCTCTCAGTTTGGGAACTGTAAATATTGAAACTTAAAATGAGAAAGAGAGAAGAAACATGATTTTACGAAAATAAGAATATTTTACTTTGATATGAAATGCTACTGACAATCTTTTAATTTTTTTTCCTACTAAATCTAAGGAGTCTTTAAACATGCCTTCTACTTAAGGCTTTCAATACAATCCTGATGTAATACCATTTTTCTTTGAGGTCCTTGATAACCTTTCTAAAGCATATTTCTGTGAAATAAACTGTCATTATTTTTTCTCCTCCAGCATATAGAAATCTGCTAATGACAAATTAATTCAATGGGCTATTCATCATTGTCTCTATGTAGCAGAGAAAATGTCCCACCACAAATTGCCAATGTGATATTCACAGCACCTACACATGCTATGAATATGCCAGCATAATTCTGAATCATTAAATATAAGAGACTCCACATGGAAGACAGAACCACAATATTTATTCAAACACCAGAAAGCCTAATCTATTACAGCAACAAAGAAATCTATACACAATAACAAAACAGGGGGCACTGCTGTTCCCAAGTCATCCCCCTGCTAAGGGCCTTCCCCCAAACAAACACTTACAACTCTCGATTCTTCTCTCTCCCTCAGCTTTAACTATTTAACTACCAACTTCCTTTCAGTTCTCCTCTACCCTTCCTGCTCCACCTTTCTTGATATACTCATTTAGTAAGCCCCTACCACCACAGGCTTTATGTGATTCAAACTCATGTGTCTTAGACTTCCCTGTGACCAAGCAGGTTACACGGGCCTATTAATGGGTGGGAAAGATCTTCCCATTTACATTACCATTACAACATGACAATATGCCCAGACATAATAATTGTTAACTATCTGCAGCAGGGTTGGTTCAGTTGTTTAGGGCATGCTGGGTGTGACACCACAGCCATAGCTTTGATCAATGCTCAGATAGCTCAATATTTCAATATTTCATTAGATTTGTGATCTTGGGGATATGGGTATTTCTTATATCAATGCAGAGCATGGTCCATCAACCACTTTTTGTCCTGTGCTATCCTTTTTTATATCCTCTCATAGATCTTCCCCAGAGCATCTTTAAATTCAAAACACTTCAGTTCAGCTTGATTCCAAAAGCATTCAGAAGGGCCCCCTGTGAGCCAAGCACCAGGCACCTGGCACCAGCTGGAGAGAAGAAGACAAAAAACAAAGCTTCTGTCTTCAGGGAACTTGCATTCCAAGACATAGGTATAGCATGGCCAGATGGGGCTTGACAGTGGTTCATATGAACAAAATATGGGAGGGTCTCACATAGGAGAGGAAAATAAGAGGGTTTTCTACAACCCTCCTGGCAACCCATTCCAAATCCTCAACAAAAGAATTATATACCAATTATAGAGAAACCAAACAGGAAATGAAAGATATGAATACAGAAACACTGTCCATGATTAAAGAAAAATACATAATTTAAGAACTTTGAGAAATTAAAATTCCATTTAGAATGGAATATATGCAATATATGCATGTATCAGACCCAGGCAGCAGAAGCATTATTGTTTATTTATGCTTCAAGGCTTTGCTGTAAGTTTCCCTGCCTTGCCCCCTCACTGAAGATACTTAGTCAGAACCCACTGTATCAAACAAAATATAGTAGATGCTACTTCTTCAAAGCTACAAGAAGGAAAAAGAAAGCAACCAGGATGGGGCAGAAGATGTCAGCAATGTAGACCCTGCTCAAGGGGACAGGGCTCTAGCAGGTAAGGGAAAGGAGCAGCTAGAGCCGATGAACACCCTCCAGAGTTTACTCTCTGCAATGACCCAGCACACCTCTGGTATTATTTTGAGAAGGCTGACAGTTGCCCAGGTTTCTTGATCTGTGCAACAGTAGAAGAGGGAGAAGCCACAGAATAAGAAGAAAATTCAGAGATGAGTAATTTAGAATATAAGAGAAAGACTGAAAGATGGAGATAGGAACTGATCTTGTGTTTTCATTAATTTAGGAAATTCTCAGATAAAGAAACTTGATCTATGAATGCAGGTGAGCACCACTCCTGAAATTGAGAGTTGCCTAGGACACTAAGTGATTAAGTTATTTGACCAGAGTCACATGCTATAAATGAAAATGTACTGAAATTTCCTGATTAAAAATGAATTCTTTGGACTCCCAAAGATTATGCAACAAGAGACTGCAGAATATTTTTTAATTAAAATTATTTAAAACTTAGGTCAGAAATCAGAATTCTTAACACAGATTTTAAAAACATGAGACCAATAGAATTAGAAGCTACCATGGATATTTTCTCCAAAGATAGCAGGATTCTGAAAGAGAAAGTGACAGATTTGAAACACAGAAAAACAGAGTTGAAAAAAAAAATTGTTGGAAGAGAAACAAAAGACAACAATGTTAAGAGAACATGTAAATTCATAAAGCCAAAGTGACTGAGCTTGAAGACAAGAAATATAGATATTATGTAAGGATTATAAGTTTATATAACAACATATAACAATTTTTTAAAAGACTGAATAACATACCACAGGAATATAATACAACAAATATTGTCAATAATTTTTGAATACAGACAAGAAAAATACTGATTGAGCAAATTCATAGATAGTTGTCAGAAAAAAAATCCTATATTTAAAAATTTAAAATACACAATAATTTATTGCCATAATTTTAATAACTAAACCCCCACAAATTTTGCAAGTAGGAGAAGACAAATAGGAAGTAACATTAAACAACCCAGAATTACTCTGTAATCATGAGAGATTACAGGAATGAATGGAAATTTTTTTTTTAATTTAAAAAATTTTAAAAAACAAAACAACCTTTCCCCTTCCCCAAAAAATGAGGATATCAAGCTGCAATTCAAAACCACATCAGGCCGACATGACAAATACAATCAGTGTAAAAGGATGGACATTCACTAAAAAAAAATAGATATTTGGTATATACTTTTTTGGGGCAAAAGATAAATAGAATATTTGACTTTTTGTTGATCAATCATTTTAGCTCTGTCTGACTCTTCATGACTCCATTTGGAGTTTTCTTGGCAAAGATACTGGAGTGGTTTGCCATTTCCTTCTCCAGCTCATTTTACAGATGAGGAAACTGATGCAAATATGGTTAAGTGACTTACCTATGGTCACATATGTGTAAGTGTCTGAAGCCAGATTTGAACTAGGAAGATGTCTTCCTCCCTTCCAGCCCAACTTTCTATCCACTGAGCAACCCAGCTGCCCCAACAGCCTAAAGAGAAAGAGTTGAATTGATACTTTATGGACTAATTTCATTATTCTTTTTTGTTTGTTTGTTTGTTTTTGCTTTTTGAAGGGGGGAAGGTTGGGCAATTGGGGTTAAGTGACTTGCCCAAGGTCACATGGCTAGTTTTGTGTTAAGTGTCTGAGGCCAGATTTGAAATCCTGTCTTCCTGACTACAGGGCCAGTGCCCTATTCACTGTGCCACCTAGCTGCCCCCGCCCCCCCACTATCCCTTTTAAGAGAATCAGAGTCTACTGTAGGAAGCTTAATAACATTTTTTTTTTAGAAACAAGTTTAAGGTATATAATATGTTCTTGCTAAACCATTAGTAGTTCTGAATGATGACTTTATTCTTTTATAATCGCTAATAAAATAAATGAACACTGTGCTTTCTCAAATATGTCTGTGATTTAATAATCATCTCACAAGTCTCTAGTTACCATCTTCTTGCATGTTCGAAATCAGTAAAATAGACCCTTCCACTGTTATAAAACAACCTTATTATTATCCATGGTGTTCTGAAAATAACTTAGAATGACTTTGAGTTGACATCAACAAGATTAAAAAAAAATTAAACCGTTCTATTGTAATTAATCTGGATACAAAGTCTTCAGCAGATATAAGGAAGTTAAATGACATCTTGTCTTTCTGTCTCTTGTCTGGCTCTCTTTGTCTCTGTCTCCTAGTTTTCTAGAGCCTAACTTTCTTTTTAAAAATGATTTATGCTCTATCCTTTCCATTCAGAAAATCATTCTCCCTTTGAAGATGAAAGTTGCCCTAAATACCTTTCCTACCAGTATGTCCTCCTCTCTAAAATGAGTCAACATTCTGTATTCAGAAGACCTCTCTTTCAATTTAAATTCTTTATTAAATCATTTGCACCTATTAACACATTCACCTGACTAATTTAATTGATTGATTACCTAATTATGACACTGGAAATCGGATAACAAGGCACTGAAGGAACTGGTTACCTGGCAGTATGTTGATGAGAGATGGAAATCAAGCACAAGATACTAATTTGTGCATTTATTCTTTTATTCATTTAATTGACAAACATCTGCCAAGCAGCTATTTTCTGTAGTCACTGTTGAGAGCTGTGGGAGATACAAATTTACATAAAATAGTCCTTTTCTTCATGAAACACACTGGTAGGTAGATCGGATACTAACAAAGATAGTCATGATATTAAGTAACAAATACATTAAATCGCCTTGCTAATCATAGAATTTTAGTGGATATTTTGTGAATTAATATTTCTTTAAAAATATAAGGCAAAATGCTTTAGGATCAATGAGGGATGATGCAATTACTAATAACTGAGATGAAGGAAAGCTTCCTTAAGGAAGTAGCATTTGGGAAAGCCAGAGCGAAGATGGCAGAGGAGAAGCAGCAACCCAGATGAACTCTCCCAACATTCTCCTCCAAAGAACTTTAAAATGATTCTCACATCAAATCTTGGAGTGGCAGAGTCAACAAAAGACATTTTCCAGCTTAAGAAAATTTCAGAGGTCAGCAGGAGAGGTGTGTGACATGACGGTGGACACTGGCCCAGAGTATATTAGGCAGCAACAACAGCCAGGGGCCTTGGAGGTGGCTGTAATAGGAGCAACAGCAGCTTCAAAAGATCTCAGCCAAAAAATAATAATAGGGTAAGATAACTTTTCAGAAAGAGACTACAAGGGACCCTTTGTTTACACTGGGTGAAGCTGGTGCCAATTGGCAATTTTATTGCGCATATGCAGGTCTGGGTCACAGTTCTATGGTGGAGACAAGTGCTTATATGATTGATCACAATGGAACACAGGCCCTGGTCACAGTTTCAAGGCAGAAAAAAGCACTAGTGCTTGAGACTACAGGAGAGCAGGAGACCAGGTCAACTTCTAGGGTGAAGAAGAGGACTAGGGCTCATGACTGCAAGAGACCAGAGGCCCTTCCTCGGTAAAGACACTTCTCCCCAGATCACACCATCTTGAAAACACCAAAAATTTGCATACACCTAGAACTAGGTCTGAAAACAGCTGCACAAAACAATTCGATGCTTAGGACAATGTCTCCCCACCCTTATGTGAACAGAGCCCAAATGTAACACAAAACTCAAAATCAAGAAATAGGCTAGGGAAATTAGCAAAAACAAACAGGTAAACAAAGAAACAAAAAGGAACTTGACCAGAAAAGATATGATAGTGTCAGAGAAAACTAAGACACAAACTAAGAAGAAGACAAAAGTATGAAAGCAGCTTCAAACAAAACCTCAGAGACACATGCTAATTGGACACAAGTCCAGTAAAAATTTTTGCAAGAATTTTTTAAAAAGAGATAAGATTGGGGTGGCTAGGTGGTGCAGTGAGTAAGACTGCTGGCCCTGGAGTTGGGATGACCTGGGATCTGTTCCGGCCTCAGAAAATTAGCACCCACATATAAATAATGATTGGAGTGTAACCTTGAGCAAGTTACTTAATCCCAATTGCATAACAAAAAAAAAGAGAGAGAGAAAGAGAGAGAAATAAGATTGGCAGAGGAAAAATTGAGAAAACAAATGAGAAATAAGAAAATTATGAAAAGGGAATTAACAGTTTGGTGTAATAGGAACAAAAAAATTGGAAAAAATTTATCTTAAAAAACAGAATTTGCCAAATGGTAAAAGAGGTACAAAAATTCACTGAAGAAAAGAATCCCCTAAAAAAACAAAACAAAACAAAACAAAAAAAACCAGAACAGACCAAATGAAAAAAAAATAGATATACAAGCTCACTGAAGAAAATAATTCCTTAAAAATTAGCATTGGGCAAGTAGAAGCTAATCACACTATATCATATCAAGAAACAATAAAACAAAGTCAAAAGAATAAAAAAATAAGAAAATGTGAAATATCTCATTGGATAAAACAACTGACTTGAAAAAATAGATTGAGGAGAAATAGTTTAAGAATTACAGGATTTCCTGAAAACCATCATTTTTTTTAAAAAGCCTAGAAATTACATTTCAAGAAATTATAGAGAAAACTGCCTTGATATCTTAGATCCAGAGAGAAAATGGAAATGGAAAGAATCTGTTGGTCACCTCCTGAAAGAGATCCCAAAATGAAAACACCCAGGAATATTATAGTTAAAACACCCAAGTCAAAGACAAAATATTACAAGCAACCAGAAAGAAACAATTCAAATATCATGGAACCACAGTCAGGATCACACAAGATTTAGAAGCTTCCACATTAAAGACCCAAGAGATCAGAATATGATGTTTCAGAAAGCAAAGAGACTAGTATTACAACTAAAAATAAGCTACCCAGAAAAACTGAGTATAATTATTCATGGGGAAAATTGATATTTATTTAGATAACATTTTTGCATTTCTGATCACTAATGATTAGAGAAATTTAAATTAAAACAACACTAAAATGCCACCTTATACTTATCAGAAATGACAAAGCCAAAGGGCATACACTAATGACCTCTTGGTAGAGTTGTAAACTTGTCCGACCATTCTGGAGAACAATTTGGAACTATGACCAAAAGGCTATAAAACTATGCATTCCTTTGACCCAGAAATACCACTACTAGCTCTAAACCCCAAAGAGATGAAATAAAACAAAAATGACCTATATTAATAAAAATATTTATAGCAGCTCTTTTTGTGATATCAAAGAATTGGAAATTGAGTTGCTCATCAATTGGGGGATGGCTGAATAAGATGTGGCATATGATTATGATGGAATACTGTTGCTATATGTAAAGAAAAGATCAGAGGGGTGGTTTCAGGAAAAAAAGCATGGGAAGATCTACAAAGTAAAGTGAGCAGAACCAGATCATTGTACACAGTAACAGCAATACTATAATGATGACCAACTGCAAAAGACTGAACTGCTCTGATCAACACATAGATCTAAGACAGCTCCAAAGGACTCTTTTTTTTTTCTTTTTTTTTTTTTTTGGAGGGCAATTGGGTTTAAGTAACTTGCCCAAGGTCACACGGCTAGGTTTTTGTTTGTGTGTGTTAAGTGTCTGAGGCCGGATCTGAACTTAGGTCCTTCTGACTCCAGGGCCAGTGCTCTATTCACTGTGCCATCTAGCCGCCCCCTCAAAGGACTCTTGATGAAAAAATGCTAACTACCTCCAGGGAGAGAGCTGATGAACTTTGAGTGCAAATTGAAATATTATTTTTCACTCTTTTTCTTGATTTTTTTGTGATGTGGGCATATGCTTTGCATGATTTTTTATGTATAATTGATATCATATTGCTTACCTTCTCAGCAACTGGTGAAAGGGAGGGAGAAAGGAAGATAATTTGGAATCCAATATTTTAAAAAAATAATAAAAAGGAATATTAATACATTTTTTTAAGTGATACTGTTAGAATTAGCTTTTAAATGATGAGTAGGAGTTTACTAGGCAAAAGGGGGAATGCTACTCATGCAGAAGAAAGACAGCAGGAGGCTGAGAAAGAGAAACATGTACTTAAAAGTCACGTGTGCAGACAAACTTCATGGATATGATAAACTTTGCTAGAATTGGTCTTTCCCCAGCAGCAAATATAGACCTTTGAGAAGGCCAAAGTCTTCACAATACCTAGGGCAAGACTTAAGATCATTATGCAAGACCAAGAGGGTAAATAGAGGCTTGATTTTGACCTGAATTGTCACTCTACCTTTTTTGAGGAAGGAGGGAAAGGAGATAAGAGGGAAATGAGTTCCTTACTGGGAAGACCTAGGTTCAAGTTAGACAGAAAAAGATTTGCATTCAGGTTGAGTCTCTGACATATGATTGTGTTTCTCTGGGTAAGTCTTTAACTCCTGAGTGTCCTAAACTTTCTAATGCACTAAATTGCAATGCATGTGGGTATAATCTTTTGTAGATAGATTTTCCTGGAAAGCAAGTGAATTCACAGATATAGAAAGGAAAAAGTCCTGCTTTATGATAGGTCCAGCACTTTTTCTGACTTCTGTAAATCAGCTTTCTGCCCTATAATCTGACTATGGCTTCTCTGACACAACTTCCTGGCTTGATAGTATAAAAGATCCCAGGCCTGGTAGTTAGAGCTTCTCAAGCTTGATGGGTGCCAAGACCACAGGGGTTCCCATATCCTGATGAAGTACTGACAACACAGTTTCTCAATGGAAGGATGATGCATCCAAAGAAACTAAAAGCCACTCTATCATCAATGTATATCCTTTGTGTATGTAGCCAAAGTAAGCCCCCTTTGTTCATGACTCATGAGAGTTTTCTTTCATCCAGCATTGAACCTGAATTAAGAGGAGTTCAGGTTAGAGAGCTTTCAACATGTTTGAATTCAACACATTCAATATTTCCTTATTTTAGCCATATAGATTTGCTGCTAAGTTCCACAGTGGATCGAACACTGGACATTAAATTAGTAAGATTCATTATTTCAAATTCAGCCTCAGATATTTACTAGTTGTGTGACTCTTGGCAAGTCACTTGCCCCTATTTGCCTCAGATCTCCATCTATAGAATGAGCTGGAGAAGGAAATAGCAAACCACTCCAGTGTCTTTGCCAAAAAAAAAACAAAATGGGGTCATGAAGAGTTGGACATGACTGAAACAATTGAATAACAAGAATAAGACATGCTGGAGAAAGCAATGATGTCAATTCAATACAAAACCCTGGAATTATATTTATATGTAACCCCTGTCCCAAAACCCACTGGTATTTTTATTTTTATTTTGGTGGAGATGGAGGTCTCACTCTACATGTGGAGAACTGTGAAAGGGAAACGTGTTCTAGCCTTCTCAAATTCTTCTTTGGGTTTCTTCTGGGCCAGTCCCATTTGGGAACTCAACAGATTCAAGTCTTCTTTGAGCCCTGATTTGCTTGGAGCACTCCTGGCTTCCATTTTTGAGAGATAAGATAGAAGATGTCAATCCCAATTCAGGTTGGTGAAGGAAAAGACTCTTGGAAGACATGAAAAGAGTGGGCAGTCTCTACATTCTCCTTAAGTCAAGTTTACCCCCTGGGTGAGAGCCAGGACCCTCTCTTTCTTGGTTGAGATGAGTTATCTCACTCCCAGTGAGAGAGCTCCTCCACACTTTACTGTTTGGAAGATATTTTCCCATGTATAACTTTTCTGATTTCCATTTTACTATGATTTGGACAAATGGGTTTCTTTACTATTTGCTAAGTTCATTGTGGAACTAGCATGAGGTGGGGAAGGAGGCAAGTCTTGAATATAGTTTTTGGAGTCATCCCCCCCTCAAAAAAATGACAAAGCTACAAGAAGTTAGGTGGAACCTGGTAACATCCCCTAGAATAGACTAGTAAGATTTAAGGGAGCAGAGAGGTATAATTTTATTCCAGTAACCTCTCTCTCTCTCTCTGAGGAGAGCAGAGAGGTGGTCTTGTATCCCAACCTCCCACTTCCCTTCCTGGCAAGAAGGAAAGTCTCCTTTGTAGAAGGGGTGGAGGAGAGGCTAGAGATATCTATTACTCCTCTTTTTGAGCCACAATGATAGGCTATTGCTACATATATGATCTCAAAATTTAGCAGGTAAAAAAGTCAACAACTATTAGTCTGATTGAATTTAATCCAATTCAGTCAAAACTACTGGCTCAGCTGGCCTCAGGAGACTTAGGTTGAATACCTGAATATATCTAAGCTATCATTCATAGGATATTTCAATAAGGTGGTAATTGCACTAATCTGAAAAGTATATTGAGAAAAGCTACTGTATTCAATGCACACTCAAATTGGAGCATTGACTGTTGCATTTTGATCCTCTCTAGACATTCAACTACTTAATATAATGATGATGACACATTTATTCAGCACTTTAAAATTTAAAAGTACTTTTCTTCTAATAGCCTTGTGAGGTTGGCAGTACAAATATGACTGTCCACATTTTACAGGTGAGGAAACTAAGGTTCTGAGAAATCAAATAATTTGCTCATGATTATACTGCTAGTGTGATCTGACATAGAATTTGTGTCTGGGCCTCCCAATTTTACCCATTGTGTCATATTGCCTATTGATTGATACAATGCATTTGTTTTTTTGCTTTTTGGATGGGGGAAAGCAGCGCAATTGGGGTTAAGTGACTTGCCCAAGGTCACACTGCTAGGAAGTGTTACAAGTCTGAGGCTGAATTTGAAATCGGGTCCTTCTGACTCCAGGGCTGGTTCTCTATTCACTGTGCCACCTAGCCACCCCCAATGCATTTATTTTAATGGGTTTTGCACTAAACTCCTGCTCACTTTATTTTTTCAGAACTTCACTGAATGTTTCTGTCATTTTGAGATATCTGCAAGAGATATTTATTCAATCAGGCTATTGTCTGGGAGTGCAAGGTAGGGAAAATTATTTTCGTCTTATTTAGAACTACCTAGATGACTGTTTACAAATGGAAAAATATACAAACCTACTGAGTTCTTAGACACTGTATTTGCTATTTAAGAGTTAATATCTTCATTCATATTATTAGACTAGGAGTTTATTAACATTTTACTTTAATCCATAAGAAAATTGGGGATTTTAAGAGGTAGACTCAAAGAAGGAAGGCATCCTAGGGAAGGGGAATGATATGTGCAAAGATTGTTTGAATAGTGAAATGAGATACGGAATGCTATGTGTAAGGAAATTTGTCTGAACCATAAAATGCGTGAAAAGAAATAATGATTAATAACATGGGAAAGGTAGGCATTGAGCTCAGTTATAAATGACTTTACATGTCAAAGAGTTTTGTTTTAAAAATAAGAGGGAGTCATTGAAAATTACTTACCTCCAGAGTTGCACAGTAAGATTTACACTTTAGGAAGAGTATCTTGGCAGAGGATGGATTGGGGGAGGGGGGGCAGGGGAAGAGAATTGAGGCAGGGAGTCCAGTTGGGAGGTTAAAGGTATGCATAAGACATGGTGAGACTCTGAAATATGATAAGGTGGTAGATGTAAGAATGGAGAGGAAGGGCCATATGCAAATGGTATTGTGGAAATAGAATCAACAAGACTAGACCACTCAATATACAGTGTGTGGTGAAGGAGAGGAAGGAATCAAGAAGGACTATAAGTTTTCAAACATAGCTATATAGAAGGATAGTTAGTATTCACTAGCAGAAATGAGAAAATAGAATGAAAATGGGACAAATATTGGAGAGGCACAATGTATAATTTTCCTCTGTTCTCAAATTTTGAAGTTATTCCTGAAAGAATTCCAAAAATACTGGATTCAGAATCAGAAAAATGGCTATCACTGATTCTATAATTAATAAGCTATGAACAAAAGAGAGGAAGAGCAATATATTTTATCTCTTTGGAGCTGTTTCCTTATCTCAAAAATGAAGGTGTAGGACTAGATATTTTCGGGGGGGGGGTTTCTAATTCTGAACATTTTATTACTCCTAAAATAATATAAAATCTCATATTTTTCTTTTTAAAATTGTTTTATGGATTTCACTGGAAAATCCCCAAATACATGTAAAAGTTAATAATCATATTTAAAAGTTTTGAGTTCCAAATTCTTACCCTCCCTTCAACCCCTCCTGCTTCCTTGAGAAGGCAAACAATTTCATATCGATTGAACATATAGAGTTAAACAAAATATAAATCTCATATTTTTTCCATGATAAATAAGAGCAATCATTTTTAAAAATTGAAAACTTGTCTGATTTATTTTGTTCCCTGTTTACAAAATATAGCCTCAATTTTTTTTTATTTTGCTTAAATGCAAGGCAGAATGTTTTCCCTGTGTCACAAAGTATATGGGAATCTCCAACACTTTTGAGTTCTACTCTGAAATTCCTGGAGCAAAAGTATGAATCATTTCTTTATACTCCCAGGAAAATCTTCAGGTATGTACTTATGCTCCTATTGGACATGAACAATGGGATAGGAAAACTAAACCACTATTGCATCATAATACTTCATTCCCATCCTTTTTTAAATTATTATTTCCATCATTGCCCTGCCCTCAACAAGCTTCCATCCACAAGTTTGCAGGAGTGTGCATCTTACAGTTAAGATATAGAAATGAACCCAGGACCTATATGATCACAACTACAAAACATTTCTCACACAAATAAAGTCAAATCTAACTAATTGGAAAAATATCAATTGTTTGTGGTTGGGTTGAGCTAATATAATAAAAATGACAATTTTACCCAAACTAAATTAAATATTTAGTGCCATTCCAATCAATTTACCAAGAAACTACTTTATAGAGTTAGACAAAATAGTAACAAAATTTATTTGGAAGACCAAATTTTCTAGAATATCAAGGGAATTAATGAAAAGAAATGCTAGGGAAGGTGGACTAGCTATACCAGGTTTTAATTTGTATTATACAGCAGCAGTCATCAAAACTACTTGGTACTGGCTGAAGAGTAGAGTAGTGGACCAATGGAATAGATTGGGCACAGGAGATCCAGCAATTGAGTATAGTAATCTATTGTTTGACAAACCCAAAGACCCCAGTTTTGGGGATAAGAATGCACTATTTGACAAAAACTGCTGGGAAAACTGGAATATAGTATGGCAGAAACTGGGCATAGACCATTGTCTAACACCATATACCCAAATCAAGTCTAAATTGGTTCATGATCTAGGTATACAGGATGATACTGTAAGCAATCTGGGAAAGCAAGGAATAGTTTACCTGTCAGATTTGTGGAGAGGGAAAGACTTTAGGACCAAACAAGAATTAGAGAGCATTATAAAATGTAAAATGGATAATTTTGATTACATTAAATTGCAAAGCTTCTGTACAAACAAAGCCAATGTAACCAAGATCAAGAGGGAGGTGGGAAATTGGGAAAGAATTTTTACAACCTATGTCTCTGATAAAGGACTCATTTCTAAAATATACAGAGAATTGAGTCAAATCTATAAGACTACAAGTCATTCCCCAATTGATAACTAGAAAGAATTGAATTGAATCCTCATGGAAGCAAACTACTTGATCTTTTTCTTTTCATTGTTTGGTTGTATTTCCTCTTTGCCATTTTTCATACCATCTAGTACAAACGGTCTTTGTAACCTGACTAATGTCTAATGTGAATGTATTTGCAGATCCTATACTGGATTATATGCCATTGTGGGGAGTGGGGGGAAGGAGAGAAGGAAAATTTGAAACTAAAGGAACTATGGAATTGAATCTTGTAAACTAAAAATAAACAAACAAATTAATAAAAAAAGATATAGAAATGAACTCTTAGTTTATATTGGCTCATGGCAAGTATTTTGGTTTCCCCCCCCATAAAAATAGATGTAATTAACTCAATTTGGGTAAAACAATGTTTTTTTAGGTGCTATTCTGGACATGGACTGACTTAAGTCAATATCCTTATACTTCAGTTACAACTAGGCCCCGATTAATGTGAGTGATGAATCTCCTGAAGTATTCTCCTGTATTTGAATTTTCACTATTCTAAGTTATAATTATGTAAAATATGGCAATTGGTTCTAGCCCAATGGAAATATGCAGTGTAAATATTGGAACAAAATGAGACAATCTTAGGTCATTCAACAGCTAACAAGAGATTTACTTAGCTATAACAGGAGGAGGATATTCAACAAAGATAGGCATTGGGAACTTCTTGAGTTGGTTCAGCTGAGAAAAGTTCCTCTTGTGATCCACCAACTTAACATATGAGAGTCCCTGCAGCTGCTTGTGTGTGCTATACATTCAGATAGTGAGGAAGTGACTTCCATAATTTGAACTCTTAATCAACTGAGCCAACCAAGTTTTGAAGAATGTCCTGAAACTTTTTAAAGAAAAAACTACTACAACTTACATGGAAGAGGGATTGCTCCACATAGGTAGTTGTGAGAACATAAACAATTTCTCAGACAAAATTTTAAGCAAAGCATTCAAATCTATACTTGTAGAAATAAAACCTGGAAGAGAGAAAATAGTCTATAAAAACGTAATAATAAGTGAGACACTCGGTTTCATCTGTGTTTTATAGCTAATTGGCTAGATGATTTTGAAGATATTATTGAATACCACCTTTGTTTCTGGATAGCTTTTCTAAAGAGTTCATTGTAAGGGTAATTATTATCCCTTCTAGTCTCTATTACTATATTTGTGCTGACACTGTAACTAGGCTATTTACCTCTTAGCAATGTGTTTTCAGTCCAGTAGGAGAAATTAACATGTATATAAATGGTCCTGATGGCCCACTTTCAAGACATAAAAGTACAAAAAAGATCTATTACCTGAAAGCATACAGTCATCTGTCCTAATCTTCACACACACACAGATATTCATTTAAAATCTGAATATTTTGCATGCATGTTCAAAGAAAAGGTTTATTGCATTTCCAACAGAAAGTGGAACAAATTGTTCATTGAAGATATAAAAAGTCATTTAGGACTTCATTTCTGCACATTTGAAATAAAAGACAACCCCAGCATTCCTACATAGAATATCTGCTGACTCCAAATGAAGCTTCAGGAGAAGTTAAGTATCACACATTACAAATGTGAGCTATAAATGATTTCTCCAGGAAGCTAAATGTATTGGAGTAAATGACCTCAATTGGATTTCTACCAGTCCTTCAGTATTGATTGCTTGTGTATTCAGATTGCTAGGGAACTGGTGAAATAGCATAGACTGAAAAATACAGAAACACAATCAGTGAGAGCATGAGAGAGCCCACTATCTATATGAATGATCCGTGATCTGCAAATGGATGAACCCATTCAGAAGACATATAGGGAAAGCTATATGTTCTTCAACAATTATGAGAATTCCAAATTTATTTCAACTGACAGAAATATACTGTGTATTCATTTCAGCAATTCAATTCAATGAACATTTATTAAGGATTAGCTATGAACAGAAAGCTTCTGGCTAGATACTGAAAGAAGTACAAAGATGAATAAGGAACACCTCCCTCCTTGAAAGTTAAAATCAGGTAGAGGAAAGGAGACTGATATACATAACTGTAATGCAAAATAAAACAATTTTTTTTCAGAAATTGTTAGAATATGTTATTTTTTATCATTGTACTTGACATTTCTTTCATATAGCATATATTGACAGATTGTAGGTCACCATCTTCCAAGACTTAAAAAGTTTTGATTTTTTTACTTCTCGGTGTCAGAAAGCCAGTATGTATCAAAGGTGGAATACCTACCCAAAATTCTGTCCTTAACATGGAGAATATACTACAACTTATATAAGAAATCAATCCTGTCTCTGATACTCCCGACCCTTCTAAATGTTGTTTAGTTTCTCCTTTTTAATGCCCTGCTAATGCTTCAAATTCAATATTTGTGTCAATTAACATGCGAAATCTCTTCTTTCCTTATTTTCTCAATTTTTTTTAATGTCACAGTTTTTGTGCCAGTTCATAGAAGTTCAAAATTTCCAACTCATCTTTGATTTTTGTGTCTTTCTTGTTCCCCATATCCACTTGGTTACCTGAACTTGCTGATTCTAGTTTAACACAGTCTTTGATGGGAGTTTGTATAGAGAATAACTACACAGTTTTTTCTCTATACAGTCTTTCAAATCTGTGCTTTCTTCTACTTCTAATGCCAGAACCCTAGTTCAGTTCTCAGCTTCTTCTTCTTTTTTTTTTTAATAAGCAATTGGGGTTAAGTAACTTGCTCAAGGTTACACTGCTAGTCATTATTTATGCGTGGGTGCTCATTTTCTGAGGCCAGATCTGATCTCGGGTCATCCCAACTCCGAGGCCGGCACTCTTACTCACTGCGCCACCTAGCCGCCCCTCAGTTCTTGCCCAAGGTTACACGGCTAGGTTTTTTTGTTTGTATGGATTAAGTGTCGGAGGCCGGCTCAGAACTCAGGTCCTTCTGATTCCAGGGCCGGTGCTCTATTCACTGCGCCACCTAGCTGCCCCTCAGTTCTCAGCTTCTTACTGAAACTATTACGACAATTTCCAACTGCCCTTCCTGCTTCTACTACATCTTATCTTTAACCTGTCCCTTATATATTGCCTTCATTATCTTCCCAGTTCATTGTGTAAATCAAATTATTACCCCGAGCAAAAACCTTCAAGGATTCCCCATTGCATTTCTTTATCTGGTGTTCAGGGACCCCCACAAAATGGTTCCACCTTTATTTCATGTTAATCCCTTTCATAAATGATACTTTTAGACAACTAGGACTAGTCAATATCTCCTTTATCCTACCTTTGCTCATTCTTTCTCCCATACCTAGAATGGACACATTCACTCTAGTGTAATTTATGCATACTAAGATTGAACACTTCATAGGAGCCCCACATTTCCAAATGCTGTTTAATTTCTCCTGTTTAATGCACTGTTTATGCCTCAAACTCAAGGTGCAATTCACAAGTTGCTTCATCCATGAAGCCTTCTCTGATCCCTCCACTATGGAATTTTAATTGAGAAAGATAATAACCAGAAGCATCTGAAAAAACTCACTATAATATCAAATGACCATGTTTCACTTCCAGAAACACAATTCCACTAGTCAGTTCAGTCAAGATACTGATACCAAAAGTACCAAATATCCTTCATGTTTCTTCTCAAGAGAAGTTAAATTCTGTCTTTCAGGGAACATTTCCATCTATTTTTTTTCTTTTTCTATTACATCTATTACAGAATGCACTGTAAATTTCCAATTCCTCGCAGACTCTTCATAAAACTTTCTTTGTGATTTTTTTGTCATAAACAAAAAGTTACCAGGAAGGAAGTTTCTGATCTAGTTCTTTCTCTACACATTCACAATAGACTCCTAATAGATCAAAATTAAATTCACAGACGATTTGACTCTACTTGGAGAAACATTGCATAGAATGACAGTTATACATCTTCAAACTGACATTGAAATTTTACTTTTCACTACACTACATTTAGCTCTTTAAACTATAGTACCAGAATCTGTAATTAGTGAAATAGTTGTCTCATATAGATATGTGAACATGTTCTATCTCCCTTACTAGATATGAATTCCCTTGAAATCTGGGACTGTATCATAATTAACTAGTCAAATGTCCCCTACACAGCAGGAATTTAATCAATTACCAATTAATCAAACGCCTTAAATTAGATTGAATAATGCAAAATAATTGGTTTTGTTATTGTCTTCATTTCCTTGTCTAGCAGAGATGGCCTTAGTGGATAAATGTAGGGGTGGAAAGGAATAGAATAGAGGCAAAAGGCAAAATAGCAAAAAAAAAAAAAAAACCCCAAAACTGAAATTGCTACAGTCATATGGCAATAGTTCCTAATATATATATATATATATATACATATACATTGTATATATGTGTGCATAATTTTTTAGCTATGAACTTGGAAGAAAAGACCTCTATAGGTCTATGTGTATGTCCATTTACCCTCAAGAAGGGCATTTATTTATTACCATTGAGCAAGAACAATGGTTTCCACCAATCCATATGTCAGTAATTCCTAAACACTGCTTAAAATTAACAGGACTGAATGGAATTTATTCTAAAGTAGTCTAGATGGTAAATTCAAGTACTATATCCTTATTCTCTGGATTTTAGATGGCATCTGTGGATAATATTGCATCCACTGTGGCATATTTGTTCAATGTCCTGTGTGTGTTATAAAATACTATAGGCAATGGTATATGCATGTAGGTAAAAGTCCAAAAGACTGATCTGTGGTCACTGGCATCCTGACTGCAGGTGTAATGTGTCCTATGTTAATTGTAATAGCTATAGTTACTTAAAATCTTTTTCAGCATTAGATGTATGCTTTATATGGGGAAATAGATTTATTTTAATGATAATACATCACATAATGCCACCTCTCATATTTAGCATTGTCTCATATTTAGGTTTTTTGTTTTTTTTTTTTGGTGGAGGTCTGATTGTATTGATGATGAAAAGAATTTGTCATAGAAATTGTGACATAGCTGTTCGATTTTGGAGGCAGAGGGGGATGTTTGGCTGTTTATCTACTTTCATTTTCATATTTAAATACTTTAGAAATGATTGGGTCTCTTGCCAAGTTTTCAACTTGGTTGCGGTTTTTTTTTTTTCCCTCCCATCACTTATCACTGTTTTAGGAAGCAACAACACAAATTATTCCACAATCTCTTCTCCAAGCTTTTGAAAGTAAGTTTATACTTTAAATTGGTGTAAGCCTCAAAAGGGGGCTGAATATTTCTGAGGCTATTATTATTTTCTTTTTACTTTTGGTCTCCTCATTGTGTCAGTTGTTTCAGATTAGTTCAGCTTCAGTGGGAAATAGTGATATCCCCATCAATGTCTTTTTCTTTTGCCCAAGTATTCAAGTATCAATAGCTCTTTTAAATGGCACAGGTTAGAATAATTTTATTTCACTGTGTATTGAATCTTATTTTTTATTCTGGTTTGATGTTCATTTTGTGCTTTGTTTAAACAAGGAAATGGCCATGACTGAATTGATAACTGATTCAGAAATTACTCCCACATCTAGATGATTCCTTTCTGTTAATAAAGAGTAAATTTCATTTCTTAATGAAACTATTAAATACTTCCCATATCTAATACCTTATCATTGTTTTCTAAAAGATAGTACTTAGGATATTTATGCATAAGTCTTCTGGACAGTCAAAAAGGCTTTATTCTATTTTATTTCTTCTCTTAATCATGGATAATATTTTCTTCTTTTTCACCATCTTTCCTTACTCTCACCTTTGCATGAAAGTCACCAATTATCGATGTATATTTTGACTTAGAAATTGAAGAGTCTTACTGAGTTAGTGAAGTAACTTGACCTTATTATCCTCTGCAACGGATGTTCTATATCCTAATAATAACAAGGTAGTCTTTGGGCTTATGCTTTTCATGATCACTGAAATATGATATTATTAAGCAGTCCATGAAATCATATTTCTTATTGTTATTTGTAGTACAATGAAGCCTACTCTAGTTAGTTCTTGATTTGTCTTTCCAAGGAGAAGCTGTGAACCATTCTTCTACTTAGTTAAAATTTCTGTCTTTCTGTTACTTTTTCATAAGAATGCCAATATTGATAATGTTCAGTTCCTTAGTAGTATGTCAATGAATAAGCAATAGCAATTCTGGGAAATAACCTACAAGTTACTGAGTTTTCATTATCTCTGTCAGTGAAAGATGAATATATTCACAAAGAAAATTACATATGATTGAAATATTGAAATGTGTAGAGAAATACTATAACACCCCAAATTCTGTGTTTCATTGAGGACCAAGCAGTAGAGATAATCAAATTAACCAATTGTTAGTCTGTTTTATATTAGTTGATTCAGGTAAGGCTTTTGATAAATTTCGAGACTCATCTCTATTAAATACACTTGAAAGCATTTGTATAAATGGATTTTCCCTTAAATTTATAAAAAAGCATTTATCTAAAGCCATTAGCAAGTGTAATTTGTAAAGGAGATAAACTAGAAGCCTTCCCAGTAAGATCAGGTGTGAAACAAGGAGGCCCACTGTTACCAATATAATTCAATATTTTGCTGGAAATCCTAGCAACAGCAATAAGAGAAGAAAAAGAAATAGAAGGAATCAAAATAGGGGATGAGGTGATAAAACATTTCTTTTTTTCAGACATTATGATGACATACTTAGAAAATCACAAAACTAAACTAAAAAAGTCAGTTGAAACATTTTAGCAAAGTAGAAGGATATAAAATAAATCCACATAAATCATCAGCACTCCTGTATATCACACACACACACACACACACACACACACACACACACACACACAGAGTTCTCCAAGAAGATATTAAAATATATCCAATTTAAAATAACTCTACACAGTATAAAATATTTGGAAGTATACCTGCCAAAACAAACCCAAGAACTATATACAATTATTTTTCAAAATACAATAAGATCAGATTTAAATAATTGGAAAAATATTAATTGTTCATGGGTAGGCAGGGCCAATATAACAAAACTGACGATTCTACCCCAATTAATTTATATATTCAATGCCATCTCAACTAAATTACTAAAAAATTTCTTGAATTATGAAAAAAGAATAAAATGTATTTGAGAGAACAAAAAGTCAAGAATATCAAAGGATACAATGAAAGAAAAAAATAGGCTTAGCAGTTCCAGTTCTTAAATTATAAATTAGTAATTATCAAAACTTTCTAGTATAGGCTAAAAACCAAAAAGGTAGATCAGTGGAATAGAGTAAACATACAATTTGTAGCAGCAAATAAACATAATTACCTTGTATTTGACATGTGTAAAAACTCAAAATTTGGGGATAAAAATTCATTATGTAGTAAAAATATTGTTGGAGAAACTGAAAAACACTATGGCAGAAACTGGACAGAGAATAGTTTCTTACACCATTTACCAAGATAAAGTAAAAATAAATACATGATCTACAAGATATTATAAGAAAATTAGAAGAACATGAAATGTATTACTTATTCACTTACGGACAGGTTAACAATTTATAAATAAACAAGAGATAGAGAGCAAACAGGTATAAAATGGATCATTTTGATTACGTTAAGTTAAAAGGTTTTGTACAAATAAAATAAATGTAGCCAAGATCAGAAGGAGAGCAGAAAACTGGGGAAAATTTTTTTATAGTTTATCTGATTTTTAATATCTAAAACATTTAAAGAACTTTGTCAAATCTATAAGAATATGAATCATTCCACCAGCTGATAATTGGTCAAGGATATGAACAGGCCATTTTTCAATGAGGAAATAAAAAGCATGTATAGTCATATGAAAAATGCTCTAAATCATTGTTGATTAGGCAAATGCAAATTAAGACACCTTGAAATATCATTTTACATCCATCAGATTGACTAAAATGATTGAATAAGAAAGCAACAAAAGTGGGAGGGGATATGGAAAAATTGGGACACTAAATCATTGCTGGTAAATCTGTCAGGTGAGCCAACCATTTTAGAGAGCAATCTGGAATTATGTCCAAAGAGTTTTAAAAACTAGCCATATCCTTTGATCCAACAATACCCTACTGGGTCTCTTTCCAAAGATGGTTAGGGAAAAAGAAAAAAAAACGTGTATATTCTAAAATGTTCATAGTAGCTCTCTTTGTTACTACAAAGAACTGGAAATTACAGAGATGCCCATCAATTAGGAAATGGTTGAACAACTTTAGGTATACAAACAGGAATAGTACTGTGCTATAAGAAATGATGAGTCAATGATCTTAGAAAAAAAATATTAGAGGGGCGGCTAGGTGGTTCGGTGAGTAAGAGTGCTGGTCCCTGAGTCGGGAGGACCTGGGATCGGTTCTGGCCTCAGAAAATTAGCACCCACACATAAATAACTAGCCATGTAACCTTGAGCAAGTTTTATTTAAAGCAATTGCTTTAAATAAAAGGAAAAGAAAAAATATTAGAAAGACCTGCATGAAATGATGAAAAGTAAAATTAGCAGAACGAAGAGAACATTGTCTACAGTAACAGCAATTTTGTTTTAAGAATGACTATGAGTGAATAAGTTATTTTGACTATTATAAATATCCAAATTAACCATAAAGTTAGGGAAATGCTTCTTTTATTCCATAAATTAAAAATAAAATAATTCCTAAAAAATAGAGAGAGATGCACCATAGGTCTTTAATCCAAAAATAGCCTTCAGGGCATCATAAAGAACTTTGGATTGTTACTATCAATGTAAAATTTAATTTCATCTGCCTACTTACTGAGCCAAGAATTCTGCATCTCTCTATGCTTCACTTGTACGTTACTTTTTTTTTTTTTTTGAGGGCAATTGGGTTTAAGTGACTTGCCCAAAGTCACCGATAGTAAGTGTGTCAAGTGTCTGAGGCCGGATTTGAACTTAGGTCCTCCTGACTCCAGGGCCAGTACTCTATTCACTGTGCCACCTATCCACCCAAAGAGATAATTTTAGTATTCTTTCTCTTTCTTTTGGAGGGAGGAACGTAGGGCAATTGAGGTTAAGTGACTTGCCCAAGGTTATGCAGCTAGTAAGAGTTAAGTGTCTGAGGCTGGATTTGAACTCAGGTCCTCCTGACTCCAGGACCAGTGGTCTGTTCACTGCACCACCTAGCTCTTCCCTTGCACTTTACTTTTGATGGAGTTAAATGCTGCCTTCTCAGAGATGGACCATTTTGCTAAAATCAAAATTTGATTTGAGGTGTTATTTTAAAGTCATGTAAAGGGGAATATTGAAAAAATTCATCTGGATTTCTGTCTATTGTCTTCCATCTTGGCTCTCCCCTCTAAAATGCCTTGTTAATGAGTGTTTATGAGTATTTATAAAGTAAATTGTATTCATTAAGATTTAGCATAGGCTCATCAAGGACAGGTTATGCTAGACCAACCTAATTTCCTTTTTGACAGGTTTACTAGCTTAAGAGTTGTTTATACTTCTGATCCATGTGTTATTGCCCTCTCTAAGTTCATATTATCTTGATTGCTTTTGCTTATCTGTTTATGGGTCAATCTCCCATAAAATGTAACTTCTTGTAGGGCAGAAATTGGTTTTACATTTTGTCTTTGTATCCCTAGTTCCTTTGTATAATAGGTACTTAATGTTTGATGGATTAATTTGATTTTAGCAAAATGGTTGACAAAAATTTTCATTATATCCATTCTGAAAAAATAGGAAGTTGTGCACCAGAAAATGGTATTTAGAACTGCTTAAATGACTAGTCCCAAAGATTAGTTTATGTCAATTTGGAGAGAGGTCTCTACTGGAGGTCCTGAGAGGTCTCTCCCTGGTCCTATAGTTTTCAGGGGTGTTTTCTTTGTGGGGGTGCATCTTTGTGTGTGTGCGTGTGTGTATTATTATCCAGTGATGGAATATGTATCTAATTTTCAGCTTACAACTCTGGGAGTGTTCAAAAACATAATGTATGCCAGAGTCAGGGTCCCAAAATATTTATACAGTTTATAAAAATAGGCCAAATGGAATAAGATAAAATTTAATAGAGAAAAGCATAATTTTTACACTTAAGTTTAAAAAATAAACTTCATAAATAGATATGGAGTTATGTATATGTCATGCAAACATAAGGGTTTGTATGAAAAAGCTGGCTGTTTTAGTGGCTTGCAAGTTTAATATGTGGCAAAAGTGTGCTGCACCCATGGAAAAGTCATATCATTTTAGGCTACATTAATAGAGATAAAGAATCCAGAATAATGGTAGCAATAATTTTGTCCTTTGTCCTCTGTCCTGGTCAGAGCACATATCTGGGATTGGGTCAACTTTTGGGTAGCTTATTTAAGTAAGGACAGCCATAAATGTTCAGAGGAGTAAGACCAGGATGATAAAAGGTTTTAAGATATTGCCAGATGAGGAAATGTTGGAGGAATTTGGGATATTTAGCCTAGAGAAGAAAGAACTCAGAATGACCACAACAGTCCAAATTTAAGAATTTGAAAAGTTACTATATAACAGATGAATTAAATTTATTCTATTTAACTTCATAGGAAGGAACTAAGGAGTAATGAGCAGAAATGACAGTAAGATAGCTTTCTGTATAATATAAAGGGTAAATTCTTCCAAGAATTAGAAGCATCCAAAAGTACAGTGGGTTGCTCTACTAGATTTTCATCATCATCATCATCATCATCATCATCGTCGTCATCGTCGTCGTCATCTTCTTCTTCTTCTTCTTCTTCTTCTTCTTCTTCTTCTTCTTCTTCTTCTTCTTCTTCTTCTTCTTCTTCTTCTTCTTCTTCAATTTTCCACTGCAGAGAGCAGATTGCCTCTCCTTTGTTCTGATTTCTCGCACACACACGCACATGCTTATGCACACACATAAACACACTTCTAGTTGTCAATTTTCACTTTTATAAGATTTTGAGTTTCAAATTTTCCCTCTCCCTCTCATCTCCCCTTCCAAAGACAGCATGCAATTAATCATATTAAACACATTTACATATTAGTCATGCTGTGAAAGAAGAATGAGACAAAAATAAAAAAAAACACGAAAAAGGAAAAAAAGGAGAAAATAGTATGCTTCAATCAGCTTTAGACTATGGTTTTTCTCTGTATAGCATTTTACACCATGAGTCTTTTGGAATTGTCTTAGATCATTGTATTGCTGAGAAGAGAAAAATAAATCAAAGTCTTTCATCGCAAAATGTGGCTTTCACTGTGTACAGTGTTCTCCTGGTTTGGCTTATTTCACTCAGCATCAGTTCAGGTAAGTCTTTCCAGGTTTTTCTGAAATCTACTCATCACTTCTTATAGCATTTCCATTCCATTACATTCATATACAACAATTTGTTCAGTCATTCTCCAATTGATGGGCATCCCCTCAGTTTTTAATTCCTTACCTCCACAAAAAGAGCTTCTAGCAGATATTCTTAGCCCAAGGTTGAAGAACATATTAAAAATTGTTGTGATGGAATACTCTTATGCTATAAGTAACAATGAGCAGAACACTCTCAAAAAAAAAATCTGGAAAGACAATGTTAACTGATGCAAAGTGAAATGAATAGAACAAGAACACTGTATACAGTAAAAGCATCATTGTAATGATGACCAGCTGTGAAAGACTTATCCATTCTGATCAATACAATGATGCAATATTTATAATGAAAAGTGTCATCCATCTTCAGAGAAAGAACTGGTAGAGTCTGAATGCAGATCAAAGCACACTTTAAAAAATCCTTAATTTTTCATGTTGCTTTTGTCTGTTTTCTTTCACAACACTAACATGGAAATAGGTTTTGCATGACTTCACCTGTATAACTTTTATCAAATTGCTTGATGAGAGGGCAAGGGAGGGAGGGAAAGAATTTAAAATTAAAAAAAATAGTGAATGTTAAAATTGTTTTTACACATAATTGGGGGAAAATAAAATATTAAATTAAAAAAATATATCTTGATAATTGTATTTTGATGTAATTTATTTCCTTTGTAATCCTATGTATTTTATTTTGCATACTTAATGATTTTATTGTGAAAAGTTGTCCAAATTGCCAAAGGGGTCCATGACTTAAAAGAAAAATGGTAAGAACTTTGACTGTAGAGAAAGCAGTTTCTTCCTCATTGATAGGGTTATGATGCAAATCTTTCTCTCCCCTCCTTTCTGACTCCTGGCTTCCCTGGCTTCCTTCAAGTCCCATCGACAATCCTAGTTTCTATAGGAAGCCTCTTCTAATCCCTCTGAATTCTAGTACCTTCTTTCTGTTGATTACTTCCTATTTATTCTATCTATTCTTTGTATAAAGGTTTTCATGTTGTCTTCCCCACTAGATTGTGAGCTCCTCAAGCACAGGGACTGTCTTTTGCCTTTTTTTGTATCCCCAGAATTTAGGATAGGGTTGCGAACATTGTGGCCCTTAATAAATGTTTGTGGATTGACTACCACAAATATTTTCAAGGGCATATTTCCTATCCCAACAGGTTGGTCAAGATGACACCAGAGTTATCTTCTAGTTCTTTGATCTTGTGAAAATATAGTATTGGTTCAAAATGGGAGGTGTCCTAAAAGACCTATCACTGCCAAACAAATCTACCTATTATAGAAACCAAAGAAGAGCCTTCACCGTGTTGCTAGGTCCCATGTAAGCAATTCCAGATTTCTTTGACTCCATGACATACTGTGTAAACACTAGTGCATATCCTTGTCATTACAAACTTGCCTCCTGTCAGCTGCCATCTTCCCTAGATATCTTTTGCTTTGAGGAGTTTATTTTATCTTTGGAAAATAAGAACTGGTTTGAGTGCTTAATGAGACTCCTAAATTAAAAAAAAAAGCTTTTGAGGTGAATGAGATTAAAAATTAGCAGTTTGTTTTTTGTGTAAGTCCTACTCAGTTATTGCTTTCTGAAACTTCCCCCATGCAAAATCAGGGATAAGAAATCATAGCAATGTACTTCCTAGATCATTTTTTTAAGATGTACTTTTACAGAGTCTGGAACATTTTTTTCTTTTTAACTGTTAATTACAGTCATTGAAAATGATAACTGCTATGTTGATAATAAATGCATGACTTTTTAATCTTTTCAACAAGTATTTCTCAGTTAAGTTATCAAAGGACACATTTTGGGGTTGAACTTCACCTATTTTCTTTTTGAAATTATTACTATGGTGAAAATGGCACTGATGTTCATATGGAAATAGATTAAGTCCCTTTTGTTTGTTAAGAAAGTTGAAGGAAATTTATTAGTTTAAAAGATGGTAGGATATGTGTAAGTCAAAAAACTCTGATACAAATAATGAATGGAAAAAGATAAATAATTCAAGTTTCAGAGTGTTTTTTTTTTTTTGCTTGTTGGTGGGCAACTGGGGTTAAGTAATTTGCCCAAGGTCACACGGCTAGGTTTTTTTTTTTTTGTTTGTGTGTGTTAAGTGTCTGAGGCCAGATCCAAACTCAGGTCCTTCTGACTCCAGGGCCGGTGCTCTACTCACTGCACCACCTAGCCGCCCCATTTCAGAGTTTTTAATGTAAAATGCAAGGAAAAAAAGAATTCCCTGGAAAAAAAATTACTGTTGGGTAGACCAAAATAACATTCATCTGTGAATATCCTTATTAAAAGTAATGTTTTAAGAGATTGGGCTTAGTTGCTTACCTTATATATAGTCTTTTTGATGACTAATTGAGGAAACATATTTCTGTACTATTAGAAAACATAACTGAGGGGCGGCTAGGTGGCGCAGTGAGTAAGAGCGCCGGCCTCGGAGTTGGGATGACCCGAGATCAAATCCGGCCTCAGAAAATGAGCACCCACACATAAATAATGACTAGCCGTGTAACCTTGAGCAAGTTACTTAACCCCAATTGCTTTAAAAAAACAAAAAAAAAAAAAACAAAAAAAAAAAACATAACTGCCTGGCAGCAGGGGACTGGTAAATGTAATAGCAAGGTTTTTTTAACCCCAAGATTTTAGTATTCAATGCTTCAACTTACATTGACTTTTATAATGCATAGTCAACCTTTTCCTTTTCTGCTGCCATTTGTCAAAACAGGTATTGGGGGGCCTGAAATTCATACCTGAAAAACAAATGTTCTTTATGGAATTGGTGCTGGTGTGAAAACATCACTAATGACTCTCCCACAGAATGGAGTGGGTCACTTCCCTTCACATTGTTAAAAAGTTAGAAGGTTATGCGTGTATGTGTGGTCTGTATAGACCTATTTATTTCAGTTGCTGTTCTAGGTTAAATCTCGGCAGGAGAGATGGTTAAATTAGCTACAACTTTGAGATGTATTTTTTTCTTTTCTTTATTTTTTTCCACTAGTGGAATTAAACATTCCTCACACATGGCTTCCACCTTTTGTTAAATTGACCCAATTTAAGATTTCCAGTCTAAAGGCATTTGTTAGGCAAACAGAGATGGGTATTCTTCATGTGTTTGGTTTGTGTATATATATATATACAAACACATATAATTGTATCTTCCCTTTGAAATGGAGCCCACCACCCCACTTTGTTCTATAAGCCTTGTTATAATCAAAAGAATGTGGCCATTTATTTTTTTAATGTATATTTGCTTCTTGATCAGTACCCCACAACTCACTGGCAAATATCCTTTACTCCAGAATTTTTGTAATGTTGATATGTACATTGGACCTTTATATTGGTCCAAATCTTTTCAGTTTCCACACTTAATACAAATATGTTTAATAAGATCCAAAATCATTTGGTTCCAGATCCAATTTCTACAGAATCAAGAAAAAAGGGCCATATTCTTTGTGTTTTAGTGAGTAATAAAATACTAGTGAAGCCTAGTTGGTATTTTTTTGTAATGTGCACATGGCATTTTTGGTGCTTGTTTTCATTACAAATAATTTCAAACTTCAGGTTCAGAATTTGTGGGCTGTGGCCTCCAAAAATATGTCCACAATATTTGTGCTTGTATCTATTTCTGCCTGTAAAACCTGGCATTTTCACATTTAGGAGGCAGCTGGGAAGAAAAACAGGAAGTTCACTTGTCTCCATCACTGTCATTTAAATGCTAAGTGTGAGGCTTTTACAAATATCTAAAATTGACACCCCCACCCCCCTATTTTTAAAAGGAATGTTTCAGGCTACTTTGAGAAGATAGTCCTACCTACTACCATAATGAAATGCACTTTGGTAAATTATTTATTTGAGCCTTTGCTCCAGAAGCCCCAGGACATACTTACAAATTAAACTCTGCATAAAATGACCAAATTCATATCATTCAGGCTAGGGAAAGCTGAACTCTAGCAACTGTTTTCACCAAGCTATCAGCCTTGCATTCTTCATCATCATAGAAATCCATACTGCTATAGGGAAGGAGCAATCAAAAGCTTGGTCATTTAAAGATGTTCTTATGTACCAAAAGCATGCACCCACAGGATCCTGGCCTTCTGTGAAGATTCATCTACCAATACTACCTAGCACAAAAGCATCAACAATTAAAGGACTATTTATTTATGCCACTCTTTTTAAACATAGTGCCCTCAATAAACATACAGTCAATATTTACCAGGTGTTTACTGTGTGCAAGCAATCTTTTATATTTCGGGAGATGTGATTGTTGGCTTTATGGAGATTATTGATTACTGGGAGTATAAGCCACAGATAATAACTATAATGGAGTTGTAAAGCTAGAACTGGGGTACATTTAAAAAGTCAGTTAGGAGCAGCTTTTTGGTATAGTCTTTCTCAGCTGCCAGACACCAGAAAACGAGAATGAGTTTTTAAGGGCATATCTGCATAGGAGTGATTTTGAATCTTCCTATGGTCCAGAGACAGTCCAAAGCTGGGGGTATATATATGACTCCATTCTTGCTTCTATTTCCATTGTATTCATTGTTTCATGATCCTAATTAAATGAATGAGATTAGATGCATTATGACATTGTGATATCAAAAAGGGTAGGAGAGAATCACCCTGATTTGGAAAGTATTGTTCATTCTGGGTTTTATGGATGGACAATCCAACTGAGTAAGCTAATTCAGTACTAACCCATATACTGGGTCCTACAGGATGGAGAGTCTTGTCTGTCAAATATTCTGCTTTTGGCTATGTATTTGGTGGAACTAATCCCTTGCAGAAATTATTTTAAGTCTAAACTCACTTTACTTAGGAAAGAAGGAAAAGTAGCAGAGGTTGTGCACCCAGATATTGGGGGTAAGAATGTTTATATGTCTTTCCATGTTATTTGTTCATAGTAAATATTTTTAAAAGATAATTGATGTTTATTGGTTACTGGGGTAATTGGTCACCGGAGGGGGCAAAAGAAAGGTACATCAGAATGGGGACTTAAGCCAATAATATTAGAAAAAAGCCACTCCATTGACCTTTGGGGGAACCATAGAATTCTGAAGAGGGATATAGCCTATCCCAGTCTGTAAGATGCCAGAATATCACTACACATGTATAGACAAATGAGATGAGTCTGTATGAGTTGACAAAACCAAGAAACATCCCTCTCCCAATGTTCTTCCTCCCAGTTGCCACAGTATCCCCAGTCTTTTTTTTTTCAGATGCAGAGAAATCACTCAATTAGCATTTGTTAAATGTTTATTATGTTCAGGCATAGGTTCTAAATATAGAAATTTGAAGACTGAAGCAATCTCTCTTCATAAGGAGCTTACATTCAAATGTTCTCAAAATAGGACACTGCATTAAACTAATTTACACCAACATGTTAGCAAAAGCACTGAGTCTGGGGCAAGAACCTCAAAAGGGATACAATAGCTTAGAATGGGGAATAGGACAAATATAAACAACTTACTAATTTGAATTGTGGTTGCCCTTGTTTACTAGATAATAGGTGTAGTCTTCAAATTTAAAAATTACATTTCAAAAACCAAAATATTGAAAAATCAGTTTTAAATATTTCCTTACTGTCATGGTCTAAATGATGGGCTACTCTGTGCCAGGGATAATTACAATTAGCAGAAAAAATCCAGCTCTGCTGTCTGTTCTACATATTTGTCCCCTACTATTAATGGGTGAAGGGAAAAACCAACCCTGTCCTATGTTTTGGTAAACAGGTAAAAAAACTTTTCAAAATACATTATTTAAAAAAGAAAACTGGACAAATTGTTATCACTCAAATGATGGTTTTATTTCTGTTTAAAAATAAGATGGGAAGTACTTATGTTAGGGAACCAGAAAAAAAGAAATTATTCTCCAATTAAAAAAAAGTTATAGTTTTCTGCCTCTCGAGACAATATGACAAGCTGCTGGTTTATTGCTTTCATACTAAAATCCACAAAAATTATTGTTAAAAGAGCTCATCCATATGGCATTTATAAGATAAGTTTAGTTTACTTCATATGATTTCACTTTACTCCAGACTTCCTGCAACTCGCATACTCTTCCTTTTCAATTACTGAAGATAATTTAATAATGCTGTCTCTTCAGACAAAGAACTATTCATTGTTCAGAAGTCAAAGAATTACTTTGGCAGCCTTTGAGGTTGGGGAATTTCTTCTTTAGACTTAGGAAGATGGTCCTAACATTTTATAATTCCAGGCCACTGCTAAAAGGGTAGCTACTACATGAGAAATTTTAGCTAACTAAAAGGATAGCATCAAATAACTAATAAACATATCATCCTGTTAACAATTATGACCAATGGAATTTTTACATCATTTTTATCTGGCTTTCTCTCTCTTTGTAGTTTAGGGTCACCTCACTTTCTTGGTGTAAATCTTTGATTCATATTGATTTGTTTAGGGGTTTGCATAGAATTTGAGTCTTACATGAATCTTTAGCAATGAAGTCATCTCTGGGTGCTCCCTTCCTCTCTATACTCTATTCCTGATGACTTTCCAGACTATTTTTTCCAGCATGTCCCAGTTGTCTTTTCATGCTGGAATATACCTGTGTCCCATGCCCTCTTTGGTCACTTTCTCTTGGAGCCTCTATTTTAAGGAGGTAACCAGTTTATCTGTATTTATTCCTTTGTTCCTCTCTGGACTGTGCTCCTGACTCTTTAGGCTTTTCTCAATCTGATCCCTGCATATGCACCTCTCTTCTCCCTCATGTGTTATATTCCTCCATTAGAATGTAAGTTTCTTGAGAGCAGGGACCATCTCTTCTTTTTATATTTGTAATCTCTGCATTTAATACAGTGCCTGGTGTAGTAATTATTAATAAATGCTTGCTTGTTGGATTTATTTCTTTTAAGCACCTCCTGTGTATTCCAGAATATAGAGATCTCCTTTGGTAGCATTTAGCAGTGTCTGTTTTGGGGGACCAAGTCAAAGGATTTTGTGAAGAAAAAAAATCAAGGTAAAACACATACACACAAATAGCAGAAACAGCTATCTCGTGTTGCATAAAGCCAGGATAAAGCCAGGCAAAGATGGTGGATGTGTAGTTAAAGGACCTGAGTTTGAGAACAAATTCTGCTAACTATTGACTTCTTGGCCTTAGGAATGTCACTTCAGTTCCCTAGGGCTCCTAGACAGTTTCCTTATCTGCAAAATGAAGTGGGTTGAAGTTAAGGATCTTTAAAGTCCCTTCTGGCTCTATGTTCAATACCCTTGTGTTCTGATGTGGAGAACAATGGGAGGGTGACCAAAGCTGATTAACTGGCAAGGTAGATTCTAAAACATATAGAATCAAACGCTGAATGTACCAAATTACATATAATGCACAAGCATATTGTGTTTTGGTAGCAGAAATGTATAGGAGATAAGGAATTTGTGGAGGGAAAAGTATGAGGAAAGGTGAAGTGATCCCTGTTCAACTCCAGCCAGTTTAATTATTACATGTAACACCTATCATTCAGGTAGTGGTTTTAACTGGATAATTGAATTCCCTTATTTGTTACTGCCTAGTGATTCAAATTAATACAAAAAAAGGAGAATCAAAATACTGAAGCTTTCATCCAGATTAAGCTAGGGCTACAGAAGGATTTCCCACCTATTTGCCTTTTCCCAGGGTCTCCTCCCTTCTTCCTCTTGATGTTACCTTGTTTTTAAAAATAGTTATTTTTACAACCATGTAGCAGCAAGCACCTCAGCATCCCCAGAGTGGCTGCCCATGCAGGTTCTTAGATCTGCTTTTCAAAAGGAAAGCAACTCAAAATGGGTTAACAAGCTTACTTTAATCAAACAAACGTATATTACCTAGTTCAGGGGGAAAAGGTCAGCACCCCGAACTTTAGAGTTACAGAACTTACAGATCAAACAGACAGGCTTCCCAACTGTCCAACCATTATATCAATACCAAATCACAGTTACCAGAGAGGGAAGCATCAACATCTGGGTTTTCAAAGCCAGGGGGCTCTCAACAACAGCGTCCCAGAGTCTCATCTGGTGAAATCACACAACACTTCTCAAAGTGAGCCCGAAAGCAAAGCCTCCCATCAGGTTTTATATAGCCTTCTCCTGGGTGAGAGAATGTAACCACCCTCTTGACCCACTACCCAATCACACAGCATCAAGGTGTGGTCATTCCTGAAAACCAAGCCTCCCACCACAGGCTCCATGTGACCATATTCAGCCTATTAGGGGGCAGAATATACTTTCAAATTAAAGAAGGTTCTCAGAGTCACTTAAGCCAATCAAAGGGCCTAGGGGCAGGGAAGATCTTCAAATCTGCATTTCCATTACAAACCATATTGTTGTTCTTGTTTTCCAGTGTTGCCACAGTTCTAATGTAAGCTACCTGCAGGAACTGATATCCATTTAGGTAATTGGATCCCCCCTAAAAATCCACATTATAAATAATGTTATTTTTGCCTGTAAACATTATAGATAATTGGTCAAATCTTGGTAGTTCAAAGAGATAAGAAAGCAAAAGTGATTAATTTCCTAGACTCATGGTGAAACTAATATCAACTAATGAAGCTTAGATGCCCAGTAACACACGCGCGTGCGCGCGTGCACACACACACACACACACACACACACACACACACACAGGATTTATTAAGAATTTACTATGTGTCAGGCAAGCATTGTGTTAAATACTGAGCATAGAAATGAAATACAAACAAAAAGAAAGATGACCTCTGCCTTCAAGGGGAGGATATTTTAACAGGGGAAGGCAAGAGATAAATGGGATCTAGAAGAGGAGACATGGCAACATAGTCTGAATATAGCCAGGAAACCATTGATTAATTTGAAATATCTGCAGTTTTGGCAAAGTTTAAAAAGAAAAAAAGCATATTGATATAAAAATTATAAATTTTAAAAAAGAATATAGTAATTAAATATTTCGATAAAATGTTTTATCATAAAAGTAAGAGAAAATTTAAAAATTCTTATGAAATATTTAGTGGAGTGACCTACTTAATTCAACTTAATTCAACAATTATAAAATAATTCCCATTACAAAATAATTATTGATAGCAATAACATTCTCCTCATTAAGTTAATTCTTATAATTATATATATTTGACATATATATATATCAAGGAACTTTTAAAAATTTTACTGTAAGGGCTCTGTTGAAGTTTTGTTCATTTGTTTTTCTGAGAATAAGCATTGTGCAATGACAACAGTATTGGACTTAAAGGCAAGAGAGATCTCTATTCAAATCTTGGCTACAGAATTAACTACCCCTGTAATTGTGGACAAATCATTTAACCTCTAAACTTCATCTACAAAATGGGAAAATATCATTTGCATTATTTATTCCAAAGAATATTGTTTTGAGACAATCATTTTGGAAAACTTACAGCTCTCTACAAATGTGAGATGTGGGATTTTAGAGAAAAAGGGAAAGTGTAGGGTCAGTCTGGATCTGTGATTTCATTCATATCAGCAGTTCTCCATGATGAAATTCCCTATTCCACTATAAATGTTGCACTTGTAATTATACAGTTATCTGAGAAAATTAGGAGTCAAATGACTTGTTCAAGGTCATACAACCAGCATGCATCAGGTATAGGACTTGTACCCAGGTCTTCCTGACTCCAAGGCTACATTAGTCACTAACCACAGCTTCCACAAATGTTAGGTATTCTTACTTAGTGTGAAAGATTCTATGGCTGTCCTAGAGATTTATCTGTGGTTGCTTGATATCATGCAAGATAGAAATCCTTCTGGTCCTTTTAAAATTTTTTGTTTTTTGGTTTAGAGGTAATCAGAGTGACTTGAATAGAATCACACAACTAGTAAGAGTCTGAGACTATATTTGAACTCAGGTCCTCCTGATAGTGCTCTGTCTACTGTGCCACCTTGCTGCCCCTGTTCTTGAAATAATTTTGTAAAACCATGTCCTATTTTTTTATAAAGAAATTCTCGAAGAGTAGCAAATGTGCTCAGTTCTTCACATCTGTGGTTTCAATAGCAAACATCACCTCACCAAGAATATGATTAACATGATCTCATTTTCGTTCTTCTGGTTTGGGAGATGATGATGATGATGATGATGATGATGATGATAGCTGGCATTTATATAACTCTTCAAGGTTTATTAAAACCCCACATAATTTCTCATTTGATTCTTATGACACTGTACTCTTATTATCCTAATATTAAAGATGGAAAAACTGAAGCTGAGTGACTTACCTACTTACACAGATAGTAAGTATTGGAGGCAATATTTGAACTGATGTCTTTCTAACTCTAGTCCTCTATATATCTACTATACCACAGTGTCTTTCAGAAGCAACAGAAAATGGAAGTAATTATTCTTTTTAAGAAAATATTTATATAAAAGATATTTGATAAGGATATGAAATCTAGACCCTGTTCTGTTGAACATTTTTATCAGTCCCATGGCCTCTTATGAATCTTCTGGTAACCCTACTTGGGATTTTCTTGCCTCAATGAAGCTCAGTGTTCCCTCTTTCTTTTTTTTTTCCAAATGCTTTATTAACTTCTGGTTTACATCATTCATTTCTGCCAGATTTTGAGTTACAATTTGTTCCCCAATTTTCCACTAACCACCACCCCAGAATAGCAGTCCCACAGGATATCCCCTCATCCAATCTGCTCTCTCCCATATCTTCTCCCATACCTCCTTCGAATTTTCCATTAGGACAAGGTGAATCTCTGTGCTCCAATGCCTGCACATCTTATCTCCCAATTACATGCAAGATAGTATTAATAATAGTATTTATATATATTTGAAACACTTAATTTTAAAACTTCAAATTACCAGATCCATTACCTTCCTCCACTGTCACCCACTCCTGCTGGGAAGATAAGCAATTCAGTATATGTTGTACATGTATAGCTATGCAAAACATTACCATAGTAGATATATTGTAAAACACTGACTAATTCCCTCCCACCCATCTCACCCCCCACCTTGTCCATTTCCTACTTTGATCCTGTCCCTCTTCAAAAGTGGGTGCTTCCAACCTCCCCTCCCCCCAGCATGCCCTCCCCTCCATCCTGCCCCATCTCATCCCCCTCCCCTCTACACTTCTACAGGGTGAGATATCCCATTTGGTATGTATGTCATTCTCTCCCTGAGTCAAACTCAGTGAGAATATGGTTTTGCCTTTTTGCATTCCTGTTCATCCCCTCCACTGCAATTACTTCCTTTTGCCTCTTCTACATGAGATAGTTTATCCCAGCCCCCATCTCTCCCCATCTCCTCTTGCCACATTCCTCTCTCACCTCTTAACTTCACCCCTTAAATATCATCCCTTCCCACCAAATTCAACCTGTGCCCTCTATCCATGTATATCCATAAACACATATACACACATTCACATATGTATTCATATGCCCATAAACCCTTCTTCAATTATTTTCATACTGAGAAAGGTTTCATCAGTCACAGTTGTTGTTTTTCCATTTAGGAATGTAAATACTTCAACTTTGATAAGTTCCTTTTGATTTCTTTTCCCTGTTTACCTTCTCAAGTATCTCTTGCTTCTTGTGTCTGAATGCCAAATTTTCTATTCAACTCTGGTTTTTTCCTCAAGAATGCTTGAAAGTCCTCTATTCCACTGAATGACCATATTTTCCCCTGAAAAAAGATACTCAGTTTTGCTGGGTACCTAATTCTTGGTTTTAATCCCAGGTCCTTTGACCTGTGGAATATCATATTCCATGCCCTTTGATCCCTCAATGTAGAAGCTGCCAAGTTCTGTGCTATTCTGATTGTGTTTCCACAATATTTAAATTGTTTCTTCCTGGCTGCTTGGAGTATTTTCTCCTTCATCTGGGAATTCTGGAACCTGGTTATAATATTCCTAGGGGTTTTCTTTTTGGGATCTTTTTCAGGAGGTGGTCTGTGGATTCTTTCAACCTCTATTTTGACCTTTGGTTCTAAAACATCAGGGCAATTTCCCTTGAGAATTTCTTGAAAGATGATTTCTAGATAATTTCTTTGATCATGGCTTTCAGGTAGTCCAATAATTTTTAAATTATCTCTCCTGGATCTATTTTCCAGGTCAGTGGTTTTTCCCATGAGATATTTAACATTGCCTTCTATTCTTTCAATTGTTTGGATCTGTTTAACAGCATCTTGATTTCTCATAAAGTCACTAGCTTCCATTTGCTCCAGTCTTATTCTGAAGGAATGAGTCTCCTCAGTGAACTTTTGAGTTTCTTTTTCCATCTGGCAAAGTCGGCTTTTTAAGGCATTCTTCTCCTCATTGCCTTTTTGAGCCTCTTTTGCCACTTGAGTTAGTCTATTTTTTAAGATGCTACTTTCCTCAGTCAGGATGTTGACTCTCATTTCATACTTTTCCTCCATCCTTCTCATTTCTCTTCCCAATTTTTCCTCCACTTCTCTTATTTGGTTTTTAAAATCCTTCTTAAGGTGCTCTATGGCCTGTAACCCACTTGTATTTTCATTTGGGTCTTTTAGTGCAGGAGTTCTGACCTCACAGTCCTCCTGTTCCATGCTTTGATCCTCATTGCCCCCCATATAGGAGTCTAATGTTGAATTTTTCTGTTTATTTTTTTTTCCTTTGCTTAAGCATGTTGCCACTTAATTACTTGACTTTGGGGCTTGTTGCCACAGTAGGACTCTGCCACCAGACAGGGGAGCTTCTGTCCAGAATGTTGGGGTCTTCTGAACTGTCAGAAGTATTAGTTGGGTGCCCTCCCTGAAGCCCCCGTACACTCTGGAAAGCTGGACACACACCCCAAGACCTCCATCCCAGACCACAATCCATATCCAGGGAGGTTAATGCAAGAGCGATTACCCCACAAGACTGATCTCCAGATCCCCCTACAATTTGCAGGCCAGGAGCTGAACCTGCAACTGAAGCTGTGAAATGGCATTTGTGCCACAGCATCTCAGCCACTTCTAGCCCCCAGGGGAATAAGCCAATGCGCTCCCAAATACTGGTATCAAAGTCCATAGGGCACTAACTTCTCACTTTGTGTTTGAAATTCTGGAAAAGCCACAGCTGCTGGTGTTCTGGGGTCCCTCCAGCCAGCTCCTTGACCTACTGCCCTGGGGCTAAAACCACAACTCACAGGGGCCTGGGCTCGGCTCCCAGATCACTGTGCTATTGGCTCCCAGCGTGCTGTGCTGGACATTCCCTGCTGGGCTGCCAGGTTGTCCTCAGTGGGAGGTTAGCTTCTCTGTATCATTCTGTGGGTGTTAGAGCTCCAGAGGTTGTTCAGAGTCCAGCTTTTACATGATTTTGGAGTGGTGTGGGCTGGAGCACAGTGGAAGTGCTGTTTCTACTCTGCCATCTTGGCTCTGCCCCTGTTCCCTCTTTCTCTGATAATCCTAAACAAGTCAGCCCACACTGCATAGACTTTGAACTCTCATAGATCTGAGATATCAGAAGCATTGGTATCTACTTCGAATTACCAGAAATACACCACATGTTCTGATGGGAGGGAACAAACAGCAATGTTTTAGAGTACAAAAGAAAAAAAATACTGAAAAGAGAGAGAAAAATTTAAAATTGTGGCCATCACAAAATTTCTCATCAGTACAGCCTGCCTATTCAGTTTAAAAATCAGACTAAAGTCACTACAATTTTATATTTTTTGAGGGCTCATCACAAAACCGTCCTGTAGTTCTGCTAAGTACTCATGATAGTGTAATTATGATTCAGTACACAAGGACAGTTTAATTTCATTTTCTGATATAGCTACATTATTATTTCACATAGTTGTCACTCTGAGCCCAAAATAGCCATAGACTTATTCAGTGGATATTGCTGCAGGATTGCCAATTTACTCTCATGGAATGACCTTCTATTGACCTTTATCTGAGGAGAAGATGGAGTGAGGAGCTCAAAAAGGCTCTCTGAAGAAAGTGATTACAAAGAAATCAAACTTTGAACTGGGGCTGTCAAATTCAAATCAAATGATCTATTAGGCAGAAAAGTCCCCCTCACTTCACTATACCTGGATAGGAGTTTAATATCCATAAGAGAGTGCCAAGCTAAAGTCCTGTTTTTGCTCTGAGCAGGTCAATTATTTGAAAACCATAGTGATTATGCAATATCAGGAAACTTCTGAATTTAGGAACTTAAGCTGTATGTCTAGTTGTTTACCCTGTTGTGAGACTACCCTGAATATTTGTAGAAAATTATTTCTTCAGAATATATCTCTTTATGTCAGCTCCTCAGCCTGGTTTATTTTCTGTGGGTGGCTCACTAGATCTTGCTCAGTTTTTTTTTTTTCCTCCTGTTTCAATAAACAAATTTAGGAAAGGAAAACTTACTACAAAGGAAGGCTTGCCAAAGAAAGCTATACTTTATACAAGTCCTCTCAGAAGGAGAATTTGAAAAGAACTTGGCTTCTCTACACATCTGTGGGATTAGGCAGAGGAAACTAGAAGTTTCTCAATGTACATAAGCCTTTCTTGATGATTTCTTCTCATGAATGTGGGAGGTGGTTAATTCAATCAGGATATTGGATTCACAATTACAGATGGAAAGAACTTTTTTTTGGTATTGCTAGCTTCCAGACAGTGAAGTTTGAATGAATTCTTACTGTTCAATTCTTTTTCTCTCCATTGTATTTTTATTTCTGTGCTTTCCTTGTGCCAAGGAGGTGCTCTGGGGTTCTGGAAGGCTATGCAAACAAATTAAAAGCAACCAACACTTACTATGGTCAGACACTATGCCAAACACTATGCATATAAAGGAAAAGCAAAACATATTTCCTTTTTCTCAAGGATGATTTTCTAGTGGTGGAGACAATGTGTACATCAATGTACATACAACATGTATGTGTATAGACATTACACAGACATATTAATCATAGAGGGGAGGACATTAGCAGTTTGGGAAACCAAGCAAAGTTTTTATAGGTTCAATCCAATGGGAAAGGTTAGACAAATAGGTCTAGTGATGGATTGTAGCCCCATAGTTTGGGAATAAATTCATTCAAAAGGGAGAATATATGTAAAGAGAATAAAATTGCTTTTTGTTTTTTGCATCAGGATACCCGGGACAGAATGGATAAGCAGAATGCAAGCACTAAGTGTCCTAGAAGATAAGAAGTGCTTACACAGGAAAAAATGTAATGTAAAGGGGAAATGGGGTTACCCATAATGAATTGGTGCCCTTTTACATGTTTTCCTATGGCTGGAATTCTTTCTCTGCCACTTGGCAGAACTCTTCATATAATCATAGGCCTGGAAGGGCTTGAAGAGGTCATCTAATCTGCTCCTGACTTCCAGTCAGATCAGATCTTCCCAGAAAGAAGTCTCTGTATCTCTATTTCTTCGTTTATTTTAAAAAATCTTTTAAAAGGGAAATTCCACATCCTCGTTTTCTTTTGTCTTTTGAATATACATCTCAATTCAAATATGCTTTTGTTTTCTTTTAAGCCTAAAAGGCTTTATATTGAAAAAAAAAGAAAAAAAAACAGGGATTACTGGGTTGACAGTGAGCTATTTCATTTCTTGACTGACAGTATTTTACCTTCCAAAATTAGGGAGCAAAGTACCAGGTAGCATGAAACATACAGAATAACCCAAAATGCACTGGGGTGTACCTAATACTCAGTGGCCTTTAGGAAATGATAACTATAAATCCCTAGCAATTCTGTCTTCTTGCCTGCAGATAGTTATAGCTGTACTTTGCTCCATAAAAAGGAAAAGTCAGCACCTATGGGCTGTGAAGAACATTAATAACTAGGTGACAAAAAAGTAGGGTAGACAAAATCTTTTCTACTACTGGTTGGTACTTAATCCTCATTAAAAGAAAAAAAATGATGCGACAGATTTTGCTACCTGCCAGGACCTCTTATTATTCAATTCCTGTCCATTCCCTCCCCATTCCAAAGTATTACTGCTGTAAGTTTAATATGAATACAATTATTTTCAAGTATGTGTATATCTCTATTTGCTGCCTAAAAAACTTGGCTAATACATAAATTTTTGTGCAAGCTGAAAAATATTTTCACATAGTTTGTAACTAGATGTGTATTTTACATTATGTTCAACTATTCTATCACTGATATAATTTCATTTATGACTCTACACCCTCTACCTCCCAGAATTTTTTCCAGAGGTTCCTATAGTATCTACACCTAATTTAAATAAAAACATGACCCATTTTTTCTAGCAACAATGGATCATACAAGGGTCTTTCATATTCTAATTCAGTTACCCACATTGTGGGTACCTAGATAACATAATGGAAAGTGTATTGAGCCTGGAGTCAGGAAGACATCAATTCAAAGACAGCCTCAGATACTTATTAGCTTTGTGATCCTGGGCAAATCACTGAACTTCTGTTTGCCTCAGTCACCTCATCTGAAAAATGGGATAATAATAGCACCTACTTCTCAGGGCTTACATGAGGATCAAATGAGATAATAATTGTAATTTGCTTAGCACAGTATCAGATACATACTATGTGTTATATAAATATTATATATTATTATTTTTTGACTTTTTTTAAAAGTTCACCGTATTGGGTAGACTGTTGTTGTTGTTGTTGTCTGCTTTTTTCTTTTTTGGAGGGCAATTGGGGTTAAGTGACTTGCCCAAGGTCACACAGCTAGTAATTGAGGCCGGATTTGAACTCAGGTCCTCCTGACTTCAGGGCTGGTGCTCTACTCACTATGCCACCAAGCCACCCCATTATCTATTATTATTAATGTTAAAAAAAAAAAAAACATTTTGCTTGTCCATTAGGATCCCCTGAATCTGCTATAAAAGTTCATTCTTTTCAATTCAAATAAGTTAACTCTATATGGAAGCTCAACATAGCCTAAATGAACTCTGGGGATTCTCATCCCAACTTTCTGTCATACTGATGAACCAAGTTCCTAAAGCTTAAGTTGGGGGCAGCTAGTAGGCAAAGTACATAGAAAACTGGGTATGGAATTAGGAGTGCTTGAGCTCAAATCTGGTTTAAGATGCTTCCTAGCTATGTACCCTGGGCAAGTTACTTAACCCTATTTGCCTCAGTTTCCTCATCTGCAAAATTATCAGGAAGAGGAAATGTCAAACCACCCCAGTATCTTTGAAAAGAAAACCCCAAATGTAGGCAACAAAGACTCAGGCACAGTTGATATGCCTGAACAACAACTAAAATAAAAGGCTAGGCTCACAACATCTGTACCTTGGGATTCCAGAGCTATCCTGAAAAATTTATTTATCTAATTCCATTGGTCTGAACATCATTCATTCTAGCATGCTCTCCTCAATACCAACTGCCAGTGATTAGAATTTCAATATCATTTTACTAATTAATTTCAAATGAAGTAATATTGGTAAAACACTTAGTACAATGCTTGGTACACAATATATGCTTAATAAATGTTTGTTCCCTTCCCTTCTCCCTCCTTTTACAAAGAGATATTTAATGAGGTGATCAAGAATGGAAGTACATACATTCTACCTTGTCTCCCAATATACTTTCTCCTGTGGCACATTAAGTTCTAGAAAGAATGAGTTCAAAGTTGAAGAATTTTCTACAAAGTATCTGCTACACTAAGTTCATATCCAAATGCATAACTGGTGGATGAACTTCACCCCACCCTACTCCTTTCACAGGGTCCATCTTCTTGGTTGCAGGATCAGTCTACTCTTGAGGTAGGTATTGGTTTCCTTTGGAGAGTATGTTAGTGGACCACAAAGTCTGGCTTGGACTCTTATGCTTGGATTTCTCATAATTCATTCCTAACATTTCAAGAGTTAAAAGTTCCAAAAAATAGTCTTTTTGACTAAATTCAAAGTGTATGAAAGAATAGACACTATAGATATCAAATGAACAGTAAAACCATGAGCTTGTGGGATATATAGTGGTGGACCAAGTGAGAACATAAAAATTCAAGGTTTCTATCTTCAAAAGGGCCTTACATTAATTCTTTTTTATCAAATGCTTTAGTAATTTCTAGTTTACATCATTCATTTCCACAAGATTTTGAGTTGCAAATTTTCTCCCCATTTTCCCCCTACCCACCACCCCAAAATACCCATCCCACTGGATATCACCTCCTCCAATCTGCTCTCTCCCATATATTCTCACATACCCCCACCAACTTTCCAGTACGGCACAGTGAATCTCTAAGCCCCAGTGCCTGTATACCTTATTTCCCATTTAGGTGCAAAATAATATTAATAATAGCATATATATATATATATATATACATATGTGTGTATGTATGTATGTGTATGTATATATGTGTGTGTGTGTGTGTGTGTGTGTGTGTGTGTATTAAACATTTGATTGTAAAACTTTGAATTTCAGATTCATTCCCTTTTTCCCTTGTCAACCACCCTTACTGGGAAGATAAGCAATTCAATATAGGTTGTACATGTGTAGCTATGCAAAACATTTCCATAGTGGAAATATTGTAAAAGACTGACTATATAACTCTCCATTCTATCCCACCCCCACTTGTTCTATTCTCTACTTTGATCTTGTCCCTTTTCAAAAGTGGGTGCCTCCAACTTCCCTCTCCCCCAGCCTGCCCTCCCTTCCATCATCCCCCCTCTCATTCCCTTCCCCCCACTCTCCTATAATGTGAGATACCCTATTTAGTGTGTATGTCATTCCCTCCTTAAGCCAAATTCAATGAGAATAAGGTTGACCCATTCTCTTTTGACTTTCTGTTCTTTTCCTCCATTGTAACCATTTTCCTTTAACTCTTCTATATGAGATAGTTTACCGCAATTTGTCTCTCCCCATCTCCTCTCATTATATTCCTCTCACCTCTTAATTTCACGTTTTAATTATCATCCCTTCCCAGTAAACTGGTCCTGTGCCCTCTATCTATGTATACCTTTACACATATATACACACATTCACATATGTTTTCATATGCCCATATAGCCTCCTATATAGACATATATGTATGTGTATATATGTACATATATATATATATATACACCTATGTATATATACATATATAGATAGATAGATAGATAGATAGATAGATAGATAGATACACACACACATACATTTCTATTCCCTTCAATTATTCTCATACTGAGAAAAGTTTCGTAAGTTACAATTATCATTTTTCCATGTAGGAATGTAAATAGTTCAACTTTGATAAGTTCCTTATGATTTCTTTTTCCTGTTTACCTTCTTATGCTTCTCTTGCTTCTTGTATCTCAGTGTCAAATTTTCTATTCAACTCTGGTTTTTCCATCAAGAATGCTTGAAAGTCCTATTATTCCACTGAATGACCATATTTTCCCCTGAAACATGATACTCAGTTTTGCTGGGTAGGTGATTATTGGTTTTAATCCCTTTTGACCTCTGGAATGCAAAATTCAAAGCCCTTCTATCCCTCAGCCTAGAACCTGACAGATCCTGTGTCATCCTGATTATGTTTGCATAATATTCAAATTTTTTTCTTCCTCGCTTCTTGTAATATTTTCTCCTTGATTTGGGAATTCCAGAACCTGGAATTTTTTTTGGGGGGGGGCGGGATCCTTTTGAGGAGGTGATTGAGGGATTCTTTCTTTTCTTGCAAATGCTCTATTAACTTCGGGTTTATATCATTCATTTCTGCCAGACTTTGAGTTACATTTTTCCCGCATTTTTCCCCTACCCACCACCCCAGAATAGCAGTCCCACAAGATATCCACTTATCCAATCTTCCCTCTCCCATATCTTCTCCCATAACCCCTTCAACTTTTCCATTAGGGCAAGGTGAATCTCTGTGCTCCAATGCCTGCACATCTTATCTCCCAATTACATGCAAGATAGTATTAATAATAGTATTTATATATATTTGAAACATTTAATTTTAAAACTTCAAATTACCAGATCCATTACCTTCCTCCACTGTCACCCACTCCTGCTGGGAAGATAAGCAATTCAGTATATGTTGTACATGTATAGCTATGCAAAACATTACCATAGTAGATATATTGTAAAACACTGACTATATTTCCCTCCCACCTATCCCACCCCTACCTGGTCCATTCCCTACTTTGATCCTGTCTGTCTTCAAAAATGGGTGCCTCCGGGGGGCGGAGCCAAGAGGGCGGAGTAGAAACAGTTAATCCAAGCCACTCTGCCCCCAGATTCCCCCCAAACTATATAAAAGGGGACTCTGAATAACTTCTGGAGCCCCAGCACCCACAGAACGACACAGAGAAGCTAACCTCCCACTGAGGACAGTCCAGCAGCCCTGCAGGAAGGACCAGCGCAGCAGTCTGGGAGCTGGCAGCGCGCAAAGCGCAGGAAGCTGAGCCAAGCCGGAGCTGAGGTCCCCGTGAGCCGAGGTTTTAGCCCCAGGGCACCAGCGCCAACATCCGGCTGGAGGAACCCCAGAACACCAGTAGCTGTGGCGACTCCAGAATTATCAACATAGACATGCCTAGGACAAAGTAAGAGGCTAGTGTCCTATGGACTTTGGGACCTGTATGTGGGGAATTCGTCAGCTTCCTCCCCTGGGGGCTAGAAGCTGCTGAGGAGACACTCCATTTTGTAGTTTTCAGATGCAGCTCCAGCTCCTGGCCTGCAATTAATTGTAGGGAGATCCAGCGATCAGTCTTGGGGGGTAATCGCTCTTGCTTTAACCTCCCTGGATCTGGATTGTGTTCTAGGGTGGAAGTCGTGGGTGGGTTTACAGCTTGCCAGAAACGGAAGTTGCCCCCCACACGTTCCAGACGAAAATTCTTCTATCTGTCCTTAAAGCCATAGTGTGGCAACAAGCCCAAAAGTCAAGTAATTAAGTGGCAACATGCCAAGGCAAAGGAAACAGAAAAATGCAACCCTAGACTCCTATTTTGGGGGCATAGAGCGGGAAAAGGACTGTGAGGTCAGAAGTCCTGCTCCAAAAGCCCCAGGGGAAAACATGAGCGGGTTGCAGGCCATAGAGGACCTTAAGAAGGACTTTAAAAATCAAATAAGAGAAGTGGAGGAAAAATTGGAAAGAGAAATGAGAAGGATGCAGGAAAAGTATGAAATGAGGGTCAACAGCCTGACTGAGGAAAACAACACCTTAAAAAATAGACTAACTCAAATGGCAAAGGAAGCCCAAAAGGGCAATCAGAGAAGAATGCCTTAAAAAGTTGAATTTGCCAGCATGGAAAAAGAATCTCAAAGTTCACTGAGGAGATTCATTCCTTCAGAGTTAGACTGGAGCAAATGGAAGCTAATGACTTTATGAGAAATCAAGATGCTGTTAAGCAGATCCAAACAAACGAAAGATTAGAAGGCAATGTGAAATATCTCATGGGAACCACTGACCTGGAAAATAGATCCAGGAGAGACAATTTAAAAATTATTGGACTACCTGAAAGCCATGATCAAAGAAAGAACCTAGAAATCACCCTTCAAGAAATTCTCAAGGAAAACTGCCCTGATGTTTTAGATCCAGAGGGCAAAATAGAGGTTGAAAGAATCCACCGATCGCCTCCTGAAAAAGATCCCAAAAAGAAAACTCCCAGGAATATTATAGCCAGGTTCCAGAATCCCCAGATCAGGGAGAAAATACTACAATCAGCCAGGAAGAAACAATTTCGATATTATGGAAACACAATCAGAATAGCACAGGACCTGGCAGCTTCTACACTGAGGGATTGAAGGGCATGGGATACGATATTTCAGAGGGCAAAAAAGCTGGGAATGAACCCAAGGGTCACCTACCCAGCAAAACTGAGTATTTTGTTTCAGGGGAAAATATCGTCATTCAGTAGAATAGAGGACTTTCAAGCATTCTTGAGGAAAAAACCAGAGTTGAATAGAAAATTTGACATCCAGACACAAGAAGCAAGAGATGCCTGAGAAGGTAATCAGGGAAAAGAAATCAAAAGGAACTTATCAAAGTTGAACTATTTACATTCCTATATGGAAAAGCAATAACAGTGACTGATGATATCTTCCTCACTACGAAAATAATGGAAGAAGGGTGTGATCATATGAATATATATGTGAATGTGTGTATATATGTTTACAGTTATACATGGATAGAGGGCATAGATTGAATTTGTTGGGAAGGGAGGATACTTAAGGGGTGAAATTATGAGGTGAGAGAGGAAAGTGGCAAGTGGAGATGGGGAGAGACAGGGTAGGGTAAACTATCTCATGTAGAAGAAGCAAGGGGAAGTGGTTGCAAGGGAGAGGGAGAATAGGAAGGCAAAAAAGGCAAAACCACAAGCTCATTTAATTTGATTCTGGGAGAGAATGACATACATACGCAGTTGGATATCCCAACCTGCAGCAGAATAGGGGGAAGGGGGCTGAGAGGAGGGATGATGGATGGGAGGCCATCCTTGGGGGGAGGGGAGGTTGGAAGTACCCACTATAGAAGAGGGACAGGATCAAGCAGGGAATGGACCAGGTGGGGGATGGGATGAATGGGAGGGAATTATAAGCAGCCTTGTACAATATATCTACTATGGTAATGTTTTGCATAGCTAGACATGTACAACATATACTGAATTACTTATCTTCCCAGAGGGAATGGTGACAAGAGAGGAAGGAAATGGATCTGAAATTTGAGGTCTTAAGATTAAATGTTTCAAATATATATAAATACTATTATTAATACTCTTTTGCTTGTAATTGGGAGATAAGATGCGCAGGCATTGAGACACAAAGATTCACCTTCCTCTAATGGAAACGTCAAAGGGGTTATGGGAGAAGATACGGGAGAGAGCAGATTGGAGGAAGCGATATCTTGTGGGACTGCTATTCTGGGAGGTTGGGTAGGGGAAAAACAGGCATGGAAATGATTGTAACTCAAAATCTGGCAGAAATGAATGATGTAAAACAGAAGTTAATAAAGCATTTGTTTAAAAAGAAAAAAAGAAAAAAAAGAGATGCAGAAAAACATTTGATAAAATACAACACCCTTTCGTATTGAAAATATTAGAAATCATAGGAATAAATTGAATATTACTTAAAATGATTAGCAGTATCTATCTAAAACTAAGATTAAGAATTATCTCTTATGGGGACAAATTTGATGCTTTCCCAATAAGATCAGAAGCAAAGCAAGGATGTTCAATTATCACCACTATTATTCAATATTAATCTAGAAACACTAGCTATAGCAATAATACAAGAAAATGTAATTGGAATTAAAATTGGTAGTGAGAAAGTAAGACCACGAAAATATTCTTTGATGATGATTCCATCTTATACTTAGAGAACCAAAGAGAATCAACTAAAAAGTAGTTGAAAAATGATAAACTTTAGTAAGGATGTAGAATATGAAATAAAACCATATAAATCATCAAGATTTTTCTATACTATGAAGAATACCCAGAATGAAGGGATAGAAAAAGAAATTCCATTTGAAATAGCAGTAGACAACATTAAATACTTGGGAGTCTACCTGCTAAGACAAATCCAGGGACTATAATGATTGGTTGTGGTCCTTCATTCTTAAAGAGGACTGAACATTTACACTATGAAGGGATCAAAGTATAGTATATCCAATCATAGTTGATCAGACCAATATGAGTTTGGAAAGCTCTACCACAGGTTGGGCACAGATAGTCTATTTGAACATTGGGAAAGGAGTTGTCTCTAAATTTGCACATCTCATATTTCTTTTTTTTTGAATTAATTTATTAGTTAAGTTTCAGTTAATAAGATTCAATTCCATAGTTCCTTGATTTTCAAATTTCCTTTACTTCCCTCCCCCCTCCCCCCATAACACCATATAGTCCAGTAAAGGATCTGCAAATACATTCATATTAGACATTAGTCCAATTACAAAGGCGTATTTTACTAGGTGGGATGACAGATGGTAAAGAAGAAATAAAACCAAACAATGAAAGGAAAAAGATCAATTAGTTTGCTTCCATCAGGATTCAAGTTCAGTTCTTTCTAGTTATATCTTTGGATGTCGCATTTCTCTCTTTCATGAGACTTTTGGAATTGACTTATATCACTGCATTGGTGAGAAAAGTCCAGTCTGTCATAGATGGCCATCACACATATGAAGTGTCTGTGATTGTATACAAATTTCTTCTGATTCTACTCTTCTCACTCAGCATCAGTCTGTATAAGCCTCTCCAGGTAAATATGAAATCCGTCTCCTCCTCATTTCTTATAGCACAATAATATTCCATTACATTCATATACCACAACTTGTTTAGCCATTTCCCAATTGATGGGCACCCCTTTAGTTTCGAATTCTTTGCAACCACAAAAAGGGCTGCTATAAATATTTTTGTACATATGGGTCTTCCTCCCACTTCTATGATCTCTTGGGGATATAACCCTAGAAGTTGTATTGATGGGTCAAAGGGTATGAAATTATTTATAGTCCTTTGGGCATAATTCCAGATTTCTCTCCAGAATGGTTGGATAAGTTCACTCTCATATTTCTTTTGTGCTAATTCAATTCATAAATTTCACAGAGTACAGCACCTTCTTTGATGTGAACATGCCATACTGATTGGTCCTATACTAGGGTCTCCTAGGTATCATAATAAATTCCAAAGTTTTTCAGAGAAACCTTGGAAGTATCCTTATCTCACTTCTTCTGACCTTCCTATGAGCATTTGCCTTGCATTAATTTTCACAAAATAGTAATTTAGATAAACATACAGTAGCATTTGGACAATATGGCCAACCCATCAAAGTTGCAAAGTTGTAGAAATTTAATACTTGGCAGTTTAGTTCAAGAAAGGACCTCAGAGTCTGATACCTTATTCTACCAGATGCTCTTCAGAACTATATCCCAGAGGGGTGGCTAGGTTGCGCAGTGAGTAGAGCGTCAGCCCTGGAGTCAGAGGGACATGAGTTCGGATCTGGCCTCGGACACTTAACGCACACACAAACAAAAACCTGGCCGTGTGACCTTGGGCAAGTTACTTAACCCCAATTGCCCTCTAAAAAAGCAAAAAAAAAAAAAAAAAGCAAAAAAGAACTACATCCCAGGATGATATGAATACAAATACCAATTCTTCGGAAGCTAAGACAATTCAAATGGAAACAATTCAGTTTCCTGGCATGGCACTGACATACTGTCTGGGTATCATAGACATAAAACAAAAAGGTCAGCATAAAGGCTCTGCAGGCCTTCAGTTTGGTAGGCCACCTACTACCTCTTCTCTCCCATGCTTTCCTTTGGAGTCTCTGAAACACTAAGCTAGTTCTGGCAATGTGTGCATTAACCTCGTGATCAGTGTGTATATCCCTGGAAAAGTATATTGTGAAGGTAAGCCAAGTCATTCACAGCCTTCAAAATTTCTGTAATTGCTGTAACTGATGGTTCCATATATAATTGGTGTGGTGCTGGTTGGTTTCCTTGGTGGTGTTAAGCCAAAATCAACACAATCAGCAAAGAATTGATCCATACTTTGTTGCATTTCAGCTTTAGAACCTGCACAGGGTGCTCAATCATTTGCAAATAGAAAGTTACAAATTCTCTCTCCATGTCAGTCTTGGCTTGTATCTTTTACAAGTTAAATAATTTGCCATCTGTGTGGTAGTTGACCCTGATGTCCTTTTCATCCTCATTGAAGGCTTCTGACAATATCACAGAAAACATCCTGCTAAATAGCATGGGGACAAGAAAACACGCCAGCTTCATTACAGTGGTGACTGGGAAAGCATGAGAGCATTGTTCATTCTCCAGAATCCATATAAGCATGCTGTCATGAAATTGATGTACAATACTGATAGACTTCTCTGAGTAACCAAATTTTGCCATAATTGTTCCACGAGCTCTCATGACTCTCAGTGTCAAAGACTTTCATTACATCATTGTGTACAGACTTCTGTACACAATGTACATTAAAACATTGTGTACAGACTTCTGTTCTGCTCTTGGCATTTCTCCTGGAGTTGTCAGGGGAGTAAACTGCATAATTGACTATTTCTCAGCACTTTCTGAAGCTACAAGGTCTTGAGTTAATGTAAATTTGATTTGAGAGGAAAAGTTGTTCGAAGTCTGATCAGCTTCACTTTCTCATCTAGAGTCATGATAGTCTAGTGGCAAGATAAAAATGAAAATGACTGTTAATGGCTCAGGATACAGTGGAGGACCTTGGTGGTATCGAACCAATCTCTAAGCATTCCACAGAACCAGCTTCAGCCACCTTCATGGCCATTGGAACAAACTGTTCTTATCTGCCCATTCTGTCAAGGGAAGTCTTCACATTATTGAGGTAAACACCTCCCTAACTCACTGATGGGTTTGAGAACCTTCTGTTACCCTCAACCCTGGTTTTAACCTGTCTCCTGAAATAGTTTACCAAGTTGTGCCTCCTGTACAAACTATAATCAATGGGACACCAAAGGTGGTGAGCTGCACTAAAAAGGGCTTGGCAGCCCTCACACCAGAGGTACTAGTCTTCTCTGTACATCCTACATCTCAGGACTATATGAATACAAAAAAAAAAAACAAAAAAACCCACTTTCCTTTTTTAAAATTTTTACTAGAAATAATCTGCCATTTAATTTACCAGGCATGTTTAGGTTTTTTTTATAATTTATACTATTTTTTTCACTTTATATTGACAATATGACTATAAACTTGCTACTTTTTTCTTAACTATCAGTTCATTTTATTTTCAAGAGCAAAAAAGACTATCATCAACTCCTCTCATTCCCATAATCATGAAGAACAGTTACAATTACTCCTCCCCACCCCTTAATTATTTTTAAATTAAATTTTATGTTTACTTTTAAACATATGTTTATTTTTATTTCCACAAGATTTTGAGTTACAAATTTTCTCCCCGTCTTTTCCCTACCCATCACCTCAAAACAGCAATCTCACTGTATACCCCCTACCCTAATCTGCTCTCTCCTGTATCCTACCCCATGCCCCCTCCAACTTCCCAGTAAGGCAAGATAGATCTCCATCCTCCAGTGCCTGTACTGTATATCTTATTTCCCAGTTGCATGTAAAAATAATTTATATATATATATATACATATATATATATATATATTAAACATTTTATTTTAAAACTTTGAATTCTAGATTCTTTCCCTTCCTCCCTCATCACCCACCATTCAGTAATGGAAGATAAGCAATTCAATATAGGTTGTATATGTGTAGCTATGGAACACATTTCCATAGTAGATATATTATAAAAGACTGACTATATTTCCCTCCATCCTATCCCGCCCCCCCCTACTTGCTCTATTCTTTACTTTGAACCTGTCCCTTTTCAAGTGTATGTTCTTCTAACTACTCCTCCCCCAACCTGCCCTCCCCTCCATCATCCCCCCTCTCATCCCCTTCCCCCCTACTCTCCTGTAGGGCAAGATACACTATTTAGTGTTTATATCATTCCTTCCCTAAGCCAAATTCAATGAGAGTAAGGTTGATCCATTCCCTTTTGCCTTCCTGTTCTTACCCTCCATTGAAATAGTTTTTCCTTGCCTCTTCTATATGAGATAATTTACTCCCTTCTGTTCCTCCCCATCTCCTCTCATTATATTCCTCTCTCAACTCCCAATTTCACCTTTTAAGTATAATCCCTTCCTATTCAATTGATTCTATGCCATATGTCTACGTATACTGTATACATATATATACACATTCACATATGTATTCATACACCCATATACCCTCTTATATAGACATATATATATGTCTGTATACATATATGTGTGTATATATATATATATATATATACATTTATATTCCCTTTATAACAAAACACTTTTCACACAAATAAAGGTAGATCTAAATAAATGGAGAATTATTAATTGTCCCTAGGTAGACCTAGTCAACATTTTTAAATGATAATTCTACCTAATTTAATTCATTTATTCAGTGCAAAACCAAACGATGAAATAGCAATATTATAGAACTAGAAAAAATTCATTTGGAATAACAAAAAATTCAGAATATCAAGGGAATTGATAAAAAATGTGAAAGAAGTCATCTTAGTAGTACCAGTTTTAAAAGTAAACTGCAAAGTGATGATCAAAATTATCTGGTGCTATCTAAGAAATAGAGTAGTAGTAAATGTCCACAGTAATTCAGTAGTAAATATCCATAGTAATCTAGTGTTTGATAAACCCAAAGACCTAAGCTTTGGGGAGGTAATAACTCACCATTTGACAAAAATTGCTGAGAAAACTGGAAAGCAGTTGGGCAGAAAGTAGGCATAGAGCAATATCTCATATCTTATACCAAGTTAGAGTCTGAATGTGTAAATGATTTCAACATAAAGTGTTACTTTATAAATGAACTAAGAGAACATGGGAATATGTATCTGCTAGATATATGAATAAGGGAAGAGTTTATGACCAAGCAAGAAAAAGGAAGGATCAAGGAAAGTAAAATAAATAATTTCACACAAACAAAACTAATGTAGCAAAAATTAGAAGGAAAACAGGAAATGTGAAAATTATAGCAATTTCTCTAACAAAAGCCTCATTTCTCAAATACACATAGAAAACTGAAACAAAAATGGCTATTCTCCAGTTGATAAAGGATCAAATAATATGAAAAGTCAGTTTTCAGAAGAAATCAAAGCTACCAACAGTCACGTCAAAATAAATTCTCTAAATCAACTCCCAGGAGCTAAGATGGTGAAGTAAACAGTAAATCACTGTAACTTTTCTATAGTCACCTCAAAACCATAAAATAGTTCTCAAAAACAAGTCTTGAAACATCAAAACCAGCAAAAAATGGGGGGTTGAAAATCTTTTAGCCCGAGAAACTTGGAAGATTAGTAGGAAAGATATTTCTCACTCAAGTAAAAGGGGAACACAGGACAGGAAGAGTCCCAGCAAGCCAGCAGCAAGTTCCACTTCAGAAAACCAGTGGGAGATCCTGAGCCCCATTGTGGAAAAATGGATTAAAATTAATTGGAAACTAAATAATTTAATCCTAAAGAACAAGTGAGTCAAAGAACAAATCATGGAAACAATCAATAATTTCATTAGAGAGAATGACAACAATAACAAAACATTACAAAATTTATGGGATGCAGCCAAAGCAGTACTAAGAGGAAATTTATTTCTCTAAATTCTTACAGGAACAAAATAAAGAGCAGATTGATGAATTGGTGCACATGACTTAAAAATATAGAAAAGATAACAAGTTAAATATCCCCCAACTGAGCATCAAATCATAAATCCTAAAAGTCAAAAGTGAAATTAATAAAAATGAAATACAGGGGCGGAGCCAAGATGGCAGAGTAGAAACAGCATGTCCAAGGCACCCTCCCCCCAGATCACCTCCAAACTATGTAAAAGGGGACTCTGAACAACTTCTGGAGCCCCAGCACCCACAGAATGACACAGAGAAGCTAACCTCCCACTGAGGACAGCCCAGCAACCCTGCAGGAAGGACCAGTGCAGCACTCTGGGAGTCGGCAGCGCAGTGTGCAGAGAGCAGAGCCCAGGTCCATCTGAGCCATGGTTTTGGCCCCAGGGTGGCCGGGCCAGCAGCCGCCTGGAGGGACCCCAGAACACCAGCAGCTGTGGCAATTCTAGAATTATCAACACAGACATGCCAAGGACAAAGTGAGAGGTTAGTGCCCCATGGACTTTGGGACCACTATTTGGGGACCATATCGGCTTCCTCCCCTGGGGGCTAGAAGCCATTGAGGAGACACGCCATTTTGTAGTTTCCAGTGGCAGCTCCAGCTCCTGGCCTGGGAACTGTAGGGAGATCCAGCGATCATTCTTGGGGTGTAATTGCTCTTGCTTCAACCTCCCTGGATCTGGATTGTGGTCTGGGGTGGAGGTTGTGGGGTGGGTATTCAGCTTGCCAGAAATGGAAATTGTCCCCCCACATGTTCGGAACAGAAGCTCCCCTGTCTGGTGGCAGAGTCCTACTGTGGCAACAAGCCCAAAAGTCAAGTAATTAAGTGGCAACATGCCAAGGCAAAGGAAACAAAATAAACAGAAAAATGCAACACTAGACTCCTATTTTGGGGGCAAAGAGGATCAAAGCATAGAACAGGAGGAGGGCTTTGAGGTCAGAAATCCTGGTCCAAAAGCCCCAAAGGAAAATATGAGTGGGTTACAGGCCATAGAGGACCTTAAGAAGGACTTTAAAAGTCAAATAAGATAAGTGGAGGAAAAATTGGGAAGAGAAATGAGAAGGATGCGGGAAAAGTATGAAATGAGGGTCAACAGCCTGACTGAGGAAAACAACACCTTAAAAAATTGACTAACTCAAATGGCAAAGGAGCCCCAAAAGGGCAATGAGGAGAAGAATGCCTTAAAAAGCCAAATTTGCCAGATGGAAAAAGAAGCTCAAAAGCTCACTGAGGAGATTCATTCCTTCAGAGTTAGACTGGAGCAAATGGAAGCTAATGACTATGAGAAATCAAGATGCTGTTACACAGATCCAAACAAATGAAAGAATAGAAGGCAATGTGAAATATCTCATGGGAAAAACCACTGACCTGGAAAATAGATCCAGGAAAAATGAAATACAAAATATTGAACTTAAAAATTAAAAAAAGTAGCTAGATTAAGGAAAAATAGAGATAAGTCACTGGTGAGTTTGATTAAAAAAAGAAAGAAGAAAACCAAATATACAGTATCAAAAACCAAAAGAGTGAAATCTCCATCAATGAAGAAGAAAATAACCAATCATTAGGAAATATTTCCCCGATTATATAAAAATAAATCTGACATTCTGAGTCAAATTAATGAATATTTATGAAAATATAAATTATATAGATGAACAGATTAGGAAATAGAATGCCTAAATAACTCCATCTTAGAAAAATAAATTAAACAAGAAATTAATGATTTCCCTAAGGAATAATCCTCATGGCCAGATGGGTTGTAATGGCAAGCAAAGAACTATTTAATGCCTAGTTTTAGCTATTTAGTTGATACCTTATTTCAGTTCAAGTCTCTTTTGAGCCTTGACATGATTGTACCAAGCCTTATCACAAGCAGAACTTGTGAACCCTAAAACTTGTGAACTCTTGTTGCTGATGCAACAGGAAGGGAGGGAGCTAATGACCATATATAAGGAGAGGCCCAGGATGGAAAGAGCAGAACTGAGAAGAACTGAGAAGAGAACTCTTCTGGTGGTAGAGTTGAGAAGGAGAGAACTTGTGGTATACCACTATTCTATGTTTGTCCTTTCTGTCTGTGTTGATTTTTCTTTGTGATCCTCTATACAGGAGTCCTGGGACCTTACTGGAAGCTGTGAAAGAGGATTTTCTGGTTGTCTCTTTACAGAAGTCCTGAAGGAGGGATTCAGAGGTCATGGGACTTTACTGATGATTTTGTTAACCTCTCAGACCTTGTTTTTGGGTCTATGTTGATTTCACAGGCAGATAGTGAATTGATGATGGTGCCATCAATGTGAATGAATGTTGTATTGGCTCTGTCAAGCATTGTCTTCCCAGAAACAGAAACTGTGAAAGACTTGAGATGGACTGGACACTGTGAGCTTCAATATGGAACAGGACCTGGATGAAGAGCTGGAAGAGGAGCTGGGAGCTGTCTGCCTTTGAATCCAGGTGAGAGTTGGGTAGATTCAGGCAGGAGCTAGAACCATGGAAGAAGAACCATGGAATCTGAGAGCTAGCCTCAAGCCAAGATGAAAAGACGTCTTCTTGGGTACTTAATGCTGACTGAGAAGATTATGATTTACTGTGACCTAAGGGTGGAGAACTTTGACTTTTGTACTTTGTGTCCCTTAAGGAGACCTGCTCCTTAAGGATGATTGAATTAAAGACTTACTGAATGATATTTTTTGTTTAAAACTACGTGACCATTTTGTTGAAAACTATGTGGCCACTTTAGTGATAACTTATTATGTCAAAACATTATGAATGCTGTACTTTGGTTTCTGTCAAAGTTTTGTCTTAATTCATTACTGAATAAATGGAGAGTTCACTATACTGTGTAATCAGAACCTTAAAGCTCTTCACAGGAGCAGTCCTCTGGAAAGCTGTTCATGCTTGGCTTTACATAGGTTAATGAGTGAATTTTACCGAACACTAAAAAGCAATTAAGTGCCATTCTAGATAGATTATTAGAAAAATAGTAAAGAATGAATTCTATCAATTTCCTTTTATGACACAAATATGGTGTTGACACTCAAACAAGGAAGAACTAAACAGGGAGATAAAATTATAGACCAATTTCCTCAATGAATATTGATGCAAAAATTTTGAACAAAATACTAGCAAGGTGATTACAACAATATATCACAAGAATTATACATTATGATGAGGTGAGGTTTATACTAGGAATGCAGGGTTGCTTCAGTATCAGGAAAATGATCAACATAATTGAGCATATCAATAACAAAACTAGCAGAAATAATATGGTTATCTCAATAGATACCATTTTTTTTTTACAACATACAGCACCCATTCCTATTTAAAAACACTAGAGATAATAGGAATAAAGAAACATTCCTTAAAATGATAAGCAGTATCGATCTTACGAAAACAGGAGGGTGGGTGGAGCCAAGATGGTGGAGTAGAAACAGCTCATCCAAGCCACTCTGCCCCCAGATTCCCCCCAAACTATGTAAAAGGGGACTCTGAACAACTTATGGAGCCCCAGGACCCACAGAATGACACAGAGAAGCTAAACTCCCTCTGAGGACAGCCCAGCAGCCCTGCAGGAAGGACCAGCGCAGCAGTCTGGGACCTAGCAGCGCACAGCGCGCAGAGCGAAGGGAGCCGAGCCAAGCCCAGGTCCATGTGAGCCGAGGTTTTAGCCCCAGGGCGGCAGGGCCAGCAGCCAGCTGGAGGAACCCCAGAACACCAGGAGCTGTGGCGACTCCAGAATTATCAATATAGACATGCCTAGGACAAAGTAAAAGATTAGTGTTCTATGGACTTTGGGACCGATATTTGGGGAATGAGTCAGCTCCCTCCCCTGGGGGCTAGAAGCTGCTGAGGAGACATGCCATTTTGTAGTTTTCAGAGGCAACTCTGGCTCCCGGCCTGCAAATTGTAGGGAGATCCAGCGATCAGTCTTGGGGGGTAATCGCTCTTGCTTTAACCTCCCTGGATCTGGATTGTGATCTAGGGTGGAAGTTGTGGGTGGGTTTACAGCTTGCCAGAAAGGGAAGTTGCCCCCCACACGTTCAGGACGAAAATTCCTCTATCTGTCCTTAAAGCCATAGTGAAGCAACAAGCCCAAAAGTCGAGCAATTAAGTGGCAACATGCCAAGGCAAAGGAAACAGAAAAATGCAACCCTAGACTCCTATTTAGGGGGCATAGAGCGGGAAAAGGACTGTGAGGTCAGAAGTCCTGCTCCAAAAGCCCCAGGGGAAACCATGAGCGGGTTGCAGGCCATAGAGGACCTTAAGAAGGACTTTAAAAATCAAATAAGAGAAGTGAAGGAAAAATTGGAAAGGGAAATGAGAAGGATGAAGGAAAAGTATGAAATGAGGGTCAACAGCCTGACTGAGGAAAACAACACCTTAAAAATAGATTAACTCAAATGGCAAAGGAAGCCCAAAAGGGCAATGAGGAGAAGAATGCCTTAAAAAGTCGAATTTGCCAGATGGAAAAAGAATCTCAGAAGTTCACTGAGGAGATTCATTCCTTCAGAGTTAGACTGGAGCAAATGGAAGCTAATGACTTTATGAGAAATCAAGATGCTCTTAAGCAGATCCAAACAAATGAAAGATTAGAAGGCAATGTGAAATATCTCATGGGAAAAACCACTGACCTGGAAAATAGATCCAGGAGAGACAATTTAAAAATTATTGGACTACCTGAAAGCCATGATCAAAGAAAGAACCTAGAAATCACCCTTCAAGAAATTCTCAAGGAAAATTGCCCTGATGTTTTAGATCCAGAGGGCAAAATAGAGGTTGAAAGAATCCACTGATCACCTCCTGAAAAAGATCCCAAAAAGAAAACTCCCAGGAATATTATAGCCAGGTTCCAGAATCCCCAGATCAAGGAGAAAATACTCCAAGCAGCCAGGAAGAAACAATTTCAATATTGTGTAAACCCAATCAGAATAGCACAGGAACTGGCAGTTTCTACACTGAGGGACTGAAGGGCATGGGATATGATATTTCAGAGGGCAAAAAAGCTGGGAATGAACCCAAGGGTCACCTACCCAGCAAAACTGAGTATTTTGTTTCAGGGGAAAATATGGTCATTCAGTGGAATAGAGGACTTTCAAGCATTCTTGAGGAAAAAAACAGAATTGAATAGAAAATTTGACATCCAGACACAAGAAGGAAGAGATGCCTGAGAAGGTAATCAGGGAAAAGAAATCAAAAGGAACTTATCAAAGTTGAACTATTTACATTCCTATATGGAAAAGCAATAACAGTGACTGATGATATCTTCCTCACTACGAAAATAATGGAAGAAGGGTGTGTGGTCATATGAATACATATGTGAATGTGTGTGTATATGATTACAGTTATACATGGATAGAGGGCATAAGTTGAATTTATTGGGAAGGGAGAATACTCGAGGGATGAAATTATGAGGTGAGAGAGGAAAGTGGCAAGAGGAGATGTGGAGAGACAGGGTAGGGTAAACTATCCCATGTAGAAGAAGCAAGGGGAAGTGGTTGCAAGGGAGGGGGATAATAGGAAGGCTAAAAAGGCAAAACCACATTCACATTGGATTTGGTTCAGGGAGAGAATGACATATATACTAAATGGGATATCTTAACCTGCAGCAGGATAGGGGAAAGGGGGATGAGAGGAGGGATGATGGATGGGAGGGCATCCTTGGGGGAAAGGGAAGTTGGAAGTACCCACTATAGAAGAGGGACAGGATCAAGTAGGGAATGGACCAGGTGGGGGCTGGGATGAGTGGGAGGGAATTATAAGCAGCCTTGTACAATTTATCTACTATGATAATGTTTTGCATAGCTAGACATGTACAACTTATACTGAATTACTTATCTCCCAAGAGGGAATGTGTGACAAGGGAGGAAGGAAATGGATCTGAAATTCAAGGTTTTAACATTAAATGTTTCAAATACATATAAATAATATTATTAATACTCTTTTGCTTGTAATAGGGAAATAAGATATGCAGGCATTGGAACACAAAGATTCACCTTCCTCTAATGGAAAAGTTGAAGGTGGTATGGGAGAAGGTATGGGAGAGAGCAGACTGGAGGAACAGATATCTTGGGGACTGCTGTTCTGGGAGGTTGGGTAGGGGAATAAGAGGGGGAAAATGATTGTAACTCAAAATCTGGCAGAAATGAATGATGTAAAACAGAAGTTAATAAAGCATTTGTTTAAAAAAATGATAAGCAGTATCTATCTAAAACCATCAGTAAGCATTATTTGTAATGGAGACAAACTAGAAGCCTTCCAAATAAGATCATGGGTGAAGCAAGAATACCCATTACCTCCACTATTATTCACTCTAGTGTGAGAAATGTTAGATATAGCAATAAAAAAGAAATTAAAAGAATTAAAATAGGCAATGAGGATATAAAACTATCACTTTTTGCAGATGATATGATGAAATAGAGATGATTAGAAAATCCTAGAGTATCAAATAAAAAATGTACTTCAAATAATGAACAACTTTAGCAAAGTTGCAGGATATAAGATAAACCCACATAAATAATCAGCATTTCTTTATATAACCAACAAAGCCCAGCATTAAGAGATGGAAAGTAAAATTCCATTTAAAATTATTGCAAACAATACAAAATACTTAGGAATCTATCTACAAAGAAAAATCTAGGAACTTTATGAAAACTATTTTCAGAACACTTTCCACAGAAATAAAGAAGGATGTAAAGAATTGGAAAAGTGTCAATTGCTCATGGGTATGCTGAGTCAATATAATAAAAATGACAATCTCCCCTCAGTTAATCCATTTATTCAGTGCCATATGAATCAAGCTATCAAAAAATGGAGGTAGAAAGAATAACAACAAAATTCATTTGGAAGAACAAAAGGTCAAGAACATCAAGGGAATTAATTAAAAAATAAATACAAAGTAAAGTGGCCTAGCAATATCAGATATCAAACTACGTTTTAAATCAGTAATGTTCAAAACTATCTGGGACTTACTAAGAAATAGAGGGGTAGGACAGTTGAATAGATTAGGCACACAACAAATAGTAGTAAACTAGTAGAACCATAATAATCTAGTGTTTGATAAATCCAAAGGCCCCAGCCTTTAAGAACTCATTGTTTGGCACAAACTGCTTGGAAAACTGGAAAATAATAGGGCAAAAAGTAGGTATAGATCAACATCTCACACAGTATACAAAGAAAATATCAAATGATTTTGACATAAAAGGTGACACCGTAAACAAATTACACGAGCAAGGAAGTGTCTACTTGTTAGATCTTTGGAGAAGGGAAGAATTCATGACCAAACAAGAAAAAGAGAGCATTACAAAATATAAAATAGATAATTTACATTATACTAAATTAAAAATATTTTATCACAAAATATTTTTCACAATGCAACCAAGATTAGAAGGAAAGTAAAAAGATAGGAAGCAATCTGTACATCATTATAGAACTGAGTCAAATTTATAAGAAAACAAGCCATTCCCCAATTGAAAAATGGTCAAAGGATATGAACAGGCATTTTCAGATGAATAAATCAATGTTATTTATAACCATATTAAAAAGTAGTCTAAATCCCTTTTAATTAGAGAAATGCACATTAAAACAACCCTGAGGTACCACCTCATACCTATTAGATTGGCTAATATGACAAAAAGGAAAAATGATAAATGTTGAAGAAGATGTGGGGAATTTGGAACACATGCATTCTTGGTGGAATTTTGAACTGAACCAACCTTTCTGGAGAGTAATTTGGAACTGTGCCCAAAAGGCAACCAAAATGTGCATGCCCTTTGATCTAGCAATACTACTACTAGGTCTGTATCCAAATAAGATCATAAAAAAGGGAAAAGGACCTATATTTGCAAAAATATAGTGGCCCTTCTCATGGTGACAAAGGATTGGAAATTGAGGTGAGGCCTATTAATTGGGGAATGATTGAACAAGCTGTGGTATATGAAGGTAATGAAATACTATCATGCAATAAGAAATGCTGAACAGATAGATTTCAGAAAAACTTGGAAAGGTTTGTACAAACTGATGCAAAGTGAAATGAGCAGAATTAGGAAAGCATTGTACACAGTATCAAGAACATTGTGTGATCATCAACTATGAATGACTTGGCTTCTCTTAGCAACCAATGATCCAAGTTAAGTACAAAAAACTCATGAAGGGAAATGCTATATCCATATCCAAATAAACAACTGATAAACTCTGAATCCATATTGAGGTATATTTTTTCACTTTATTCTTTTTCATGTTTTTTTTCTTTTGATCTGTTTCTTCTTTCATACTGTGAATAATATGGAAATATATTTTACATGATAGCACATGTATAACCTATATCAAATTGACTACCATTTTAGGAAGAGGAGAGGGAAGGAGGGAGGGAGAAAAATTTGAAACTCAAAATCTTATAAAAACAAATGCTAAAAACTGTCTTGACATGTAATGGGGAAAAATAAAATGCTATTAAAAACAAAAGAAAAATTCTATATTACTAGTAATTAGAGAAATGCAAATGAAGATAATTTTGAAATATCAATTCATAGTCATCACATTGGCCACAATGACAGAAAAGGAAAATGATATATGCTGGAGTAGATGTGGAAAAATTGGGAAACTAATGACTGTTGGTGGAGTTGTGAACGAGTGCAGCCATTATGGAAAACAATGTGGAACTAAACCCAAAGGGCTCTAAAACCTTGCATGAACATTGGACCAGCAATTCCATTATTATGGAAAATGTCCCATTTGTACAAAAATATTTATGCCAGCTCCTTTCATGGTGGCAAAGAACTAGAAATTGTGGGTATGCCCAATATTTGGGGAATGGCTGAGCAAGTTTTGGTATATGATTATGATGGAATAGTATTATGCATGAGAAATGAGGAGCAGTATGGTTTCAGAAAATGAAACTTTGGGAAGATTTAAATTAATTCATGCTGAATGAAGTGAGCAGAACCAAGTGAACATTGTACACAGTGACAGAAATAGTATAAGAATGATCAGCTGTGAAAAAATATTTAGGTACTCTGATCAAGACTATCATCCAAAACAATTTCAAAGGACCTATGATAAAAATGCTATCTACCTCCAGAGAAATGATGAACTTTGAAGTCAGATGGAGGTATATGTTTTTGCTTTTTTTCCCCTGTGTTTTCTTTTGCAATATGATTAATAAACATTTTTCATAGCCTCAAATATATAATCAGTATCAAATTGTTTGCTCTCTCAAGAAGAAGGAAGGGGAAAGAGTTGGGGGGTGGGGATTTGGAACCCATTTTTAAGGGCTAAAAATGCTTATATGGGAGTTGCAGAGCCAAGACAATGGAGCAAAAATAGGACTTCTGCATGGCTTCAGCTTCCACCTTCTCCAATACATGTAAAAATTACTTTAAACAAACTTTAGAGCTACAGAACCCACAAAGTGACAGAGAGAAACAAATCTCCTCATGAAGGAAGCTTGGCAGGCCAGCAGGAAGGGTCCATTGCAGCACACTGTAAGCCAAGCAGAGTCCCAACTGAGCCATAATTTTAGCCCCAGGGAGCCCTGACCAGTGGCAGCTGGAGCAGACCTCACAAGAGTAAATCAGCAGCAGCTGTAGTGGTTTCCAGACTTCTCAATCCACAAATGCAAATACAAAGTAAAAGGTCAGTGTGGAACTTTGCTGGAACAGAGGCAGCATGGTCTGGCTGCTAGCCCCCGGGCCTGAGAGGTGGAAGGGTGGTGGCTGTAGCCACTGCCATGTGGCTACTTCCAAAGCTCCTGGCCTGCAAATTGTAGAAGGAACAAGTGACTATTCAGAGGGTAATCATTCTTGCTTTGACCTGCTTGGATCTGAATCATGGTCGTGTGTGGTGGTTCTGGGGTGTGTGACCAGTGAGCCAGAGTATATGGGAGCTGTAGAGAGGGCACCCATATTATAGCTCCCACAGATGCAAAAACCACAGCAATTTGGAACATAGCTTGCTCCATTCTGGAAGCAGAGTTCTACCTTGGCAAAGAGCTCAAACGTCAAGTAGTTGGTTGCCAATATGAGCAAGCAATGAAAACACAAACAGACCATAGTATCCTTTTGGGGGGATAAAAAGAATCAAGGCATGGGGCGAGAGGAAGACAGTAAAGTCAGAACTCATGTATAAAAAGCTTACAAGACAAATGAGAATTGGTTACAGGCCATGGAGGAGCTCAAGAAAGATTTTGAAAATCAAATAAGAGAAGTAGAGGAAACATTGGGAAGAGAAATGAGAATGAAACAAGGAAATCATGAAAAACAAGTCAACAGCTTGCTACAGGAGACCCAAAAATACACTGACGAAAATAACAACTTAAAAAAGAAGACTAACTCAAATGGCAGAGGAGGTCCCAAAAGCCAATGAGGAGAAGAATACTTTAAAAAGCCAACTTTGCCAGATGGAGAAGAAATTTCAAAAAGTCACTAAGGAGAATAACTTCTTCAAAATTAGATTTGATGAACTGGAAGCTAATGACTTTATGAGAAATCAAGATACTATAAAACAGATCCAAACAAATGAAAAAATAGAAAGCAATGCAAAATATCTCATTGGAAAAACCACTGACCTGGAAAATAGATCAAGGAGAGATAATTGAAAAATTTTTGTTTTACCTGAGAGCCACAATCAAAAAAAGAGTCTAGACACCATCTTTCAAGAAATTATCAAGGAAAATTGCCCTGATATTCTAGAACCAGAGGGCAAAATAGAAATTGAAAGAATTCACCAATCACCTCTTAAAAAAGATCCCAAAAAAGAAACCTCCTAGGAATATATAGCCAAATTCCAGAGTTCCCAGGAGAAGGAGGAAATTCTGCAAGAAGTCAGGAAGACTCAACAGCAAGGGATAGAAAGAGAAATCCCATTTAAAGTCACTGTGGACATTATAAAATATTTGGGAATCTACTTGCCAAAACAAACACAGAATCTATATGATCACAACTACAAAACACTTCACACAAATAAAATCAGATCTAAATAGTTGGAAAAATATTAATTGCTCGTGGCTGGGTTCAGCTAATATAATAAAAATGACAATTTTACCCAAACTAAACTATATATTTAGTGCCATACCAATCAATTTACCAAAAAAACTACTTTTTAGAGTTAGACAAAATAATAACAAAATTTATTTGGAAAAACAAACGGTCTAGAATATCAAGGGAATTAATGAAAAGAAATGGTAGAGAAGGTGGACTAGCTATGCCAGATCTTAATCTGTATTATACAGCAGCAGTCATCAAAACTGCTTGGTACTGGCAGAGGTGTAGAGTAGTGGATCAATGGAATAGATTAGGTGCAGGAGAACCAGCAGTTAATGAATATAGTAATCTATTGTTCAATAAACCCAAAGACCCCAGATTTTGGGCTAAGAATGCACTGTTTGACAAAAACTGCTGGGAAAACTGGAATAAAGTATGGCAGAAACTGGGCATAGATCATTACCTAACACCATATACCAAAATCAAGTCTAAATAGGTGCATGATCTAGGTGTAAAGGATGATACTGTTAGCAATCTGGGAAAGCAAGGAATAGTTTACCTGACAGATCTGTGGAGAGGGGAAGACTTTGGGACTAAACAAGAATTAAAGAGCATTATAAAATGCAAAATGGATCATTTTGATTACATTAAATTGCAAAGCTTCTGTACAAACAAAGCCAATGTAACCAAGATCAAGAGGGAGGTGGAAAATTGGGAAAGAATTTTACAACTTGTGTCTCTGATAAAGGACTCATTTCTAAAATTTATAGATAATTGAGCCAAATCTATATGAATACAAGTCATTCCCCAATGGACAAATGGTCAAAGGATATGAACAGGCAGTTTTCAGAGAAAGAACTTTAAGATATCTATAAGCATATGAAGAAATGCTCTAAATCACTATTGATTAGAGAAATGCAAATCAAAACAACTCTGAGATACCACATCTCTCCAGTCAGATTGGCTAAGATGACAAAATAAGAAAGTGACAAATGCTGGAGAGGATGTGGACAAATTGGAACACTAATGCATGGCTGGTGGAATTGTGAACTTATCCAACCATTCTGGAGAGCAATCTGGAATTATGCCCAAAGGACAAGAAATGATTTCATACCCTTTGACCCAACAATACCACTTCTTTTTTTTTTTTTAAAGCAATTGGGGTTAAGTAACTTGCTCAAGGTTACACAGCTAGTCATTATTTATGCGTGGGTGCTCATTTTCTGAGGCCGGATATGATCTCGGGTCATCCAAATTCCGAGGCCGGCGCTCTTACTCACTGCACCACCTAGCCGCCCCTTTAGGGCAATTGGGGTTAAGTAACTTGCCCAAGGTTACAGGGCTAGGTTTTTGTTTGTATGGATTAAGTGTCGGAGGCCGGCTCCGAACTCAGGTCCTTCTGATTCCAGGCCCGGCGCTCTATTCACTGCGCCACCTAGCCGCCCCAACAATAACACTTCTAGGGTTATATTCCAAAGAGATCATAGAAGTGGGAAAAAGACCCATATGTATAAAAATATTTATAGCAGCCCTTTTTGTGGTTGCAAAGAGTTGGAAACTAAAGGGGTGCCCATCAACTGGGGAATGGCTAAACAAGTTGTGGTATATGAATGTAATAGAATATTATTGTGCTATAAGAAACAAGGAGATGAAGGATTTCATGATTACCTGGAGGGACGTATACAAACTGATGCTGAGTGAGAAGAGTAGAATCAGAAGAAATTTATATACAATCACAGACATGTCATATCTGTGATGACCAACTATGACAGACTGGACTCTTTTCAGCAATGCAGTGATATAAATCAATCCCGAAAGCCTCAAGAAAGAGAGAAATGCAACATCCAAAGATTTAACTAGAAAGAACTGAGCCTGAATCCTGATGGAAGCAAACTAAATGATCTTTTTCTTTTCATTGTTTGGCTTTATTTCTTCTTTACCATCTTTCATCCCACCTAGTACAATACGCCTTTGTAATTGGACTAATGTCTAATATGAATGTATTTGCAGATCCTATACTGGACTATATGGTGTTATGGGGGGAGGGGGGAGGGAAGTAAAGGAAATTTGAAAGTCAAGGAACTATGGAATTGAATCTTGTTAACTGAAACTAAACTAATAAATTAATTTTTAAAAAAAGAAGTCAGGAAGAAACAATTTGAGTATTGTAGAAACACAATCTGGATAACACAAGACCTAGCAGCTTCTACATTAAGGGATTAAAGGGCTTGGAATATGATATTCTGGAGGTCAAAGAAGCTAGGACTAAAACTATGATAATTCATAGTTTCAGTATAATGCTACAGGGGAAAATATGGTCATTCAATGAAATAGAAGATTTTCAAGTATTCTTGATAAAAAAAAAACAGAGCTGAAGAGAAAATTTGACTTTCAAATCCAAGAAGCAACAGAAGCATGAGAAGGTAAACAGGAAAAATAAGTCATAAGGAATTTATTAAAGTCGAACTATTTACATTCGTACATGGAAAAATGATATTTGTAACTCCTAAGACTTTTCTCATTATCAGGATAGTTGAAGGGAATATATACTTACATATATATATGGGTGTATGTGTACATAAATATATATATATATATGGGTGTATGTGTACATATATATATATGAGTGTGGGCATATGTACGGTCATGTATACATCGACAGAGGGCACAGGGTGAGTTGAATATGAAGGGATGATATATAAAAATTAAAATTAAGAGGTTAGAGATGATGAGGCAGCTAACTGGTGCAATGAGGGGCAGCTAAGTGTTGCAGTTAATAGACCACCTGCCCTGGAGTCAAGAAGACCTGAGTTCAAATCTGGCCTCAGACACTTAACACTTACTAGCAGTATGACCTTGGGCAAGTTGCTTAACCCCAATTGCCTTCCAAAAAACAAAACAAAAAAAAAGATGTGACAGAGGAATTTATTAGGAGAAGAAGAAAGGGAGAGCTAGAATAGGGCAAATTTTCTCATATAAAAGAGGCAATAGAAAACTGTTACAATGGAGGGGAAGAACAAGAAGGTGAAAGGGAATGGGATACCTGATTCTCATTGAATTTGGCATGAGTAGGGGATAACATATGCATTCAATTGGCTATCATACCCTACAATAGTGGGGTAGGGAATAAGAGGAGAGATGATAGAAGGGAGGGCAGATTGGGTGAGAGGGTAGTTAGAAGGAAACATTTTTGAAAAGAGATAGGGTCAAAGGGGAAAATAGAATAAGTGTGGGGTGGGATAGTATGAAGGGAAATATAGTTAGTTTTTCACAATATAACTAATATGGAAATGATTTGAGTAACTACACATGTAAAATATATATTGAATTCTTATCTTCCCAGTGGGGGTGGGTGAGGTGGGAAGAAGGGAAAAAATATGGAACTCAAAGTTTTATAAACAAATGTTTAAAAATTATTTTTTCCCCTAACTGGCAGCAAAGACATACTGTGGCAACAAGCCCAAAAGTCAAGTAATTAAGTGGCAACATGCCAAGGCAAAAGAAACAAATTAAACAGAAAAATGCAACCCTAGACTCCTACTTTGGGGGCAAAGAGGGTCAAAGCATAGGGGAAGAGGATTGTGATGTCAGAAGTCCTGCTCCAAAAGCCCCAGGGGAAAACATGAGCGGGTTGCAGGCCATAGAGGACCTTAAGAAGGAATTTAAAAATCAAATAAGAGAAGTGGAGGAAAAATTGGAAAGTGAAATGAGAAGGATGCAGGAAAAGTATGAAATGAGGGTCAACAGCCTGACTGAGGAAAACAACACCTTAAAAAATAGACTAACTCAAATGGCAAAGGAGGCCCAAAAGGGCAATGAGGAGAAGAATGACTTAAAAAGTTGAATTTGCCAGATGGAAAAAGAATCTCAAAAGTTCACTGAGGAGATTCATTCCTTCAGAGTTAGACTGGAGCAAATGGAAGCTAATGACTTTATGAGAAATCAAGATGCTGTTAAGCAGATCCAAACAAATGAAAGATTAGAAGGCAATGTGAAATATCTCATGGGAAAAACCACTGACCTGGAAAATAGATCCAGGAGAGACAATTTAAAAATTATTGGACTACCTGAAAGCCATGATCAAAGAAAGAACCTAGAAATCACCCTTCAAGAAATTCTCAAGGAAAACTGCCCTGATGTTTTAGATCCAGAGGGCAAAATAGAGGTTGAGAGAATCCACTGATCACCTCCTGAAAAAGATCCCAAAAAGAAAACTCCCAGGAATATTATAGCCAGATTCCAGAATCCCCAGATCAAGGAGAAAATACTACAAGCAGCCAGGAAGATACAATTTCAATATTGTGTAAACCCAATCAGAATAGCACAGGACCTGGCGGCTTCTACACTGAGGGATTGAAGGGCATGGGATATGATATTTCAGAGGGCAAAAAAGCTGGGAATGAACCCAAGGGTCACCTACCCAGCAAAACTGAGTATTTTGTTTCAGGGGAAAATATGGTCATTCAGTGGAATAGAGGACTTTCAAACATTCTTGAAAAAGAAACCAGAATTGAATAGAAAATTTGTCATCCAGATGCAAGAAGCAAGAGATGCCTGAGAAGGTAATCAGGGAAAAGAAATCAAAAGGAACTTATCAAAGTTGAACTATTTACATTCCTATATGGAAAAACAACAACTGTGACTGAGGAAATTTTTCTCATTATGAAAATAATGGAAGAAGGGTGTGTGGTCATATGAATACATATGTGAATGTGTGTGTATATGGATAGAGGGCATAAGTTGAATTTGTTGGGAAGGGAGAATACTCAAGGGATGAAATTATGAGGTGAGAGAGGAAAGTGGCAAGAGGTGATGGGGAGAGACAGGGTAGGGTAAACTATCCCATGTAGAAGAAGCAAGGGGAAGTGGTTGCAAAGGAGGGGGAGAATAAGGAAGGCTAAAAAGGCAAAACCACATTCACATTGAATTTGGTTCAGGGAGAAAATGACATACATACTAAATGGGATATCTCAACCTGCAGCAGGATAGGGGGAAGGGGGATGAGAGGAGGGATGATGGATGGGAAGGCATCCTTGGGGTGAGGGGAGGTTGGAAGTACCCACTATAGAAGAGGGACAGGATCATGTAGGGAATGGACCAGGTGGGGGTGGGATGAGTGGGAGGGAATTATAAGCAGCCTTGTACAATATATCTACTATGATAATGTTTTGCATAGCTAGACATGTACAACATATACTGAATTACTTATCTTCCCAGAGGGAATGGGTGACAAGGGAGGAAGGAAATGGACCTGAAATTCAAGGTCTTAAGATTAAATGTTTCAAATGTATATATAAATACTATTACTAATACTCTTTTGCTTGTAATTGGGAGATAAGATGTGCAGGCATTGGGTCACAAAGATTCACCTTCCTTTAATGGAAAAGTCGAAGGGGATATGGGAGATGATATGGGAGAGTGCAGATTGGAGGAAGCGATATCTTGTGGGACTGCTATTCTGGGAGGGTGGGTAGGGGAAAATAGGGTGGGGGGAATGATTGTAACTCAAAATCTGGCAGAAATGAATGATGTAAAACAGAAGTTAATAAAGCATTTGTTTAAATAAAAATTATTTTTTACATACAAGTAGGAAATAAGATATACCGATACTGGGGTATAAAACACATCTTGCCCTATTAGCAAGTTAGGGGGGTGAAGTGAAGGATATAAGAGAACAGATTGGGGGAAGGGATAACCAATAGGCTTGCTATTTTGGGGTGGGGGTAGAGGAAAGACAGGAGAGAAAAATTGCAACTCAAAATCTTGTGGAAATAAATGTTGAAAATTAAAAATTAATTATAAAATTTTAAATGTTTATATGTAAGATGTAATATTTATATGTAAATTATTTAATAAAACAAAATAAGTAATTGAAATACATCTTTAAAAATACAATATGCTTTCTTCACAACAACTATTGAGATGGACCATAAAAATTAGAAGCTGGGCTTTTATGGTTAGTATATAGATTTTTAGCTGGAAGAGATTGTGAATTTTATCTTCTCCAACCTCATCATTTTGAAGACAAGAAGAAGGTAACCTAAGAGACCAAGTAACTTGTCCACGATCATGTAGATGGTAAAAGGCAAAGTTTGGAATTATATGTTGTTTCTCTAACCCCACAAATAGCACTTTTTACATTGGATCCAATTGGACCCCTTCAAAAAATGTTATAATGAGTTCCCCACGTACCCTCATAGTCCCTTACATTGGATAAAGGAACAACCTTGGCTCTCCAGTCAAGTTCTTTATAATTCATAGCATTCTGATGATGTTGCTTGGTAACTGGCTCATTTATTCAAAATGATGTGGAGAATGTTGAGAAGAGTTGCTAGTATAAGATCAGAGTACTACAACAAGAAGCCCTGAAAAGTACATTTCCTTAGCTTTTCAAAATTTATTATTTCAATGGACAGAAAGAATCTAATTGCTAAACGTATGGATTTCCCAGGCAGTTAGGCAAAGTTTGAATTGCATAAGGTGGTCCTGCCATGATAAGACTGGAAGCATAACAGAGGGACAAAAGCAAGAGTAATATATTGCTTGTGTCTCAAATGGAAGATTTTCATCTCCACGGATATCTGGCACTTTCACAGGGATTAAATTCACTAATGGAAAACAAAAGAAGACCACCAAGATATACTGACCCTCAAAAACAAAGATAATTAGAAAAGAAAAAAAGTATAAGATATTTTCATTCTGATATATACCTTTAAAATGATTCCAGACCAGTTCAAAAGACTTTCATAAATTTAGTCTAAGTCACTTGGAATTATTTTTCCAAATGGTTCACACATCTGTCGCTCCAATTTACATGCACATTGTTCTTTGTAGGATGCAGCTCAGCTTTGCTGCCAAGGAAAACTGAAACTGTATTTCAGCTGTATATGTTTGGAAGAGGAGTGACATCTAATGATCAGTTAAATAGAGGTATTTATTCTTTAGGGGCTTAAGCTTTAGCTTTCCCCTAAAGAGAAGTAAATTTGAAAACCATGTTGAACTTATATGGCACTATAAAGTATGTGGTGGAAATTTCTCACTTGAATAATAAAAAAGACCCCTGACATATTTTCTATCATTTTCTTGGACCTTTTGCCAGCCAGACATAAGGAGCCTGCTTTGAGTAGAGGGGATACTTGGGTGATTTTCCATCCTAGAAAAGTGAATTTAGTGAGTTCTTTTCCCATGTCTCTGAATAGAGATGTAGATAAAGATGATCAAAGTCAAGGGTTAGTATCTCATCTCTGAATGTTGCTGGAAAACAGTTTT